>JAYESA010000008.1:35618585-35958585 GCA_036927795.1 Iris macrosiphon | reverse complement strand
GATACAAAATGAGATAACCGTTCCCATACATCACATCCTTTACTAAAACTTCAAAATAATACAACATAGACACCTGCTGGCGAAGCTATCGCCTTACCACGGAGCCGCATATAAGGGTTGCGCCTACTCCAAGTGCTTTGTACAAGCTTCAAAAAGTCACGGACAGAATGTGTCGGATACTGGACTGGTTGGAGAAGGAAGAAGCTTCAGCTCCTAGCCTCGTCGCTCGGGCTCGGGGAACCTGCTGCAACGAGGGTCAGTACTATGAAAAGTGGTAGTGAGGGCGAACTAACCCAACTAACCAAATCCAAGTTTGTTCATATGAAACATGCAATATTATTGTGGTCTTTCTATCTTGCCTTAGTTCAATTTACATGCAAGCAATGAATATGCGATTTATAGAACAAACATGCTATTGTTCGGTAACTTTTACCTTCCCGTCTGAACTGCCTTCATAATACTTACCATGTTCTTCCCTGCCACAAAGACACCATTAGTTTGAGCAAGCAAAGCAGAAATATACGTACAATGGGTCATGGCATATTATTGCCACCGTGGACAATAGCTACAGTAAGCGGTGACCCTTGTAGCTCGGGTAGCAAGCCCCGCTACAAGGCCTCCCCCGCCTTACCTGTGCTAGTCTTGCTAGCGTAGCTATCCGAGTTCTTCCCAGAACGAATCGACCCCAGTGCCCCTGGCGCCGTTCGCAGGAACTAAACCTTGTGCACAAGTTGTCCGACCGAACTAAGTATTTATACTAAATTAATAGATAAAGCATTCAAACCACAAGAATGTATACATCTACTTTAGCATAGTGCATTGGCATAGTCTTCCTGTCCGAGTGGTTGCATTTTAATATAGTTTGCACAATACATCCGTACAGTTATATATAATAAGTTCTAGCTACAACTGAAACATGAATATATAATTGCAGAGCAGACAAGCATGCATAAACGAGGTTGTTTGAGCATTCTAAGTGACAAACATTTTAAGTGTTTCAAGTCTAACCCATCTTCCTGTTGACTCAGTTTTATTCTTATTATGATATCGTTGGAGCGGGATGCATAATGAGTAAATTATTATTTAGAGTGAAGACTTGGTAGCAGGGTGCTAATCGAAATAAAGTCACTCACAAGTTGGAGAACTAGGAGAGAAACGGAGAACTTCAAGACTCCGTGTGTGCGTCGTCTACCCGATCACCTGCACGCACCAACAGATGATCAATATCTCCTGCTTCAGTCTTCGAGGTTCGATATGAAATTACGAGATCCTGAGAACGAAAGCAATGAAATCCATCAAAACCGTTCAAGAAAATATAAGTCATAAAACCAACAAGAAAGCAACTAAGCGGTACGAAAACGATCAAGGAAACCAACACAACGGAAAGGCCCCTCTCGACTCTGCCGCCGAGTCCTTCCTTGAGGCACGATCCGTTGAATATGGGACCTGATTTCAAAGAAACCAATCCATAACGAGAAAAAGGATCTTGATTCAATCTGTCCTGTTCGGACGGTCGTAAGTATTTATTGGCCGCGCTCCCCGAATAGGGGGAACGGGGCATTACATCATAACCATCCAAAAGAAAGTTTTGTCCTAAAACTTAGGAATAGAACCTACCGCTAAGGAATAATGAGGGAAACCTTTCCCTCATCTCAGATTTGATTTCCCACGTCGATTCTTCGATCGCGTGGTTCTGCCACAGAACGCGCACTAACGATATTGCCCGATTCCGTAACTGCTTTTCCTTATGTTCCAGGATCTGTACGGGTTCTTTGACGTACGACAAGTCCGCCTGCAGATCTAACTGACCAAAGTCTACCACCTGGTTTGGGTCGTGCACATATTTTCTAAGCTGAGACACATGAAAAATATCGTGCACATCTGATAGTACTTGCGGCAAGGCTATTTGATAAGCAACTGAAGTCACTCGTCTGAGAATTTCAAACGGGCCAATAAATCTCGGACTCAACTTCCCTTTTATCCTAAATCTCGTCACACCGCGCATGGGTGAGACTTTTAGGAATATATGGTCCCCATCTAGGAATTCAAGAGGGCGGCGACGAACATCGGCATAGCTCTTTTGCCGACTTTGTGCTAGTTTTAACCGTTATCGAATCAGCCGAACCTTCTGCACTGTTTGTTCAACCAGTTCTGGCCCAAGGATTTGCCTCTCCCCAACTTCATCCCAGCAGATCGGTGACCTACACTACCACCCATACAGCACCTCATACGGATCCATCTGGATGCTAGACTGATAACTGTTGTTGTAAGCAAATTCGGCTAGCGGCTGGTTGACGTCCCAACTTGACTTGGAATCGATTACGCAGAGGCGCAGCATATCTTCTAGTACCTGATTCACCCGTTCTGTCTGGCTATCTGTTTGAGGATGGTAGGCTGAGCTGAATTTCAACTTGGTCTCCATCAACGACTGAAGGTTTGTCCAGAAACATGAGATAAACCGTCTGTCCCAATCTGATACTATGGAAACTGGCACTCCGTACAGCCGGACTATCTTGTCAAGGTAGGTCTGGGCTAGGCGATCGGTGCCCTAAGTACTTTTAATAGTAATAAAGTGTGCAGACTTGGTTAACCGGTCGACGATGATCTAGATTGCGTCGTTCCCCCATTGCGTCCTTGGCAGACCAACAATAAAGTCCATGCTGATGTGCTCCCACTTCCATTCCGAGATAGCAAGATTCTGCATTTCTCCGCCCGGCCTCTGATGCTCTGCTTTCACCCTCTGACAGGTTATGCATTGCGACACAAAGAGCGCCACATCCTTCTTCATGCCGTGCCACCAGAAGATAATACGAAGGTTCTTATACATTTTCGTGCTCCCGGGATGATTATATAGGCTGCATAATATACTTCAGTGAGGATTTTCTTTCTGAGTTCTGAATCATTGGGGACTCATAGCCTTCCCTTCACTCGTAATGCCCCATTCTCATCTAGTACAAAGTATTTTGCCTTCCCCGCTTGGATCTGCTCTCGCATTTTCTGGAGGAATGGATCGCCTCTTTGAGTAGATGTGACTCTCTTTATCAGATTGGGTACAAATCACATCTGAGCAACCCGTGCGCCGCGATAACGAAATCTGAGTTCGATGCCCATTTCTTCTAACTCCCTTTATAACCTGCGATCGACGGACAGAGATCCCGCAAAGACCTGACTCAACGCATCTGCTACCATATTTTCCTTACCAAGTGTGTAGTCTATCATTAAGTCATAATCCTTTATCAATTCTAGCCAGAGCCGCTGTCGTAGGTTCAGATCTACTTGGGTGAATAAGTACTTTAAACTTTTATGATCGGTATAGATTCGGCAAGGCACTCCATAAAAGTAGTGTCGATATAATTTCAACCCGAACACAATTGCTGCCAGTTCCAGATCATGCGTGGGATAATTCTTTTCATTCTTTTTCAGTTGTCTGGATGCATAGACTATCACTCTGTCTTGCTGTATAAGTACACACCCTAAGCCCTGCCTTGAAGCGTCACTAAAGATTTGGAATCCCGAAGTCTCGTCCGGTAGTGCAAGTAACGGGGCAGAGGTTAGGCGATGTTTTAACTCTCGAAATGCAGTTTCATAGTCGGCGGACCACTCAAACGTGACTCCTTTCTGTGTGAGGCGAGTCAGAGGTGAGGCAAGTTTGGAAAAATCCTTTACGAACCACCTGTAATAGCCTGCTAGTCCAAGAAAGCTATAAATTTCACTAACCGATGCAGGTCGTTTCCATTCGACAATGGCTTCCACCTTCTTCGGATCGACTGAAATGCCTCCCGCAGAAATGATGTGCCCAAAAAAAGATACACTGCTCAGCCAAAATTTGCACTTACTCAGTTTCGCATATAACTTGTTGTCTCGAAGGGTTTGTAGCACGGTCCGCAAGTGCTCTGCATGCTCTGCCCCATTCTTCGAATACACCAAGATATCATCAATGAATACTACTACAAATCTGTCGAGGTACGGCCGAAATACTTGGTTCATCAAACCCATAAAGGCAGCAGGGGCATTGGTCAAATCGAACGGTATTACTAAAAACTCATAATGGCCGTAGCGAGTGCGAAAGGCTGACTTCGGCACATCGTCCGGCTTAATTTCGAGCTGATGGTAACTCGAACGGAGATCAATTTTTGAGAACACTGTGGCAGCTTGTAACTGATCAAAAAGATCATCTATCCTGGGAAGGGGGTATTTCTTTCGAACAATTGCCTTGTTTAATTCTCGATAGTCGATGCAGAGTCGCATCGAACAATCCTTTTTCTTAACGAACAGTACCTGTGCACCCCATGGAGAGACACTAGGCCGGATATACCCCGATCAAGCAATTCCTATAACTAAATTTTTAACTCTTTTAGTTCTGTCGGTGCCATTCGATACGGAGGTTTAAAAATGGGTTGGGTTCCTATAAATGTGTCGATGGTAAACTTTGTCTCTCGATCGGGCGGCATACCGGGCAACTCGTCGGGGAACACATCAGAAAAATCTGCCACAACGGGAATGGACTCAACGTTTGTGCAATCTTGCCGAGTGTCTCGAACGGAAGCCAAGTACCCAACGCAGCCGAAGTGAATCATCCGTCGAGCAGACATCGCAGATATTACCATACAGGCATTTGACGCTTATGACTGTGGACTGTACGAATAGCAAAATTCGATCTCGCCAGGAAGATGAAACACGACTTTCTTCTCTTCACAATCGATAGTAGCAGAACAAGAGCCAAGCCAATCCATTCCCAGAATGATGTCATAGTCCCCTATGTCTAGAACTATCGCATCAAGTGACAATTCCCTTCCTCCGATGCAAATGCAGCCACAACGACAAACTGAATCGGCAGGCAAACTCGTGCCTGACGGAGTACTGACGCTAAACCTTAGGCCAAACGGGTTTGAATAAAACTATATTCTCTAGCAAAGTTTGTTGACACAAAACTATGGGTAGTACCTGAATCAAATAACACTCGTGTAGGCACATTATTGAATAGCAATATACCTGACACTACGGTGTTCGAGGCAAGCGCCTCGTCCCTCGTCAATGCATAGACCCGGCCCTAAGTGTTCGGACGATGCTCTTGTTGCTGCACAGCCCGATTCACTTAGGGTCCCTGAACTGAATTTTGCTGCTCTGCACGGCGCTGAGGGACTCGGTTGGGGCGATCAAGATAGTCACGAGCATAATGGCCTAGCCGACCATAGTTGAAGCATCCCTGATTTTGATATTTGCTAGCCTGGTGCCCTGTGAGGTTGCATTTTACACAGCACTGCCCTTGGTTTCCCCACTGATTATTGCCCTGGTTGCCGCCATGATTTGGACGCTTATTAGCGTTGTTTCCTCATGTATTACCTTAGCGCTTGTGATGAGAATGTTGCACAGCGCCCGCGGTAGTGGAAGGATATTGCGGCTCCAGGACAAGGGCATGGTTAAGGACTTCCCTCATCGTCTCGTATTGCGGAGCGACTACGTGCGCGTGAATGAAAGGTCGTAGGCCGCCTTCAAATCGCCTGGCTCGGCTTGCTGCATTGGGCAGGTAAGAACTAGCAAACTTTGCCAAACGGTTGAATTCTGCGGCATACTGCTTCACCGTCATCGTTCCTTATTGCAGTCGCACGAAATCGTTCTCTTTCTAATGATGAATGGGTGGGGGGATAAATTCTTCTTCGAATATGCCACAGAAGGTGGACCAAGGGATTATCTCGTCATCATCACCAGTAGAGAGCGATCTACGGTGTACATCCCACAAATCGTGCGCGTTCATCCGAAGTTGGAGTTGGGCACAGGCGACTCATTTGTCATCGGGTACTTCTAAAAGCTTAAAGTGGTCTTCCAACTCGGCCAACCAATCTAATGCCACGAACGGATCCTCTATCCCTCGGAAGGACGTGTTGCAGACCTTCTTGAAGTCCGCAAAGTCGAAGGCAGTCACATCCTTCTTCTTTGCATTTTGAGGCACTAGGACTTTATCTGTCGTTGGCTCCACCGGTTCCGCTATTGTTGTTGCGGATTGGTTAGAAGCCAAGGTCTGAACAATTTATTGCAGAGCGTCCACCTGCTTCTGCTGGATCTCAAATCGAGCCTCTAGATTTTTCTCAAACATGTCCCGTCGGGCCTTATCCCTCTTCTGTTGCACTTTCAGCATTAGCATTATTCGTTCAACCGGATCGACAGAGGGCGTAGGCCGCTGGTTCTCGAAACTAGCTGAAGTGCCTGAAGTACTTGCATCAACTTGGCCTGTTGCTTGGGTTCGAGCCATTCCTGCTAAAACAAGTAACTTATATCAGTCTCATAGAGTATTACGGACTCACTATATGGAACGTATCTCATTTTTCACCAATTGATTCAAGAGTTAACTCGGACGGGACATGGTCATTTTTAGGAAAACTTTCCGACTCGAGATCAAAGGATCTGAAGCTTTGCTCTGATACCACTATGCCACGCCCTGATTTTATCCAATCGATAATCGTCCCCCGGGCGTGATGGCGTGCACACGTAGGGCGCGCGTGCACAAGGCCTAGGCATAGTAATGATCTTTAGAACATATACAACAGAGTATGCAAATAAGATAACACACATTGAGGCATAGAAAAGTTTCTTTTTTATTGATAATAAACATCTGTTTACAGACTCTTGACCCAAAATGAGAAGGATGCCACACGGGCTTACAACTTGGATATAAAATGAGATAGCCGTTCCCATACATCACATCCTTTACTAAAACTCCAAAATAATACAACATAGACACCTGCTGGCGAAGCTATCGCCTTGCCACAGAGCCGCATATAAGGGTTGCGCCTGCTCCAAGTGCTTTGTACAAGTTTCAAAAAGTCACGGACGGAATGCGTCGAATACTGGACTGGTTGGAGAAGGAAGAAGCTTCAGCTCCTCGCTGCGTCGCTCGGGCTCGGGGAACCTACTGTAACGAGGGTCAGTACTATAAAAAGTACTGGTGAGGGTGAACTAACCCAACTAACCAAATCCAAGTTTGTTCATATGAAATATGTCATATTATTATGGTCTTTCTATCTTGCCTTAGTTTAATTTACATGCAAGCAATGAATATGTGATTTACAAAACAAATGTGCTACTGTTTGGTAACTTTTACCTTCCCGTCTGAACTGCCTGCAT
The DNA here is from genome assembly GCA_036927795.1 of Iris macrosiphon. Classification (NCBI taxonomy): domain Eukaryota; kingdom Viridiplantae; phylum Streptophyta; class Magnoliopsida; order Asparagales; family Iridaceae; genus Iris; species Iris macrosiphon. Next base: position 35,951,463 of record JAYESA010000008.1, on the reverse strand, counting down.
AACACTTACCATATTCTTCCCTGCCACGAAGACACCATTAGTTTGAGCAAACAAAGCAGAAATATAGGTACATTGGGTCATGGCATATTATTGCCACCGTGGATAATAGCTACAGTAAGCGGTGACCCTTGTAGCTCGGGTAGCAAACCCCGCTACAAGGCCTCCCCCGCCTTACCCGTGCTAGTCTTGCTAGCGTAGCTATCCGAGTTTCGTCCGGAACGAATCGGCCCCAGTGCCCCGGGCACCGTTCGTAGGAACTAAACCTTGTGCCAAGTTGTCCGACCGAACTAAGCATTTATACTAAATCAATAGATAAAGCATTCAAACCACAAGAATGTATATATCTACTTTAGCATATTGCATTGGCATAGTCTTCCTGTTCGAGTGGTTGCATTTCAATATAGTTTGCACAATACATCCGTACAGTTATATAGAATAAGTTCTAGCTACAACTAAAACATGAATATATAATTACAGAGCGGACAAGCACGTATAAATGAGATTGTTTGAGCATTCTAAGTGACAAGTATTTTAAGTATTTTAAGTCTAACCCATCTTTCTCTTGACTCAGTTTTATTCTTATTATGATATCATTGGAGCGGGATGCATAATGCGTCAATTATTATTTAGAGTGAAGACTTGGTAGCAGGGTGCTAATCAAAATAAAGCTACTCAGAAGTTGGAGAACTAGGAGAGAAAAGGAGAACTTCAAGACTCCGCGCGTGCGTCGTCTACCCGATCACCTGCACGCACCAACAGATGATCAATATCTCCTGCTTTAGTCTTCGAGGTTCAATATTAAATTACGAGATCCTAAGAACGAAAGTAATAAAATCCATCGAAACTGTTCAAGAAAACGCAAGTCATAAAACCAACAAGAAAGCAACTAAGCGGCACAAAAATGGGCAAAAAAACCAGTGCAACAGAAAGGCCCCCCTCGACTCTGCCGCCGAGTCCTTCCTTGAGGCACGATCCGTTGAATATGGGACCTAATTCTGAAGAAATCAATCCATAACGAGGAAAGGATCTTGATTCAATCTGTCCCGTTCGGACAGTCGTAAGTATTTCTTGGCCGCGCTCACCAAATAGGGGGAACGGGGCATTACATGTGCGGTGAGCCGTACTTACCCCTAGCCGTTTACATGTCAAAACAGGTATTTCAGAGACACGAGTTCATTCTTTCTAGTCTGGACTCTCTTGCACTTCTTGACTGGTCTCACTTATACTTTTGGGACTAGACTCATCATATTTACTCTTGCTGGACTCTCTTCATGTTATTGTGCACACACTTGATCTTAGTTTAGATTTCTTATATCTTGCAGTCATTACTATCTTCCTTCTAAATTTCATGCATCTTTACCTTCATGCACCAGTTTATATATATATATTTTTTTTCTTATTCATACTTCATTTTCTTTACCTTGTGCTACTTGCTAAAACTGTTTTATAGTTTTTATCATTTAACTGGAACTGTTGTTAGAGGTTTACTTGCTCCAATCCTGACTGGATAGATTTTTTAGAGGATTCGGAGGATTGGTGTCCGACGTTTTATGGACCTCAACCTGTCGATGGTGCAGACAGGGACCTCCCTAGTTCGGGAGTAATTTTCGGGTTGGTAGCCGGGATCACTAGGACCTCAGTTGTATTTATTAGCTTTTGGTACTGGATTTGTCCCCGACTTTTGGTTTGAGACTTTGTATTGTATTTTATTTCAGGATATTATTGTATTATTATTATTATTATTGTTGTCTTTAGTTGTAGTTATTGTTTAGACTTTGTAGTTGTTAGACTTCCTTGTTATCTTATCGTGCTTAGATCGTGATTGAGTATTTGCTTACCTTTATCATATTGTTCCTCCGTTTGGAGTTGAGATATTGACATGTACTTATATTATTGTGTGAGATTGTTAGCTAAATAGTAGACCTATATAGCGTTCTACCGCCGATGCTGTGGCGTAGGCTGGACGTACCCCACGACTTATGCCCAATTTTTCGGGTGCGGGTCGTGACAGGATTCTTGACCCAAGATTACCTGATAGATTATAGACTAAAATTCTTCCATGTCTAGACAGCCGTGACAGTATCTCGGGGTATTTGGTACTCTAGTATACGTAGCTGGATTTGTCCGCCTTCGCTCTCCAGTATTCTGGTTCTGAAAAGTTATAGTATGTGTGTGAGAGAGAGACATGAGTGTAAAAGGCTATGCAATTGATGCATTATAGTTTTTTTTTTAAATGACCGATGTAACGTTCGAGAATTTGTACATGCTGTATTGCATACCTTTTGGGTCAACTGTTCCTCAACTTCCATCATTTATAATTAGAAGAAATTATACATCCCCATAGCTCAATCCACTAATCTTCCGCCACCCAACCATAGTTTTATGTCTTTCTCCGATAACCACAAGGGTCATTCGAGTTCGACATGCATTATAGTTATTGTATGATTGGAAGTTGGATGTTTGTTTGATCTGAAGGTTGGATTTGATCCGTATTCATGAAGCTTGTGTTTTTAGATTAAAAGCCCGTTACTGTAACTGTGGGGCTCTCGTTACCATTAGTCTCAACCATTATGTTATCCAACTATTCTCCTAACTTTTTGAAGAAAAAAATATACAATTTTAATTTCTGAAATATATAGCATATTTGTCCTCAAATTTTTTTAAAGAGAATATGTACTTATGGTCTTGTCCCTCTCTCACCACTTATTCCTTGCTCCGTCCCTGGGTTAATATTTATAATGTAGGAATGTATGTCCTCGAATTTTGAGACCTCAATCAGTACTTTAAACATTATATGTTGCACTCACAAGAGTCTCGGAAACCCGTTCACCCTGATTAACACGAGCTCGCACGGAGCAGTAAGAGAATACTTTGAAACATATTTCACAAAACACAAATAATCAACACACAAACACCAATATTTTTACTTAAGGATGGATATTGAAACCGAACTTAAGTTTGCCCAAAGCATGGAATTGAACAACTTAAAAAAAATTGTAGGAGTAAAGATTCAAAAAAATGGACTTCTTTCTTTCTGTGTGCTCACGAACAAAACCAACAATCATATATATAGTGTTGATGTTTTTGCCTTTGGACTAGTAAAGATAGTCTCACATTGGCTATACCATAAAGTGGGTATCTCAATATAATACTTTGCATGAGTTGAGGAGTTCACATGTGGTGTGGTGGGGCATATGGGTACCATGTGGGGATATTTTTCTAGGAGAAAAAAGGATTGAATTCTCATGAAAGCATTTATATTTTTTGTCATGCTCATAGAATTATTTTTATAGGAGCTGTCCCTTTGGGGCTTAGCGACTCAGACTCGGGCTCAAGGGCGCTTTGTTGGTGCACTTTGCACGTCGCAAGGTGCTTGTGCGCTAATTTTATGCTCAGGTTGCATACGCGGGCGCTGAGCGGGCTATGCATTGGGTTGCGATTGTGGGATATCAATTTTATAAATTGGCTTTTTAGTCCCACATCAAAAAGAAGAGGAGGATGGGCTTTCATCCTTCCCAATATAAAGAGACCTCTAGCCTCCTTTTGAGACAGACCCAAAAGTTGAGAAAGATGAGTCCAAAGGAGTCTGTTGGAGTCACAAAAAGAGGTGACTACGAGCGTTCCAGAATTTTTTTTGTGAACTTGCTAGCTCTTGGGAGAAGATCGTCAATAGAGGACAAATCTTGCTTTGAGCAACGATGGTCTTCACCGCCCCAACAAGAATAATTTTATTCTGTCTTCTTCTTCTTCTTTTCTTGGTTCGTTATGTCTGATTGCAACTATGGTTTGCAAAAAAGACGATGGTAGTTTTTATTTTATTGTTACTTTGTTCTGTCTATCTGTAACTATGATTGCAAGAAAGAACCAGAAGATTGGTTAATTCTGATTCTTTTGTATTCTTGAGAGCAAGTTGTAATCAGAATCCTTATATAGTTCTTCGTAAAAATCGAGAATAGTCAGAGTATAAACTTTTTTATGAACCTCTGATCTCGAACATGCGTTCTTCCATCTTTGGTTAAGCCTCGGTACTAACAATCTTAAAGCAAGATCCGAATAAAGATGAGGAACATCCATTCAAGTCTTCTGGACACAAGTTTTCATAAATTTAAGGAGATTGACGAAATTCACTTCGAACATTTGGAAGAGGGAAGGAGTCCTTTGTCAAATGTTAAAAGTGAGTTGTCGAAACCTACTATTTTTGAGGATGGAGGAGATAGTGACTGAAGGACGCGTATTCCTGTTGAAAAAAAATTACTAGATGACTAAGGATTATAGAGTATGCACACAAGGGGCATACCTTTGCCCATGACTGGATTGGCGCTTTGTAACATTTGGCGCATGGCAGCGCATTGGAACTCTTGGCGTCTTAGTGCATGGCAGAGCTGGGTGCATAGTATCTTAATACGCTTGATGGTCTTTGTGCATGCATGATGTATATGAAGGCTTATGTGCATGGATTGGAGCATGATGTCTTATGCGCATAGATTGACGCATGGTGGCTTATGGCTTGGATTAGTGCATGGTGGTTTATGTACATGGATTGGTGCATGGTGGCCTATGCACATGAAGGTCATTGTACTATATAGTACTTGACGGATGGCTAAAATTAAAACTTGGACGGAGAATCAATCTGAACTAATATAGCAAGGTATAACTAAACTTGGTTCCTTTGATTACTTAACTTGGTTGCTATGATTGCCCATGTTAAGTCATATGGCATGGTTGCTGACTAGTGGATTGAAACTGGTGCATCTATCCACATGTACTTTAGGAAGAGTTGTTAATCAAGGTCAAACCTTTCAGTGGTGAAGGTCTTGATTGCAAGCAAGGATCAAGCAGAGTATCTGGGTATTGGGACAAAAGTTTGCCAGATTGGGACAATAGTTCTGAACTTTGAGAAATTACAGTCAAAGGAGTGCATGTAGCAACGTTCCATTGATTACCAAGGACCTGATCTCAGGTATTCTGTTGCAGACTTGAGGTGAACATCTATATTTGCCAGATGGTGATATATTGGCAGGAGACATAATTTGAAACAAGGCGTTCAATTTCAAATAGATGTTTGAGCTTTTGCTTGTGACTGAAGTCTCATTGTAAGAGTTATGGGAACCCAGACTAGGACATATACTTTGTACTGTTTGATGTCTAGTCTAGGGTTTATGTCCAAATATGGGGGTAAGGAGGTAAAGAAGTGTAAGGTATGTGCTATGACAAAGATCACAAAAAAATTGTTCAAACGGGTAAACCGAAGTACAGATCTTTTGGAGTTGGTTTACTGAGATATATGTAACTTTAAGAAGTTTTCCACAAAGGCTAAACGGAAGTACTTCATTACTTTCATCGACGACTACTAGAAGTACCCATTCGTCTATCTGCTCTAGTTAAAAGATAAAGTATTTGATAAGTTCAAGAAGTTCAGGGTTGAGGATGAACTTTAAATGGGGCAACAACTCAAGAGACTCAGAAGTAATCTAGGTGGAGAGTATAGGTCTATTGAATTCGCATTGTTCTGCAAAAAAAAAAAAAAAATTGTGAATGAGACAACTGCTCCGTATTCTTCTCAATCAAATATAGTAGCTGAAAGAAAGAAAAGGATATTGACAGAGATAATAAACTTAATATTTTTTACTATGGGTCTTCCAAACTACTTCTGGGGAGAAGCTGTGATGTCGGCTACGTTCACTCTAAACAGAGTGCCATACGCAACTTTCGATGTCACTCCTCAGGAACTTTGGTTCAGAGTCAGACCCAACTTGAACGTCATCCGAGTGTAGGGAGCTAAAAGAAAAAATAGGATGTTGATAGAGATGATGAACTCAATATTATTTACTACGGTCTTCCAAACTACTTCTGGAGAGAAGCTGTGCTGACGGCTACATTCATTTTGAACAAAGTGTCATACACAACTTTCGATGTCACATCTCAGAAATTCTGGTTCAGAGTCAGACCCAACTTGAATGTCATCCGAGTATTGGTGTGTTTGGAAGGAAGAACAGGACATTGACAGAGATGATAAACTCAATACTGTTGACAACGGATCTTCCAAAATACTTCTGGGGAGAAGCTGTGCTGACGTCTACGTTCATTCTGAATAAAGTGTCATACGCAACTCTGATGTCACTCCTTGGGAACTCTAGTTCAGAGTCAGACTCAACTTAAACGTCATTCGAGTGTGGGGGTGCCTGGCGTTTGTGAAGCTTTCGGAATTAAAGATTCAGAAGCTGGAATCGAGGACTACGAAGACGATCTTTCAGGGTGAAGCTGAGAAGAGTAATGCTCAAAGATTTCTTGATATCAAATTAAATCATATTATTGAATCTCGTGATACAGAACTCCTCGAAGATAAATTTGCCACACACAAGAATATTGTTATAACATATATTTCAAAAAATAGTGTGGGTGCACAGAAAGCTGAAGCTTCCAACGAAGATATAGTCCAAAAAGAAGTTGTCATCCTAATGACAACGATCGAACCAGAACTCGCATAGCCAGTGTCTAAGCGAGTGAGGAGATTGAAGGACTTCGAAGAAAATTTTATCACCTATCATGTGGAAGCAGATTTGCTTACCTATGATGAGACGATGAAGACCAGAGATGTTGTCTTCTGGAGGGAGGCCATAAATATTGAGTATGACTCAATAACCTCCAATAACATTTGGTTGTTGGTCAATCTTTCTGAAGGAGCTAAACCAATCAGATGCTTATGAGATCTTCAAGTCGATGAAGATAAAAGTAAACATAACAGTTATATTCAAGACAAGGCTATCTGCCTAGGGGTTCTCTCAGATAATAGCAGATTGAGTTCTTTGGCACCTCAATGAGGGTATCATAGATCAGGATAATGATTGTCGTAGCTGCTATTCATAAGCTGATTATTTATCAGATGATGGGAGGACATCAAGCCTTGGATGAAGACAAACATAAGAGATTCACGGACAACAGTCAGAACTATTATCATTCAGTTTTAAAGACAGTCTACGAGTTGGTGATATCTCGATACGGCCTGAAGCAATTCCCAGGATATAGCAGCAGAAGTTTGATAAGTTATCTAGTCAAAGTTGTCGGAGGATCAGCGAGACGGACAAGGGTGTGTACACAAAGTTCGCTGATAATGGAGAGTCATCGTATGTATCTATGTGGATGACTTGCTAGTCCTAGTTGTGGACACAGAAGTGTCACTAACAAAGATATCTTTTTTGTCCAAACTCAGGACATGGGATTGCGGATGTCATCCTGAGGATATAAGATAATTTGGATGCCAGATGGGCTTGCTTAGTCAAAAGCTCTCAGCATTGAATATTGATCACACGCTTTGGGTATCAGGGATGATACTCCTTAGATTTGACATGAATATGAAGACAAATCCAAAGAAAAGTGTCATACAGTTGGTGTACTCGAGCATCATCAAGTGAATGATTCAAGCTGCGTATACCACTAGGCCTGACATAGCTTTTGCTGTAGGGATGTTGAGTCAGTTCACAAGTAGTATATGTGTTAAATACTGAAACATGTGAAGAGAGTCATCAGAATTCTTAGGAGAACTCAGTAGTATATCATGTGCTACAACAGTTATCCAGATATGAAGGAAGGCTTCGGTGATACAAGTTGGTGCTCAGAAAAGAATAGTGAAAGATCCACATGAGGATGTGACTTCTCCAAGAGTGGTGTTGTTATACCGCGAAAGTCGAAGCAACAGTCTTTACTTTCAGAGTTCTTTACACTATCAAGCTGCAGCATATAAAGCAGAATGGCTCTAGAAGCTCTCAGATGATGTTTATATGGTTAGTACACAGATTAGGGTGATATCGACATATTGTAAAAACTAGGAAGCTGCAGCCTTGCATCTGTTCATCTCTTCAACGGTTTAAAGAGAAATATATGGATAGAATACATGACACTGAATGTGTGCAGATTGCATGGATCATTATAGTGCTTTAATGATTAGAGTCAAGTAAATCTGGCAGATCTGTTCATAAGAGGCCTCAAGGACCAGTACATGACACTGAATGAGCATAGCTAGCGTAGATCATTATAGTGTTTGATGATCGAAGCCAGGATCGTCTGGCACATCCGTTCATGTAAGGTCTCATGTGCCAGCTGATCCCAAGAACTATAATGAGGGTAGTACTCCATGTTACAGTGGCGTAACACCGTACGAGAGAGTGAACCTCGACTTTGGGTCATGTTACAGCAGCGTAACACCGCATATAAACAAGGACACAACATATATGGGCTTGGAGGACCTATAATATTTTGTCTTTGCAATCCTACCATTTAGTTTTATATTATTATTTCAAAGAGAAATTAACTAGGCATCTAGTTATTGGTTCAAGGGAGGACCATTGACTGGAGAATATCAGGAACATTGGGTAGTCCTTTGAGACATTAATGGGTCAAGGACCTAGAACCCATGTTGTCTACTAATTGTTCTTTTGTTTAGAACAAGTCCTATAGAAGGATGGCTTAGATGCCTTAATGCGTTCTCAGTCATTTTGAATGTCTTGTGTGCTTATCAGGAAGCACGGTAGTGCAGCACTATAAAGGAGCGTAAGGTCTCCATGCTACAATGTGTGACACCACCAAGAGGTTCCTCGGCAAAGGTAATGCCTCGGCTTCACGAGCCATATCACAGCGGTGAAGTACCTCACATAGGCATGTAGCCTAATTTTGTAGAATAAAGAGTGTAGACAACAATACAAAGAGGTTGGGGTCCTCATGTTATAGTGGTGTGATACCACAGAGGTAAAAGATATAAATCCTCTGCTACACAAGCCATGTCACAGCGGCATGACACCGCAAGGAAGCGCAAGGATTCATGCTTTATTTTTTGGCACTACAAAGAGGCTGGGACCTCATGCTACGGTGCTATGACACCACGATGAGGTTTAGCCTCGGCTCTGGGCCATGTCATAGTGGATTAGCACCGCAAGGAAGCTCGAGGTTTCTGGCCAAGGACTCTTTAAAAGAACTCACCTAGAGTGTATGAAAAGAGATATAGGCCGTCTCGTGAGAGAAAACTTGTAGAAGCCCAAAAAATATACACAAAAACCAGGCATACACAGGACCTTTAATATGCAACCGAAAGCACAGTTGATGTCATTGTCTGAGTGGAAAAAATTATAACTATGGTACAAAATTCAAGGCTTAGTCCATTCTTTTATCATACTGTTGTTCGACCCATGCGGGAAGATTCAAGTTAAAGTGACATCTATCCTAATGCATGATGGACAGTCACTGTAGGGAATGCTCAACCCATATATATATTAACATATGTGGGTGATTGTTGGTGTTTTTGCCTTTGGACTAGTAAAGATAGTCCCACATTAGCTACACCACAAATTGGGTATCTCAATATAATATTTTGTATGAGTTGAGGTGTGCACATGGGGTGTGGTGGGGCACATATGTACTATGTAAGGGTATTTTTCTAGAAGAAAAAAGGATTAACTCCTCATGAAAGTATTTATGCTTTTTCTCATGCTCATGGAATTATTTCCATAGGAGCTAAGCCCCAAAGGGGCTTAGCGACTCGGACTCGGGTTTAAGGGCGCAAAGTAGCATTTTTTGGCATATTTTGCACTTAGCATGTCAGCATCATCACAAGGTGCTTGTGCGTTGTTGCTACGCTCGTGCGCTCATTTTATGCGTGAGTTTTATGTTCGGGTTGCATGCGCGTGTTGCATGCGTATTTTGCATGAGCGGGCGCTGAACGAGCGTTGGACGTGCATTTAACGGGTACTGAATAGGCGCTGAGCAGGCTATGCATTGGCTGCAATTGTGGGATATAAATTTTGTGTCCTACATCGGAAAGAAGAGGAGGATAGGCTTCCATCCTTTCCTATATAAAGAGCCCTCTAGCCTCATTTTGAGATAGACCAAAAAGTTAAGAAAGAGGAGTCTAAAGGAGTCCTTTCGAGTCACACATAGAGGTAACTATGAGCGTTTTAGAAGTTCTCTTATGAACTTGCTGGCTCCTGGGAGCAGATCATCGATAGAGGATAAATCTTGCTTTGAGCAACGGTGGTCTTCACCGCCCCAACGAGAATAATTTTTTATTTTGTCTTCTTCTCCTTTTTTTCTTAGTTTGTTCTATCTGATTGCAACTACGTTTTACAAGAAAGAACGAAGGTAATTTTTATTTTATTGTAACTCTATTCTGTCTGTCTGCAACTATGATTTCAAGGAAGAACGAGAAGTTTGATTAATTCTGATTCTTTTGTAATCTTTAGAGCAAGTTGTAATCAGAATCCTTATATAGTTCTTTGTGAAAATTGAGAATAGTCATATTAGAAACTTTTGTGTGAACCTCTAATCTCCACCACGCATTCTTCCATGTTTGGTTAAGCCTCGGGACTAACATATAGGACCCAATTTAACAGGCAAAGGTTTAATTAAATTTTAATGGTGACAAATCTACTGTTTTGAAGTCGTGAAAAGTTTTTTATTGGAAAATAAATTTTTGACGTTCAGATTAAGAATCAGAAACAATAAAAAAAATAAAGGACTAATGAAGAAAAAAAAAATCTTTTGGATCTTAACCCGAACCTGCTAGTGAAATTCGGATCGACGTTCGATGTCCGCATATATAGGTGTGTATCTGCACATGTTACGCATGTCAAACCTAACCGAACCAAACCGAACAAGCGTGGCTAGGCTGCTGCGCACACGTGTGGCCTATAGGGCAAAGCCACAATAACTCATAAGAGAGAAAATGAGAAGAAGTAATATAAGAACTAGGAAGGTGTTGGTTTAGCCAATGTGGGACTAAATATTGTTTCTTTTCATGCAAGAGTACAACAATCCCTATTTTAAATATTGCTGGTACAAAATGGCATTTTTATAAATGTTTAGTCCCACATTGGAGATTGCAACAAGACCAGCTTCTGTGTTGGCTAGCCAATGTGGCAGTAAACATGGTTTGTTTACAAAAGCTGAATGCCTTTAGCCATGACAGTTTCTTTACATGAATCATAGGAGATTGTAGCAACTCCTATACTAAAAAATATATCTAGAGGTGGATTTCACATCATGTGAGTCTATTGCCCAGTTTGTATTTGAATAACCTTCTATGATATCATATATGATGTCTATTATAATATAGTTTATAATCTAGAGTGCCCTTAAGATATTTGAATATTCTTTCTGCTGTAAACCAATGTAACTGGTTTAGGTTGTTAGTACATCTAATTAGTCTCCCAACAACAAATGCAATATCAAGTCTAGTACTATTTGTTATATACATAAGGGAATCTATCATTTATGAATATCTATCTTGTTCTCTAGGTGAACCATCATTATTCTTGAGGATAGTACTACTATCATAAGGAGTAGAAACATATATCTTATCAAATACTCAAAGAAAATTAGCATTTTTTTCTATGGAGTGAGATAAGGATAAGGTATAACCCTCTTTTACTATGAACACTTACATTTCTAGAATTATCTTGGCTTCCCTAAATCTTTGATATCAAATTTACTAGACAAAAGTGTTATTATTGTTCAATAGGTATGTTTTTTATCTGACTTATATTTGAGTTTTTACTTTAAGTTTCTCTACAATTTTCCTTTGTGATATTACAAAATAGCTTGAAAAGTGGCTAAAAACAAAAACTTAAGCATAAGTTAAATATTTTTTGATGCGACTTCTGTTTGAGTTTCTGCTTTCAACCTCTCTACAAAATTTATTTATGATATTACAAAGAAAGAATGAAGAGAGGTTGAAAACAGAAAGTCCAGTTGTATCAATAAATACTTATTTATGTAACAAGAATAAAATATATTAAAATTTTATTAATAAAATAATTGTTTTCAATTTTTACCTCTTTTATATATAATTTAATAAATATAATGAATGAGTGAAAGTCCATATTTTTCCTTCAAAAGCTCAAAGCTATAATTTTTTAAAAATTTAGCTAAAAGGCACTATTTTGGCCCTTATAAAGTATTTTTCCAACAGGCCAATACCTGTTTTCTTGGCTCATAACCATTTTCTAAGGGCAAAAGAATTCCTTTTTTTTCCAACGGTCATCACGCAACCGACCCTGACCCAGTCCAAAGCCCAGCCAAAATCTGGCTCACATTTTCCACGTTCTGGGTTTGAATTTTAGTTTGTTGGTCCGACCCGACCTCCCCTCCCCCCGCCCAGCCCGCCCAAAGTCCGATCAATAATAAGCCAGGGCTGGGCCGGCCCGATGGACACCCTGAGATCTGTTCTTTCTCACAACTTCATCATGTGATGCCACCTAGGGTTCCGGAAGTGTTTATGTTGGAGAAAGTGCAAAAGGGACACAATGTTTACAATTAAAAACATAATAAATTATAATAAATATATTTATTTTTAAAAATATTATATATTAATATCAAATGTCATAAACTATTATAATTACTAAATAATTATTTTTTTATAATAAAATTATTCAAGAATTTATTTTTTTAAAATATTGAATGATATCTTCATTATATGCTACAAAATAATCATTCACCTCCCAATTAATTACTTAATGAATCCTTGATAATTTTTATTACAAAAATTACTCGCTTTACTATCGCGACGTTGCAATATATAATAGCAATGCCAACTTCAAAAGATAATATACCAACAAATAATAGCAATGTCAACTTCAACAAGAAATATACCAACAGATATGCACAGTATTTTTTAACTGAAACTTTTATAACAAATCCTCGTACCAACTCAAGAAATTTGTTCTTTTAGAGTTTAAATATATATTAGAATATTTAAGCCCCAAAATATAATAGTTCATGAAATTTATATGTCAATTAGTCTTGCTTTGGTGATAACTGTACCATTAGGGATTAGCAAGTTATGTCTAATTAAAAGCCAAGAAACTTGTACAGAAATTCAATTTTCCCAATGCATCGATGACGCCGTACCGTAAGTAACTTTGTGTGAGAAAAGGATAATTGATTGTTCTTAGTTGTATAAGTTGTTGGAGACCAGGGACTAATTATCCTTATAAAATTATCAATATTTTGAGGTTGGTAGATCAAAATATTGATGATTTAAGGTTCTTGCATCACGAAAAAAAAAACCTTCAAATATAACTCAAGGTGTGTAAAATGACGGACGGTCCAAAATTTGTCCCGGATTCAGTTCGTTCAAACACGGTCCGGGTCGATTCGGACCCGGTCAACGGATCGGTCCAGTCCGGCCCACGCTCTCCCACGGGTCCGGACTGGATCGCAGGATCTGACCCACAAGTCCTGTCCGGCCCGACCCGACCCAACCTGTTTTCTTTCTTGTTTGTGCCGAGTCCAATTCGGACTGGCCTGGTTGGTTCGGCCCGGTTCTGGTCCGGTTCATATGAGTTTTTTTTTTTTAACATATCCGTTGGGGGTATTTTGGTAATACCTCCATTTTAGAGGCTGTTTTTTGACTGTTTAAGGGGTATTTTAGTCATTTTGATAAAAATGACCAAAATATCCATTATAATAACTCTTTTTTTAGGATATTTGGGGTCATTTAGTCCCAATTTTTTTCTATAAATAGCCCATAATTCATGTAAAATAAACACAACACAATTTCTTCCCTCTTACAATTTTTTTTCCTCTCTTACAAAATTTAGAAGCAATATAGTATAAAGAGACTATATACTATCATGAAAAATGAGCAACCACAACAGCAACTGGAAGATCGATAACTTCAACTTGCACCGCCACTACCAGAAAAAGTCAAATTAGCGACGTAAAAAAACGTCGCTAAATGACAAAAAAACGTCGCTAATCACTTTTAGCGACGTAATTAGCGACGTTTTAAAGAAGTCGAAACTCAGCTAGTCGCTTAAAGAAAAAACGTCGCTAAACGTCGCTATACTGACGTTTTTTAGCGACGTAAATGTGTCACTAAATTAACGACGTTTAGCGGCACAACATCGCTAATTAGCGACGTGCTCAAACGTCGCTAATTAGCGACTTATATGGCGACGTTACAGCGACGTCTTTAATGACCTGGCAATACTACCATGTCAGCAAAATTAGCGACGTATTTAGCGACGTATTCAGCGACGTTTAGCGACGTATTTAACGACTTATAATAACGTCGCTAAACGTCACTAAATTTTCAGTAAAAAATTAAAAAAAAGTTAAAAATTATCAATCTTCCTACAATTTATGAATTTTTTATTATAAATAGACCCGGAGCAACCCTCCGTTAAATTCACTGGGTTCGCCGACCCCTTCGGTGGAACACTCAACACCGATAAATTAACATACATTTAATATGAATAAAAAGTATCACAGTCACACAATACACACAAATATTATAGACAGACCAGGAGCAACCCTCCATGGAAATTTCTGCGTACGAAATAACACAAAAAATATATAAAATATCACAGTCACACAATACACACAAAATAAAAGTATCACAGTCACACAAAATGCATAATATAAAAGTATCACAATCACACAATAACCACAATAAAAGTATATGAAACATCACAGTATCAATCTCGAGGATATCCAATACACTGGGGCACATATCAGTCCCTCAGATACTGTGCATGAACAGCGTCTATGTGATCAATCTCCGCTATAGATACTGGGTGACTGGAACTCCCCTTCTGAGCTGGTGACTGCCCAACAGTAGGAGGCACAAGTTCCTCCTTAACAACCGCTTCCAATTTAACAGCAGTGTTATCTCTTCCTCCTTAACATTCACTTCGTCATTAACAGTAGGAGGCATCACTTCCTCCTTAACAGTAGGAGGTGTCTCTCTCAATCGACGTGCACGTGCTCCGTTCATGGATGTCATCTAGTAAGATAGATGAAAACAAAGAATATAATTGATAACAGATATAAATATATTGTTAAAGAGGAAGTGATTCTCCTGACATAGTTTAGAGGTGTTATCTTTTTCTTTTATGTTAAAATTAGGGGGTTTAGGGTTACTGCTTAGACCCATTAGCTTAAGGGTGTCAAGTGCATTTTATTGTTATCCGGATGTGCATAAATATGGAACTAAAAGCATTTGAAGTATAAAATATCATGATTATGAAAATTACTTTTTATTGTAAATCATAATGTTGCAATTTGATGTCCTGATTTCATTCCTCAAACATCTAGGAGTGGGTTTGTTTTTATCCCGACACGACTCACGCGAATCTTTGTTACAATTATATGAGCCCCTAGTCCATTTATACATGATTCATTGTGCGTAGTCCTTTAAAGAATTTTACCAATTGACTCAAGATATATGTATATGGACCTTTTCAAAAATACAACTTTATTCCTTATAGAGATGTGTGTCTACACATCTATATATTTCCTCCTATATTCTCCTATCATGTCCTTTTATTTGAATACATGAGCCATATTTGTAATTTATTTCGAATTTTATTGCAAGAAAATATTTTGTTCCATAACAGAATCTTTAGTCAATGATGTTGTTCCATTGACTACTGATTCAAAATGTGGGTTGTTCTTACCGTAGTTTTGTTTGACTTCTTAGGTGGTAAGAGAAAATCAGGTAATTGTTGTAGGTGGTAAGAGAAAACCAATAAAAACAACACAATTGACACGAGTCTGTCCTGCTTTGGGTTTTATATTCTGTTTATTGAATTCAAAGTATCTGTAATTTAACTAATCCAATTGACTAATTTGACAGTATCTGCATGAAGATGGATATACCATAAATGGTATTATTGATTGTACCCAATCCAGACGTGTGGCAGCCATGAATTTTGCAAAAGGAGTTAGTGAAGAGATGGAGACAAAATTGGGTGATAAAATTGGTTATGAAATTCGCTTTGAGGATGTTACTGGTCCAAATACTATAATAAAGTTCCAACTTGTTTCTCATTTTCCACTTATATATCTTTTTCATGGTTTTGTTAAGCTCTCTTAGTCTTAAAAAATTGTAAACCTTATTCACACATAAACTAATAATTATCTAATAATTAGTTAGTGACAAAATTGGGTGATAAAATTGGTTAGTGATACGTCTTTCAGTCTCTATTCTAATTTCACATATTTATCTAATAATTTGTCTTTCGTGTTGTAATTCAACTTGCTCAATGTTATTGACAGAAAGTGTATAATGATACTCAGTGAATGATACATATCCTACATTATTATACAATCTGCACAGAAGAATATCAGTTGAGCCAGCACATGGAAGCACTTAGAGCTTTCTGATTCACGGCCTCGTAATTTTATTTGGGTAGTGATCATTGCAAATTTTAAAAAATGATTTATTGTCCATTGCTTAAAATATCCTCTAGTTCCAGTCTTCCCAGTATGAATTCTTCTTAAGTTTATGTTGATGACTTTTTAATTAAATCTTGATGATATATCAATGTTAAGGATCAAGAATAGCATGAGCTTGTTTAAGGTTACCGGTATTGATGATTTCTTTTCTAATTATATCTGTCCTTTAATAATGTACAGTATATGACAAATGGGGGTATTTCTGCGAGAAAACACTGAAGGGTGCTGATATTGAACATAGTCATCTAGTTTATTAATTTATTAGTCATTTAGGGGCATGGGACATATTATCTTGTTGATGCAATTCCCTCTGTTAATTGTAGTTTAAATTTCTTGCATGAACTGATGCTATATATGCTCCTTTTTTGTGACGTCTACAACTATGAGGGAACACTCAAATGAAAGCAATGTTTGTTATCACAATAGTGCTAAAGTTAAAAACTTTAGGAAATAATATTATATATGAGCCTATATTGAAGATTAGTTCATTTCCATATTTGGATTACGTAACCGTTAGTTGGTGAGAAATTACGTAACCGTCAGTTGGGTGTATCAGGTAATACGGTTTTATCTACCATTTTCATATTTGGATTTCTTTTCTTCTTAATTATTCTGCTTGAACAAGTTCTACTTGTTCTATTGTACATGTAATTAGGAATGAAGATTCAAATATAGGAAAGCACTCTTCCCAGCAATGACAATCGCGAAATGAATTTACAGATGGTAGTTACATCCATAAAATATGGAGGAATCAAGATATGATGCGAGTATAAATACACATTAGATAATAAAGTTATGAATATATAATTAGTTATAGCCAAAATAAGCATGCACAAATTAATTTATCCATTTTAAAATATGGAAAAGAAGAATATTGTTGGTTAATCACCTGTGTTACCCGGACTCTTGGATATGTATCTGTACCCGACAATTAATTATATGTGTTCAAAGTGATTTACTATATGCGAGTTTATCAGAGTTAGGGTTAGTGTGTGTCATATGTATCAGCATTTCAGCACTGAAACATCATTTCAGTTACAGCAACATTCGAGCACACAGCAAGCAGTACAACATTACAGCAACAACAAACAACATAGCATTGCTGCAACAGTAGCTTCCTTTTGTAGCACTGAAAGAAACAAGATCCCAGATCAAAAATCCTAACCCTATAACCAGGTCAAAAACCCTAACCCTAACCCGAGGTCAAAAACCCTAACCCTAGGTCCTGATCACAGGTCATGTCAGTTTTGGGTTAGGGTTGGTGTCACGTGTGTGTGTGTCGTGTCAGTGTCAGTGTCATGTGTGTCCTATGAGAGAGAGAGAGAGAGAGAGAGAGAGAGAGAGAGAGAGAAAGAGAGAGAGAGGGTTAGGGTTTACCTAGAGGAGGAGGAGGGGGACGACGGTCGCCGGTCGCCGGTGAGGGGGGGGGGACGCGGGTTTTGAAATTTTAAAAAATTTTGACAGAAAGGGGGGGGGGGAATCAGAATCGATCCCCTAATTATTAAAATTTTAGCGACGTTCAGCGACGTCAACTATTGACGTCGCTAAAAGATATATTTTACGACGTTGTAAACGTTGCTAAAGACGTCGCTAAATATTTAAAATATAAACGTCGCTAACTACGTCGCTAAATGTCTCTAATTTATAAAATTCAGCGACGTGTAGACGTCGCTAAACACGTCGCTAAATATTTAAAAGATTAACGTCGCTAAATACATCTTTAAACGTCGCTAAATTATAAAATTCAGCAACTTTTAACGACCTTAGATAACTTATAGTGGCTATTCTTGTAAAAAACTAAATTTTAGTCGTTAAACGTCGTTATATGTCGCCAAACAACAACGTTTTTCTTTGGAGTCGCTAATTAGCGACGTTTTTATTTGACGTCGCTAAAAAATATCACAAATCCCACAATTTTTAGTAGTGCGCAACCTCAACCAGCACCGCAACCTCAACTAGCACTGCAACTAGAGTTTTAATCGAAAATTTGGCATTATTTTAGCGTAGTTTACAACTAGCACGATACGGAAAGAAGATCTTCGAATAGAGTTATTGTTGAATGCTTGTATTGTAGAAAATGACTCAAATGGTACCATAACTGTGGTATAAGAAAGCTACGCATACATCTGAAAATATGTATGGATATCAAATAATGTTGTATTTTCTTTAAAAAATGGATCAATTTTAATATATTTTATTATTGTTACATAAGTCATATGTATATTTAAACCTAAATGCAAGTTATGTTTGAGTCATAGCTTTCAGTCTCTCTACAAACTTTATTTGCAGTATTGCAAATATATTTTGAAGAGAGGCGGAGAAGCTAAGACACAAATATATGTTGCATGACTTATGTAACAAAAATAATATATATTAAAAATTATCTTCAATATTTTTTTTTTCAGTTAAGTGTAACTGTGTTTTTGTTAGACTAGCTAGTATTGTATACATTTAAAATTTTTAATTATCGAAAGAATAAATTTTTATTTAAATTTATATAACTAATAAAAAATTATTTCAACTTATAAATATTTAGGTTTTAATTTATAATTAAAGTTATATAAATATTGATATAAAAAAATCAAATAAAAATTTCTTACTTAATGTTTATAATTTTTTGTACATAAATTATAGAAAAAAAACTTACAAACAAATAATTTATAAATTTTAAATTATACAAAAATAACTTAGTAACAAAAAACCTATAAATTTTAACTTGAATTGATTAACTTATATTAGTTAATAAATATTTATACTTATCAAGATTTATACTTATCAAGATTTATTTATAAACATTATAAAGATTTATAATTATAATGATTTAAAAAAGTTATGAAGATTTAAACTTATAATTATTTACACTTAAAAATTTATATAAAAAAATTATATAAAGATTTATACTTATAAAGATTAATACTTATAAAATAAAAGTTATACAAATTTTTTTTTAAAATCAACTTATAAATATTTAGATTTTAATTTATACTTAAAATTATATAAATATTGACATAAAGAAATCAAATAAATATTTCTTACTTAATGTTTATATAAATTATACATTTTGAATTCAAATAAATAAATCAACTTATAATTCTTTACAACGAAGCTACGCATATAATCTTTAAGAAATCAAATAAAATTTTCATACTTAATGTTTATATAAATTTTTACATAAATTATACAAATAAACTTTCTAACAAATAACTTTAAAATTTTAAATTATACAAAAATAACTTAGTAACAAAAAAGCTATAAATTTTATCTTGAATTTATTAACTTATATATATATATATATATATATATATATATATATATATAAACGGAAAAAAATAATTAAAAAAAAAACTGGGTCTGTCCGGCCCGGTCCGACCCTGAACTGGTCCGGACCAAGACCGATTCGGCCCGGTCCACCGCAGACCGGGTCACGGGTCCGGGTTGGATCGGGTGCCAATCCGACTGGACCGGGCCAAACCAGTCTGCTCTCTGTATCGTGTTGGACACGAACCGGCTCGAGTCTGGTCAAACCCGATCAAACGGGTGGGTCCATTATACATCTTGAAATATATCATGTTAGCTTCATGGCACTTGTATAGCAACCATCATTATTTTTTCTCTACTTCTGAAACTCTTTCGACTTCATTCTTGTCTGACCATACCAGATTTGTTGTACCCATAAATAGTGGAACAGCATATATGCTCTTCTGCCGAATAAAGCCGCGGACGCTTGCTATCGACTAGCACCAGTCCTTGGCTTTACACTTCTCTCTTCCTAATCAAGCAAGGCCTTATCATGGACACTACTATAAATGCTTCCTATATATCTCTTCGGTTTGGTGGTCTTTCTTCTGCTGCAATGTATCCCATGCTTGCTTGTGATGGGCTATTTATAGATGCATACGTACGTACAGTGATAGAAAGCAATTTTCTCATATTTTCCCCCTTTTTAGTATTGATGTAATGAGGGGAAGTAAAAGTTGTAAGTTGGCATGTTATGTTTTGTTTTGTTTTTATCAAGAGAATATTATTATGATTAGTGTGTGTGAGAGAGAGAGAGAGATTTGCTTGCGCTGACTAATATAGAGGAATATATACTTGGTGTCTATGGCCCACTGAACTATATGCTAGATTGTGATAACATTATTGGATCCTAGTTTTAAGTGAATTGTTACATAAAGTGCCGACATCCAAAATATGGGCAGTCTGTCATATCCTATTATCCACAACGTGTTTTTGGGTAATTTGATACTTTGTATGTGGATATTGGCATTCAATCTGATCTTGAGAGAGATTTATTTTACAATAATGCTAAGTTTACTAACAAATGCTTACAACCTTCTTATAACTCTTTCTTCTCTCCTGCCATGTGGGCCGCATCCAATTCCACCTCTCCCTTCAATAAACGATTTTTACGTAACGTTTCTACCACGTGGCGGCCATCCGGACAGCCACCGGGAACCGTTTGCTACAAGAAATTGTTTTTAGACTAAATTTTTACTTGATATAGTAAACTATTCAAGTTTTTCAACTATATACCCTATACTTGATGCATATAAATATTGGCATACGATCTGATTTTAAATAAATAAATAAAAATTTAAAGATCTTTTTGGTTTTGTTTTGTTTTGTTTTGTATGTTTTTTTTTAAAAATCTTTTGTCCATCGTCTTCCCGTCCAATATTTTTATCCTAAATTTGATGAATCGTCTATTATTTTTTATACATATTGTTCATGTTTTTTTTTTCTAAGAATGAATTTTTTATTTGGTATTTTTTTAGTTTTTTCATCTTCTAATAATTTTTTTTCCAGCCCTTTTTATTCTTTTTTATTATTTTTTCCAAATTTTTTTGTATATTCACCAAGTATAGTAATTTAATTTTTCAGGAAATTTATTTCCAAAAAAGAAATTTTATTTTTCAAAAATATAGAATTTTCGACTACATAGTATTTTGCATACAGTATGCGACAATTGCCATAAAATTGTTGTTGAAACAAATCAAGGAAAATAAATAATAATTTTATTAATTGATGATGTAAAAAGTCTTACAACTATGAATATATATATATAGTGGGAGAATAGATCCATGTCCGTATAGGAGTAGGAGAAGAAATATGTATCCATATAGGAAAATAATCTAATCCTAAATCTAATTAATATCTAATCCTAACTATAATTAATATTAACACCCCCTTCAAACTCATGGTGGGTGAAACAACATTAGTTTGCCCAATAGAAACTGAAATTGCGGTTTGGGTGTGAATTTATAAAAGAATTTGCCAGCTGATCAATTGAAGTAACATGTGGTAGAAAAATTTTGCCTTTTAAAAAATGCTGACGGACGAAGTTACAATCAATCTCAATATGCTTTGTCTGTTTATGAAAAAATTAATTTTTTGTAATCTGTATAGCACACTTGTTGTCACAATGAAGAGATATAGGTCTTGTAGGAGCAATGCCCAAATCAGAGAGCAGTCTACGTACATGGACGATCTCCCTGGTGGTGGCAGTCATAGCTCTATACTCTGCCTCAATAGAAGAACATGCAACAACTTCTTGTTTCTTGCTTCGCCATGAGATCAACGAATCACCAAGAAACAAATAGAATCCTGTAGTAGATCGTCTGGTGGTCGGATCTCCTGCCCAGTCTGAATCAGAAAATGCTCGAAGCTCCAGAGTAGATGTAAAAGACATAAATAATGAGAGCGTAACGGAACCCTGGCGATATCGGAGAATCCGGAGTAATGCACTATACTGACCTGATCGAGGCACATAAACGAACTGACTAAAAATACTATCTGCATAAAAAATATCTGGCATGGTCAAACAGAGACATACAAGTTGACCCACTAACCGCTTGTAGCAAGTAGGATATGTGAGAGGCTCACCATCTGTGCGATAAAACTCCATATGAAGCTCTAAAGGATTATATCAACTGTGCGACTATCTGATAGACCAGCAGACAAAATAATCTCCAAAGTATATTTCTACTGAGAAACAAGTATCCCTTTCTTACCTTGTGCAATCTTTAGTCCAAGAAAATATTGATCATTGCCAAGGTCTTTCATCTGAAACTGCTGATGAAGGTACCTCGGAGTAGATGTAATCCCTGATGAATCATCGCCATTCAAAATTATGTCATCCATATAGAGTAAAAGAAGAACTCGTCCCTACGGTGACGACCGCACAAAAAGAGAATGATCATGAGAACACTGCTCATTACAAATATACTAAAATTTAGTGACGTATAGTAGCGACGAAATATTATATGTCGCTAGTGTAGCGACGGAATACCGACTGAATAGCGACTAATATATCTATAAAAGAAACATATATTAATTTTCGTCGCTAGACCGTCGCTGTGTTGTCAATTTTTTCTCAGCGATGGACTAGCGATGAACAGATTTCGTCGCTGCCAAACATTAAAATTTAATATTCCAGTTTTATTTTTATTTTCCCCTAAACTCTCTCTCTCTCTCCTTCGCAACCCCCAACCCCCTCTCCTCCTCCTCCGGCATTCCCCGATCCCCTCTCACCTTGCTCCGGTGACCCCCGACCCCCTCTACTCCTCCTCCGACATTTCTAGGGACCCCCTCTCCCCTTGCTCCAATGACCCTCAAACCCCTCTCCTCCTCCTCCGATGTCTCCAGCGACCCACAACCCCCTCTCCCTTACTCCGATGACCCCCCGACCCCTCTCCTCCTTCTACGGTGTCTCTAGAGACCCCGATCCCCTCTTTCCTTGCTCCGGCGCGACCCCGACCCCCTCTCCTCCTTCGTCTTCGATGACACCCTCCTCTGCCTCCTCCGACAGCCCAACCCGAGGATCCATAAGCAAGTCGAGAAGCCCTAGGCAATTCCTCTTCCTCTCCCCTACTTTAATTGTGTTCATTTTCTTTAATTTTGTTCATGTAAGTCAATTTATTATGATCAATTAAGTATATTTTGTATTAGGTCAGAAATTATATATATATATATATATATATATATATATATATATATATATATATATATATATATATATATATAACAGACGCATGTATCGAATTTTTTTTTGACAAATTGACATGAGTATTAGGACATGAAAATGGTAATATGTATTGTATGTGTTTATAATTAACTTAGAAGAAGATTAAAAATTTGAATATTACATATATAATTATTTTGATTTATATGTGTAACCTTGGACATACGTAATTCTTAATATATAGGCTTGAGCGTATCCCAGAATATCAGAAATAGAATATGGACGTTCAAAATTTCAGTATCGATTTATTCATCGGTCCTAAAATCGATACGGTTATCACTAATTTAACCTATAATGAATTATTAACATTTTAGAGTATTGGTATTGGTATTGAAATTGGTATCGGACCATTACTATGAGTATCGATTATCACTAATTTAACCGATACGGTTATCACTAATTATTAACATTTTAGAATATATATTTTATACTTTAGGCATAATTTTAAGGTTTTTTAGTGTCATTTCTTAGTATTATAGCCGTTTATAGTTATACTTCAGGGTACTAATATGAATAGTAATTAGTAGTTCCAACCTTACTATACTATGGCATATATCGGCCATATTCGGATGAAAGTCGAGAAATTATGATTTTGGATACGTGTAAAATACAGAGAAATGCTCAAATATGATTTTTCCAATATCTCTTTTGGTTCTTTATGAGACTTCTTAATAAAGTATCCTAACTAACTAATCATTTAGCATATATCCTAACTTATCTTGCATCTAATCCATATTGTTTGAATATATGGTACATGCAGAATCAATGAGTCGATACTTAGTTGACCGATCGTGGATGTACAATCGGTAATATGAGAGTATGATTGATTTGACAAATAATTTTATGGCGGGCGTAGAGGATTTTTTCAAATACGCCAGTAGTCAACCTTATTTCATGGATGGGAGGCTCATCAAGTGACCTTGTGCCAAATGTCATAATATACCATTCAAAGTGGTGGATCTCGGAAGGAAGCATCTCTACAAGAAGGGTTTCCTACTGAACTTCAAGGAGTGGATGGCTCAAGGAGAACCTTTATTTTTGTAATATCATCATTCCTCCTTCAATACGGAGGTAGAAGAGTCCACTTTCGGAGATAACTTTGAATATCGACTGCGAAACCTGGTGCATGAGTAGGTATTTGATGCTTCTGGTCCAAGTTTTGATCCGGAGGATCCTAATCCTGATGCAAAAGAATTCTATGATATGTTCAAGAATGCCAAAACTTCGTTATACCCGGGTTGTGATTCTCATTCTGTCATGTCGATGGTGATGCGGCTGTTGAACCTAAAGTCTGATTTTAACTTGCTGTAGGAATGCTACGACTGGATAATTTTGTTTTTTAGAGAGTTGTTACGAAAATGATCGAAGGAGTTGTCTGAAAACTTCTATAAGTCGAAGATGATGATATGAAAACTTGGATTAGGTTATGAAAAGATAGATTATTGTCCAAAAGGTTACATGTTGTATTAAAAAAAGAATAATGATAAAGATAAATGTATTTTCTGTCATACATACTGGTATAAGACAATTCGGGTAAAAGAAAAGTCAACTGCCCGAGCAAGGTTACGTCCCTACAAGTACATACAGTTTTTGCCAATCACAAAGAGGCTACAGGGGATGCATATGTCCGCAAATACAGCACAACACATGACATGACATAGCAACAAACAAAAGATGGATGAAGGAGAATTATCTCATCCTTCCGATGGAGAGGCATTAAAATATTTAGATCTGTTTCATCGTAAATTTGCTACGGAGCCCAGAAATGTCCAGTTGGGTTTATGTTCTGATGGATTGACTCCTTTGAGATAGCTAGGATCTTAGTACTCTTGTTGGCCGATAATTTTGACTCCTTACAATCTACTACCGTGGATGTGCATGAAGACTCCTTACATGTTCTTGATACTTATCATACCGGGTCCAAAAAATCCAAAGAAGAACATCGATATCTACTTGCAGTAGTTAGTGGATGAGTTGAAACAATTATGGTAATTCGGCGTTCGGACATATGATATATCGAAGGAGAAGAACTTTCAGATGAGAGCGTCTCTCATATAGACCATCAATAATTTTCTAACATATGGGATATTATCGGGGTGGAGTACTCATGGTACTTGTCTTGTCCGATATGAATAGAAAAGAGTAAGACATTCTCTCTCCAGATTGGAGGAAAAGTATACTTTTTTTATTGTCACCGTCAGTTCCTTCCTACTTCGTATCCGTGGAGAATGAACAAAGATGCCTTTAGAACTGGTCAACATGAACTATCCCCCCCCCCCCCCCCCCCGTTGAGACTGACAGAAGATAAAGTTTGTAAAGAGGTAGATGGATTGCCAACTGTGATGGAAGATCCGATATCGACCGATCACTTTGAAGGGTTCGGACATAGGCATAATTAGATAAAGCAAAGTATCTTTTTGGACTTACCTTATTGGAAGAACAATCTCATAAGACACAATCTTGATATCATGCTTATCGAAAATAATGTATTTGACAACATCTTCAATACTGTGATGGATATCAGGAGAAAAATAAAAGACAATGTCAAAGCAAGAAAGGATTTGGAAATTATTTGTAGGTGTTCATATTTATACCTAAAATGAAGTGGCAACGGTAATTGGATCAAGCCTCCAGCGTTATTTACATTAAGTAGGGAGGATATATTGATAATATGCTGCTGGATTTCAAAGTTGAGATTTTCTGATGGCTACGTGTCAAATCTGGCAAGATGTGTTGATCTCAACGAACGCAAGATGACAGGGATAAAGAGTCATGATTGCCATGTATTTATGGAGAGGTTACTACCTATCGCTATGAGAGAAATATTGCCTCATCAAGTATGGACTTTGTTGGCCGAATTATCTATATTCTTTAGAGATTTGTGTTCAAGAAAGTTGACGGTGCAACATATAATAGAACTTCAGGAGAAGATTATATTGATATTGTGTAAGTTAGAAATGGTGCTTCCTTCTAATTTTTTTGATAGTATAGAACATTTGTCAATTTATCTTACATACAAAGCACGTGTCGGTATTCTTGTCCGTTATCGATGGATGTATCCATTTGAGAGGTATAAATTTTTTATACTAATAATTTTTTTATTCAAATAATTCTAAGATTCAATATATTATCTATAGTTTTCTACATCACCTAAAAAAGAAGGTTGGCAATAAGGCTCATGTAGAAGCTTCGACATGGGAAGCATATATCATTAAGGAGGTTTCAAACTTTTGCTCCATCTACTTTGATACTCATATCAGAACAAATCGTAATAGTGCCCCAAGGAATAATGACGGTGAGGTTGATGTCTTGAATAGTGTAATCCACACTATCTTCAATATGGGAGGAAAGCCTACAAGTACTACTAATGTACGTTGGTTGGAAGACGATGAGTTTGAAGCCGCTCATCAGTATATTTTGTTAAATAGTGGTATAAATGAGATGCAAGATATTGAGAAGAAAGCGACATATCTTTCCTAGATATTTTAATTTTGTATATACATGGAAAAAGATTGCTCTAACTGTTCTCCTTATTATCACAGTACTTTTAGAGCTGAGATAAAAATAGAGAGACCTAATATTAATGAAGATGATATTGCTAGAGAGGTTGATAAAAAATTTCTATCGTGGTTCCATAATTATGTACGGATCCTCAACATTAAGCATTATAAATTTAATATTTAGATATCATACGTGATATTTCATATTTTTTGTCCTGGTACAGACTTACAGAACGAACGACTTCGAGCATTACCTAACGGACCAAGCAAGAGGGCAAAGTGTTGGGACGGATTCACCATCAATGACTTCAAATTTAGAACCAATGATAAGTCTATTAATCAATCATTTATCAATGAGGAAGCTAATTATACAAATAATTTTGGAGTATATGTAAGGGGTTCAGTCTACGATGCCGATCCAGAATTTAACTATTACGTTGAACTAAGAGATGTCGTGGAGCTGGATTACTCTTATGAGACAAAAATTATGTTGTTTAAATATAATTTGTTCGACACAACACCCAAGCAAGGATGCAAAATTGACAAATAGTTTGGGTTTGTTGATATAAAATATAAAAAAGATATATAAATTTTGAACCATTTGTGTTGGCTAGTCAAACGGTTCAAGTGTATTATACGAGCTATCACAGTCGATGATGCAATAATAAAGATTAGTGTATTGTATGCAAAACTAAAGCTAGAAACACATATAATATTGGGGATCTAGCATACCAAGAGGATGAGGTAGTCATGCCACAACTTGCATATATGAGTTTGGCCGGTGTTGATGGTATGGAGTTGACGTTATCGTAGAGGATAATAGAGTTGACAAAGAGATTGAGATAGAAGATTTACCTTATATAGAGGAGAACTCTGATATGGAGGTACCAAGCGAGAAATAAGAATTGGAAGAAGAAGGTGATAGTGATAGTGGAAGTGAAAATAAAAATAAAAAAGTAGAAGAAGAAGATGATTCGGAAAATAATTAGGAAGATGAAGATGATTCGGAAGATGAAGAAGATTAGTAAATACATACAAATATATTAGCTTAGATATTTATTTAATTATTTTATGACACAATTATGATTTATTTCATCATCATACTAGTATTTACTTATTTCACCACACCATTACTTTATGATTATCTGTTTGATGACACCATTTTTTTATTTGCTACAGATTTACCTATAGTATGGCGGAACGAGGACGATGACGCAGACGAGGATGACGAAAAGTTCAGAGAGGATCATCTTCTCAGCATCCTCAGATTCTTGCATAAAACCTAAGGACGAGTTCGTAGATCCGGCGGATGGTTCATCCCCGCCATATACTTGTTCTTCAGTAGGAGAGGCTACTCCATCTCCCTGATTGCCATCAGCTGCGACCCCTTCTTCTACTCCAGCCACTACCAGACTACTATATCAGCTACTCCATCAGTTGCTCCCACAGGAGAAAATCTATTTCCAGGACTTCTTGTGGACAACGGAGTATATGTCCGTCGTCCAGGATTTGTAGACCCTCCAACTCTACCAGAGCGGCCAACCAATATTTGTCGTCCCGAGCTTTGGGCCGATAAAACTACGTAAGCATTTATTTGATAATTCACATATTTATTTAGTATTTTTTATTCTAATTGTATATTATCTACTTATTTCAGATTCTTTTCGATCAAGGCTGGAAATTATCTGGGGGAGATCATGTGGGGCTACTTTGATGTCCCTTATATCAACTTTAATGATATTCTGTTCCATCGATGATTCGTTTGGCTGGAGAAGCTCGGGGTATGTATATAAATTTTATTTATAATAATATATAATTTTTTGATTAAAATGATACAAAATATTTTTCTAATTTGCAGAGGTTGTACTGGTGGCCAGATAATAGAGATAGTGATATCCAAAAGTGATACAAGACCGTCGCCAGCAAGAGGTTGAGAGATATGATCAATGACCAAAAGGCGTTAGCGTTACTTGGACCGGATCACTGCAAGGAGTGGTTGAAGGCAGAGTACTAGGAGGAGATGAAGAAGAGGATGGATACCCCAGTCTATAAGGTTAGGTGCGAGAAGACGAAGGTTGCCCGTGTTAAGGCTGGTCTCCATACAGGTAATTCCATTCCGACCGACGAGCATTTTTAACGGATGGTTAGTATTAAAAAATTTTGCTAGAGCAGTTTTTTTATAATTCTAATTTTTTTGCTTATTTATTAATTGCTTAATTTTTACAGTGCGACGAGGCCGCCAAAGTCGGGAAAGACTCCAAGACCTTCTACTTCCCAGCAATCTTTTAGCAGACCCACAAAAGAAAGTAGGATGAAAAATCGTAGATAAGCGGGCCACCAAAGCATATGTAAATTATCTTTATAAAATTTTGTCAATTTAATTAGATTATTTTTATAATTTAATTAAGTTTTAGGTTTCTAGGTTAAAATAGTCAAACTATGTCAACTCTAGGTCAAATAGTTAAATAGTCAAACTATGACATTTTCTAGTTTCTAGGTTAATTTTTTATCCATTCTAATGGTTTATGAAGTTATATTATGTTATATTAAGATTGTAAAAGCATATAAAAGAGAAAAACTTATCTATCCAATATAAATTAATCGACAAGGGTGATTACTATTTCATTCAATTTCAAAAATACTAAGAAACAATACTGTAAGTACTTAAAATTATGTACCTTGTTTAATATCCTATTTTAAGAAATAACAATATAAATACTGTAAATACTTAATTTATTCATTTTATTTTAAACCTCATAGAATGGTACGATATCGATTTCAATTCCGATACTTTGAACCTTGGTTAATATCCAATTTTAAGATATCATAAAAATTAAATATAGCAAATATAACTCAAATTATATACATATATTATGATATCTAGTATCTAATATGATACTCTAACAAAAATCAAATATAGTACATATAACTTTAAAATCCTTAACTCTGGTGTCACGACTCACACCCGCATGATCAGGGCACGAGTACGTGGGTACGTCCAGCCTACGCCGCAGCATCAGCGGTAGAACATTGTCTCGGTTATCATTATCTATCTATCTATCTATCAAACTTGTATAACCAGTACTACCTTGTACTCAATCACAAAAATTTAAAAAAAGAATAAACAAGAAAGATAATCAATAATATTTCACAAGAAAAAACTAGGCAGGATATGGGAAGAAACACTAACTAAAACTCTACAAAAATTACCTCAAGTTCACAAGGTAATAGCAGTCTAGTCTAAGGCACCATTCTGAGGTCCCAGAATGGAGAGCACAATAATCACTAAAAAATATTATCTAGTCAGGATTAGAGCAAAGTACACCTTTGACAGCAATCCCAATAAATGATAAAGATTATATAACAGTAAATAGTGAGCATATACAAGATTAATAGAGTATGGTAGAAATATACAGGAATAAGAAAATATGAGAAACATATACAAGAGATACGAACATCATATATAGAATCAAGAAATACATCTAAGTGAGTGAGTACTAGTGATAACATGTGATCAACTTGGGTACTGCTCAAGAACCACTGGTCTGGTTAATCATACATGTGATATATAAGTAACATTATACAAGGAAAACAAGAATTGCGGGGTATGATCATATATCTACACTACATACTCCCCGCTCCCAACTGATATGGTGGATCCAATCAATGACACACTATGACACAGGATTCAATGAGAAGGTCACTAATCATCTTATGAATCAGTGTTCATACATGTACAAGAATAACGGCTTGCGCACAAAATATGCCAGGAATAATATTACATAATGGGATCGAGGAATACCAATCCGTGAAACCAAGTGTCAGAAAAATCAAGGATATCTACACTAAATACAAGAAACATAGAGGATATCATAAACGAGAAACTGTCAGAGAATGTACTCGCCTGGAATCTGGTGAACATTATCAATAATATCCGAAACAGTGCCTCAAAGACCTAAATATGGAATATTATATCAATACAAGGTTTTGGAATGATAAACAAGTTAAACTAGTCAAAATATTGGTCTTAAAGTCAATTCTAAGTCAAAAATAGTCAAACTTAGTGAAACTAGCCATTTCTATGTCGTATTAGCCTATAGCTATGTTTTTAGGTTGGTATCTTGAGGATACAAGCTATACTAGCTAAAACTTGGTATTATGATACATAATAATATCAATATCAATATATAACTTACACTAGCTATTAACACTAGGTAATAAGTTACCTTATACTAGTCACTATTTATCTATATACTTAGTATCTCTACTATACTATATAAACTTATGATTACCAATATTGATAATACCTTAGCTATAAATATAGCTTAATACTTAATAGCACTAATCTATTAACTACCCAATACTAATAACCTTGGTATCGACTAATATCTCCGTACCAAATATCTAACTCAAGTCCAACAATACCTTACTTGATACACAATTAGGATACTTATTCTCACCAACCTGGTATCATGAGTACCTAACCCTCAACACCATGCTCAATACTTAGACACCCCATTAATATATCAAGTATCACCCACCTATACCATTATCTATTGATACTCTCAATGTGCACAAAAATAAACTTGTTATCAGTCATCTTCCTTAGCAATTTCCTAATGCAGTTGCAATATTTACCTACATCTTCTTCTACATTGCTATGCCTACTGTTATTACACCTCATACTGGTACTATCAATATCTTGTATCATGACTGATACATTCCCATCTTACAGAGCTTAAACAACCATAATTCTAACAAGTAAACAACCCCAGCTACAACAGCAACCATAACAGCAGTAAGGTACTACTATTGCTGTTGTTTCTGTCTTCTGCTCTAGCAGAACTCCACCACATATAATTGCACTCATGTGCATACCCTATATATCCACCTGCCACACACCATCACACAGACTCATCCATCTTCACCTCAACTCTAGGGCTCAGTGTACTGTAAGCAACACTCCTTCACAGAACACTTCCCCACAAACCTTACACCTAAATCACAACAACACTCCTCACCACTGTAGAAGCATAAAAAATACGCTGGGAAGAGCTACGCAGCCTCTTGATACAGAGCAACGTAAACAGAGGCCTTCACAGCCATCAAGCGTACAACAGAGTTTTCTCCGCTAAAATACAGCATGAAGTGTATGCTCAAAGGACCATCCGCGTAAGTGTAGTACGTCCAGGCCGCTCCAGCGTAAAACAGAGTTCTTCATCGCCTCCATGGCGTAAAACTCAACCGCTCTCAAAGCAGCGTTAATGCGTACGAGGAACGCTTCGTCTTCCCCGAAATGAACCTGTCAAGTCACGCAGTGAATCTGACCTCTGACTACTGACAAAAAAGTGCTGCACGGCTACCCAGACGACGGCTGGAAACGATGGCAGACCCTTCGGGACACGCCCCACAGTATGATGGCGGATCTCTGCATTTAATGCAGAGGATTTGGTTAAAGCATCACCAAACCGTCGTTTACTGGAGTCCCCTCAGCATAAACCGCTCTTTCGTGTACAAAGGAATACGCTGCCCTATTTTACACAGGCAAACATGAGCTATTTTACGCTCCGCAGCAGGCAAACCGCCTGCCACGTTAAAAGCTGCACCTCGTACGGGACTCGAGGCACGTCTCCACGTCTAATTATACAGAGCGGTGACAGCTTCTCTCAAGGCACGTCTCTGCGACGGGTGCATAGAAGGGCTACAGACCTTCAAAACACGCCTCCGTATTTAATGCATAAGATGATGGAAAATCTCTGCAAGAGATTTGATTATATCTCCAAAAGCCATAATTCCGGCTAAGACGTCCACATCAGCACGGTACGCAGTGGTTTCTACGCCCATTCTAGCACAGTATGCAGCGGCTTCTACGTCCATTCAGGATCTGTGCTCATACGGCTTCTACGCCCACTCAGTCTCTACAACCATTCAGTCTCTACGACCACTCGGCTTCTATGCCTGTTCGGCTTCTATGCCTGCTCGGCTTCTATGCCTATTCGGCTTCTATGCCTACTTGGCTTCTATGCCATGGTGACAGACATTTGGCTTCTATGCCAACCTCTGCTACACAATGGATACCTACCTACGTGACTTTTACGCCGTGATCTTAGTAGCAATTGTACGCGTTGTGTCCCCTTAGTTGGACCCGCTTCACATGCTCATTCAAAAGATCATCTATACATAGGCATTAGTTACTTTAACCGTTGTGTAAAAGGGTGCTGTACTTTCCACTCCTCGGTTGTTACATCGATGGAGTGGTCACTGTCACCAAAACTCTATAAATAGAGACCCCTATCAATGGGGAACAAGGTCGACAATTTCGAAGATCGAACCAGGTCAGAGAATTGATAGAGAGAGAGAGAGAGAGAGCACCCGGAGCTCAGGCAAAGAGTAGGGATCGACGACTTCAGCATCGTGCATCCACCCTCTTCTGCAACTTTCGAAGCTGCTTCCTGTCTCATACGGCACTTCTTCAACATCGTGTGGTCCAAGGGCTAAAGTGATCGACCGCAGATCAGACACCTATAGCAATATCTATCCAGATTAAATAAATTGTACTCCCACATCCTCGTATAGGATTACATTGTACAAGTTTGTTTGTAAACAAAAGAAGGCGGGTTCCGTGTAAACCCCCACATCAAATATATTCCTATTCTTTTCGTTTAAATAACCACAAACAAGATGGCAACTCTGCTGGGGACATCTTTCTCTTCTGACGAGGAAGCAATTGCTCAACACAATGCGGTATCCGTGGGATCCGTGAAGAAGACACTGGTCGTCCAATTCGACCAGTCTGCCTACGAAGACATGCTTTGGACTGGGGGTGGCTCTCACTCTCTCTCCGTCCAAGACAACAGGAAGCTGCGCAAAGTGTGGATGCCCAAGACATCCTCTACCGTTCCTGTGGACTCTCCGATTTCTCCGACCAATAAGGTGGTAGCATCGCTCCCTCCGTGCCCTGCACGTAAAAATCAGTCTCCCGCTACGTGCGGTACAGACAAAACTTCGGGCAAAGCCTCAGCGCTGACCCAGAAGTATCCACTGTGCTTTACGTACAGAAATCAGTATCCCGCTACGCGCGGTACAGACAAAACTTCGGGCAAAGCCTCAGCGTTGACCCAGAAGTATCCACTGCGCTTTACGCGTAGGAATCAGTCTCCCGCTACGCGCGGTACAGACAAAACTTCGGGCAAAGCCTCAGCGCTAACCCAGAAGTATCCACTGCGCTCTACGCGTAGGAATCAGTCTCCCGCTATGCGCGGTACAGACAAAACTTCGGGCAAAGCCTCAGCGCTAACCCAGAAGTATCCACTGTGCTCTACGCATAGGAATCAGTCTCCCGCTACGCGCGGTACAGACAAAACTTTCGATGGTGCCTCAACGCCAAATCGGAAGTATAGATCACGCTCCACGTGCAAAACAACATCTGACCTCTACGGTAAACCAGATGAGCGCTGTGATCTCCGCGAGGGGAAGCAAACATGCGAATACTCAGCTTCTCCGCCTTTACGCCAGCAAGAGAACAATCTGCCTACACTCCGGATTACGCGAGAAGCCGATGGCCGACTGAGGACCTCTTCAGCTTTACGCCAGTCTGAGCGAATCTCCAAATTACGCCAGACGAGGTCCCACGACGTGAAGCAAGCTCAGGTTGCTACTCCTGACCTATGCGAATGCCTAAACCAGAAGCGTAAGGAGAGGGGACCTTCCAACATGTCTATTATGCCCCCTAGAGAGCAATATTGTAATAGTCATAAAATCGTGATTGACTGCTACTGTTCTAAAGCAAGACGGTCGGTTTTTGACCGACTGAGCTACTCTCAGTCTTTCTCGGAGGAAGAACCCGCGTATGCATCCGTGAACATGGCTTCACGCATACCTAGAAGAAGGTCAAGCTCAAGACATAATCCCTCTGGACCTCCGAGCCGAAGGAGATTCGAAGACCTCCTCAGGAACACTGAAGCTGGGGTATTCCAAAACACCCATGCAAGGTTACAGCAATCGGCTTCGTACTCATCTGATTCCAACGCTGGGGGTCGCCAATCTCCCAGATCAGACGCTGAGAGTATAGAGTCGACTTCTGCAGCGACCTATACTAATCCTTCGGTGACGCCCAGGGAAATGGGAGTTTACGCTGTTGAAGATGGACGCGAGGAAGCTTTGCCCTTAGGAAATGCGGAACAACGCATCACTGTGCTGGAGACGTCTCTGAAACAAATATAATCCGTAATGGAGAACATGCACCAGATAATGCTAACTCAGCACGCAACTGCCGTGGCTCAAGCGTCGGTCCCGCCAACTCAGATACGTGTGGGGGTGGACTTGCCACCATCCAACCCAAGCCAAGAGCCCTCTCTAGATCAAGAGTCGATAGCTCCTCCGCTTCCCCACTCGGTGAATGTATTACCTCCCGTTGGAGTCACGATACAACCAACTCCACACTATACCAGAGCCTCGCTCTCAACTGAAAATTCGATGCAGGCAGTACGGGAGTTGAAATCCCAGTTTGACGCCTTGAAGCACAAAGATCAGCTCAAGAAACTGGGAATCAACCAACCTTACCCAGCTACATGGGAAGAAGTCCCTTTTCCTCCGAAATACAAACCTCAGACTATGGCTCTGTTCGAAGGAAAAACATCACCAAGTCAATACATGAACTACTTCAGTATGATGACGATGTTGCTACAAGGGAACGACGCCCTCCTCACTTGGGTGTTCAAAGGCTGCCTCTCAGGAGTAGCCTATCAGGGGTACCGTAGCTTGGCGGACAACTGCATTACTTCCTTCGAAGACTTCAAAGCTTTGTTCTTCACGCAATTCTACGAGGGTGGGATGGACATGTCTATGTCCTCTCTCATCGAAGTCAAACAAAGGGAAAAGGAGGACGTTCGCACCTTCGTCGAACGTTTTCGTCAGGCCACCTTACAAATGCCTCCAGGAGTTCCGGACTCGACATTAGTAGACATTTGCATGAAGAACCTCCTTCCCGTAATCTTGGTGTTTACAGGACTATATCAGTTCCATGAGTGGCCTTCGTTCATCATCTCGGCAGTGGCTGCCGAAGACAACAGTCGCAAGGTGCGCGACAATGGCATTATGATATCCGCCTCCGATAGAGGCAAAAGGTCATCTCCCAGCAGCGACCATCCTCGCAGCTCCAAGGGAAAAGAAGCTCTGACGGTCAATACGTCCAGGCAAAAGGCGACGGCAACCACGCAGACGAAGCCCGGGACTTCCAGGCCCATCGAAGTCTACTTTTTCGACGACGACGATATCCCTAGTATATTTGAGTGTCTCGTCAAAAGCGGCAAGATCACTCTTCCGAAGCTAAGGAGGCCCCAAGAAGTCGGCAGCACTGACGACCCCAAATACTGCATCTTTCACAGATACGTACACCACCCAACAAAGGTGTGCTACGTACTAAAAAGGAAGATCCAGGGGTTGATCGATGCTAAGGCCATCACTCTGCACAACACCGAGAAGACGGTCACGGCCAACATGATCTCTCTGCGGTTCGACGATCTGCCTCTCCAAGAAGTCATGAACGGTGTCACGCCCATTTCTCGAGATACGATGAACATCGTTAATCTCCCTCCAGCTAGGGATCAAAATCATGACCTATTACCCCTGACCACCCGTCAGGGCGAGATCATGTGGGTCCATCCGAATTTGGTGTCAGAACTCGAAGAAGAGATGAAAGCTAATAAAGCTACGTCTAAAAAGAGCCCCAAATACAGGCCATGCCACATGGTTGCAACTTTTTCTACATCAGACGGAGACGAAGTATTTGCCACAACCCGTTCGGGGAAGGCCTACCTCAATGACAACGGAGCAGGTCAGGAAGGCGCACCGGCTGACGCTCCAGCCGCCAAACCTTCAGAGCAAGGTCCCGCCATGCAAAACATCAGCCCTGCGAAACCTACTCCAGCAAAAAAGGGGAAGCAGAGAGAAGTACACTTTGATAAACCTGTGAAAAATATTCCAAGCAAGGGTTTAGAGAAGCCGTACGAATTCGATATCCTGGCCCAACTAGCCAATACGCCAGCCAGGCTCTCCATCTTTGAGCTACTCAGGCTCTCCCCAGACACTCGTCTAGCCCTGAGTGAAGCACTGATACAGGCGGAGGTATACTTGACCCAGCTCAAGTCCCCCGACGAGGAGCCAGTAGCCTGTCCTCAATACCACAACGTGATGGAGGTGGTCCCAAATATCACTTTCACTCAAGACGACATGCTGTTAAAACATAACAGACATGACAGGCCCCTCTATTACACCGGGTATGTCGGTTCCATGGAGGTCGATCGGATTCACATAGATTCGGGATCGTCGATCAGCATCATCCCTCACAGTCTGCTCAGGCCGCTAAGAATTTCTACCAGCGAACTGGCTTACACTACCACTACAATCGTGGGTTTCAACGCTGGAAGAAGTAAGCCATTGGGGAAGATCCGCTTGAGAATCCAGATCGGCAACCTCAGATCGGTAGCCACATGTTACGTCATCGATTCAGAGGTGTCCTACAACATTTTGCTGGGAAGACCGTGGATCCACGACCACAACATCGTTCCTTCAACTCTACATCAATGCCTTAAATATATAGACGCGTAAGGAACCGTACAAATGGAGGTGGTTGACCTAAACCCATTTAAAGGAATAGAATTCTACTATTCCGATGCCGTGTTGTACTCCCAAGACCACACGGAAGAAGCGCCAGGCGAGGCGAAGGACGAAGCACTCGTCCGGGAGCCAGGAAAACCCTCCGCCGCACTACCGCTATCAATCAGAGTAAAAGGACGAACCACTCGTCCAAAAGCCATAGAGCCTATGGCTATTCACCTGAACAGATCCAACTCAGGAAAAGGAAGCGACTCTCCAACGGTCACTCTGAACCAAAAGCCTCCACCTTTGGTCATCAACCTTCGGCGCAACGGGCAGCCGACCGATGTAAACACGACCAGGAACGGAGTACCAGATGATAATAAACTTCCTCTTTTCCAGTACATTGATGCTCAGATTCCAAATCAGGAATCCATGCCCCGTGATGAGGTAGGACCCATAGCACAAAAATTCTTGGCAGCTATAAACTCCTACCATCTATATGTTTGGGAAGTAGCGTCATCGTCCAACATCATCACGACGTATGGACCCCATGAGGATTCTATCTTCGTTATCCCGCCTAGCTGCAGCAGTCAGCGCCCCATATTCTTCGGTCGCATACGCAGTCAACCGGCCAGCCTGGAAGACCCTTTCGATGACGATACTGGGAAAATGCAGATTCACCGATACAGCCCGCAGGCATTAAGGATCATGCAAAACATGGGCTATGACTTGAAGCGGAAGCCAGGCCTCAACTACGGAAGAGGCAGACGAACGCCGTCGTGCGGCAACCCCCGCTATCGTCAAACTCATTTCGGGTTAGGGTATGCCACCTCCCTTACGACTTCCAAGTCGGATGAGGACATCTTTTTCTCCTCCCAGGATGGCCCGTCACCCCCCGACTCACCTGATGCTCTCGGATAAACGCTATCAGTAAATATGGTGGTGGCAAATTCCCCAGAAGCAGATGAACAAGATTCTGAGCCATTTGAGAATGACTCTTGGGCTCAACAAATGGATACGCAGTGGGAATTCTGCTTCGAGCAAAGAGAACCTCACACCAAAGATGAAGTTATCCAAATCGATGTTGGGGGTAAACTTTCGCCAAAACTGATATTTATCAGTGACAATCTTCTCCCAGCTGAAAGGGGAGAAATCATACAGCTGATAAAGGAATACGTCGACGTCTTTGCATGGGATTATGGGGATATGCCAGGCCTTGACCCACCAATTCAAAGTCTATGAAGCAGTACCAACG
This sequence comes from Iris macrosiphon, assembly GCA_036927795.1. Lineage (NCBI taxonomy): Eukaryota > Viridiplantae > Streptophyta > Magnoliopsida > Asparagales > Iridaceae > Iris > Iris macrosiphon. The sequence goes on along the minus strand of JAYESA010000008.1, from coordinate 35,912,861 downwards.
CCGGTTCCGCCCGGATATGATGGACGCCATCGAAGCTGAAGTCAAGAAGCTGATAGCTTGTGGATTTATCCGGGAAGAACAACATCCCGACTGGGTCGCCAATGTTGTCCCAGTCATGAAGAAAAATGGAAAGGTACGTATCTGCATCGATTACCGAGATCTGAACGCAGCCTGCCCCAAGGATGAATTCCCTCTTCCCATCACGGACATCATGATCACAACACCTGCGGCTTTGAACATATGTCTTTCATGGACGGGTTCTCAGGGTATAATTAGATCAAGATGCATCCTGAAGACGAGAAGCACACTGCCTTCCGTACCCCATTGGGAGTATATTGCTATACGGTCATGCCCTTCGGATTGAAGAACGCCGGGGCTACATACTAACGGGCTATGAGCAGCATATTCCATGAGCATTTACGCAAAATAGTAGAATGTTACGTGGACGACATAGCCGTCAATAACTGCCTCAAGGATGATCACATTCAAGACTTAAGGACGGTATTCGAGTTAATGCGCCAACATCAACTCAAGATAAACCCTACGAAGTCCTTCCTGGGTGTATCTAGTGGCAAATTCCTGGGATTTGTCATCACCGCCAAAGGCATCCAGGTGGACCCTGACAAAGTCCAGGCCATCGTAGAAATGCGACCGCCCCACAATCTGAGGGAACTCCGGGGATTTCAAGGCCGTCTGGCTTATATCCGGAGGTTCATATCCAACCTCTCGGGAAGATGTCAGCCCTTTTCGCATCTCATGAAGAAAGGTGTATCCTTCGTGTGGGACAAAACCTGTTAGCAAGCATTCGGGGATATCAAACGCTACCTCACCAGTCCGCCAGTTCTGGTGCCTCCCGTTATGGGAAAACCGTTCTTGCTGTACGTCCAAGCAATGGATCATTTGCTAGGAGCTCTTCTCGCACAGAAGAACGATGTAGGGCATGAACAGGCTATCTACTACCTCAGCAGGATGATGGTCAGAGCCGAACACCGGTACAACCCAGTGGAGAAAGAATGCTTGGCTCTGATGTTCGCTATCTAAAAGACGCGGCACTACTTCACCGGCCAGACTATCCACATCATCTCCAGGATTAACCCTCTTCGAGTACAGATGAGCAAGCCGAGCGTTCTTAATTCTCGACTCGCAACTTGGGCGATGCTGTTAACACCATATGACATGGTATACGTACCGCAGAAGTCTATCAAAGGCCAAGCGTTGGCCGACTTCCTAGCCGCTCATCCGATCCCGGAGACCTCTAAATTATACGAAGATATTCCCGACGAAGTTGCAGAATGTAATTCCACAATGGAAGGAGACGCATGGCAACTGTTCTTCGACGGCACCTCCAGAATCGATCCTAAGGGAAATATCGTTTCAGGAGTAGGAGTCGTCCTAGTCGCCCCTGATCAGCTCGTCATCTACCGAGCATATTCTCTTAGCGAGCCCTGCTCCAACAATGTGGCGGAGTACAACGCTCTACTAATAGGGCTCCAAGTTGCTAAAGAGCTGGAGGTAGAGTACCTGGAAGCTTTTGGTGATTCTCTGCTTATCGTCAATCAAGTCAGAGGAATATATGAAGTCCGAAATCCAGACCTCATCCCCTATCACCAAGCGACGGTCGAGATAGCCATGACATTCAAAGGATTCTTCCTAGAGCATGTCCCTCGATCCGAGAATCTGGAAGCTGATGCCCTAGCCAGTCTAGCGGCGGATTTAGCTACTCCTATAAGAAGGCAGAATTCGGTAATCCTTCTTAACAGAGATTTATTCTGCGTGAAGAACAACCTCCACATAGAACGCAGCTATGCTGTAAACACAGATCCCCCTGGAGGAGACTGGAGGAGTCCTTTCATAGATTTTGTCGCATACGGAATCTTGCCAGAAGACCCCAGAGAAGCAGCATCCGTCAAAAGATGATCATTACGCTTCTACTTCGATGCATCTTCACAATGCCTATATCGTCGGACTTACGACGGACTGCTATTAAGATGTCTCTCAGACGATCAAGCACAGCAGGTTATCCGGGAAGCTCACGACGGCGTATGCAGAGTATATCAGCCTGGTCCTAAACTACAGGATCGTATCAGAAGAATGGGCTATTACTGGCCCACTATGATCATAGACGCGATTAGCTATGCAAGACAATGCAGAGCCTGTCAGGTTCATGCAGACTTCATACACCAACCGTCTGAATATCTACATCCTACGGTTGCATCCTGGCCCTTCGAAGCATGGGGTATGGATATCTTTGGTCCCATTCAGCCGTCTTCCTCCAGAGGCACCGGTTCATACTGGCCATCACGGATTACTTCTCCAAATGGGCAGAGTCGATCCCTCTGGCTGAGGTAAAGGCGTCTGACGTAATCAGCTTCATCAAGCACCACGTCATTTATCGCTTCGGGGTACCCCGGAGGATAATTCACGACAATGGGCCTCAGTTCATCAGCCAAGCGTTTCATCGGTTTTACGATAAAAATCGGATACATAATATTGCCTCTACGGCATATTACCCAGCTGCTAATGGTTTGGCGGAAGCTTTCAACAAAACCATTATCAAACTCTTAAAAAAATTTGTCTTTTCAAACAAAAAAGACTGGAACGAGAAGTTAGGCGAATGTCTCTGGGCATACCGCACAACGGTACGGACACCGACAGGTTGTACCCCCTTTTCACTAGTCTACGGGAGTGAAGCAGTTCTTCCCATCAAAATCCAGATCCCGTCGCTCAGGATAGCCGTGACTAGTGAGCTGACTCGAGAAAAGAATGACCTGTTAAGGCTCCAAGAGCTGGAAGAATTTGACGAGAAATGCCTCCAAGCTCAACAATGCATCGTGCTCTACCAAGCGCGCATTTCCAAAGCCTTCAATCGTAAGGTAGAGGAAAGAGTGTTCAAAGTCGGCGAGCTAGTCCTAGCCGTAAGAAGGCCGATGATTCTTACTCACAGAAGCAAAGGCAAATTCCAGCCCAAGTGGGAAGGCGCTTATGTGATCGAGAAAATATTCTCGAATGGCGCTTACAGGTTAGCCCAGCCTAATGGAGACCTGTTAATGGCTCCTATCAACGGCAAATTCCTGAAAAGGTACTATGCTTAAACTCTCCTGCTCAGGTAGAATATAGCAAGGATCTCATATTCTGACAAAACTACTCCCAAAACAAAACTAGTTAGGTCATATCCTATCATGTCTGTACGACCTCTGAATAAGATATGTCCTGCTAAGAAATTTATCGAGAGTCTATCATGTCCATACTACCTCTGATATTACTCTCGTCTAAAAAACTGTCATTTACATTTCGAAATGATGGGTCCACAAAAGTCAGAAAAGAGTCACCATTATTTATTCCCAAAAGGGAGGCAGAATTACATCTGGACAAGCAAAAAGGGAAAGGATACATCATAATGGCGGAGTAGTCAGATTGCGAATCAGCCGCTCCAGTGCAGCTATCCTCTCATTCCTAAGAACCAAGGCGTCGGCGCGAGCCTGCTCCAGCCGTGCCTCGGGGGTGTTCGTAAGGGTCAGATCAGCCTTTGCCCGAAGACAGCCCGTTCGAGCAGCTTCTGCACGGCCAAATCCTGTCGCGCTACGTTCAGACGACCAGCTGCTACCTCTAGACCCGCCAACGATTGAGAAGCCCATACCTCAGCCTGAGCGAATTTTTTCTTCAGCTTGGAGGCCCTCGCCGCATTCCCTTCATGCTCGGTACGACACTACGTCTCAACGGCAAGAGCCTCTTCCACGACAGCTTTTCTCCTATCCATCTCCAGCTTATGCTTCTGGATGGAGTTGTCTAGGCTTTTCAGCTTTGTAGCAAGCCGTACAGTCATGAGGTCGAACCGAACCTGGACGTCTGTATCAGGGCTGCCCCGAGTCAGCTGCAAGTATTCGGTAATGGGTTGCTCTAACCCATTAACCACCGCCTCCAGAGCGTCAGCTGCCCCAGGATCGCCGAGCTCCCTGATGACCACGATCGAAGCAAGAGAAGTCTTCTTCAGGCGCTCAAAATCTAGACTCTTCGCTAACACTATTGATATCATCGTTTTCAAACTGGTGTAGAAAAGGCTGGTATGTTGCTCGGTCAACGCAACTAGATCCGACTGGACGCTGGGATTGGCTACAATATCCGCAAATCCCTCTCCCAGGACAACTGCAGACGAGGTGGCCACAGCCGTCGCATCGGCGCATGGCGCGACCGAAGAAGGTGCGGCAACGGCGGTCGAAGTCATCGCCACACTCACAAGAGGCAGGGTCACGACGACGGGTTCATCCTCCTCTTGAGGTGACGAAACTACTCCGGGCGTACTGGCCCCCGAAGCCACTTCCTCATCAAAGTCGAACGCCTCCGTATCATCGTCTGGAGCCCGAGCGGAGCCAGAATGCACTTCAACGCTATACTCCCCGTGGGCGCTATCCCCTGAAAAGAGGACAAGAAAGTTAATATCAGTATGATGATAATCTTTCTAAAAGAGAGACATGAAGACGACATTTACCCGGGGCCAACGGCATATACGACGCATCTGCACCCGAGGTAGCTAAACCACGCCTTAATAACGCAATACGAATCGTCATGCCTGGAGAAGGAGGTGGGCCGACTGACATCGTCGAGAGTTCTGCCAAGCCCTCACCAAGACGCGATCGAGGTTCATCAACTGGAATCTCGCTAGGCACGCTCGCTGACACAACGGGAGTTTTACCTGTTGTTGACCTCGGAAAAGATTCTTCCATCTGCCTCGGCCACACAGGCAAACTCGCTCTGCTACCTGGAGCAGCAGCCACGACAGCGACCTCTAGCGAGGATTCTCCGGTGCCGCCGGTCGGAACTGTAGAAGGTCCCTCTCTAAAAGGCGAGGAACCTCCAGCCAAAGAATTATCCCTGATATAGGAAGAGGCAGGCTCACTCTCGGGAGCCTCAACACCAAGAATGCGGAGAGGACGAGCGACCGTCTCCTTCCTCCTCTTACGAAGAGAAACTTCCTTCGGAGCAGAAGCCCGTCGCTTCCCAGAAGAGACTACCAAAGCCCCCGCAGGCGGAGGCACTTCACACCTCGGCACCGACACCAGAGGCTCATCCGGAGTACCAGACTCCTCACCCTCGTCCGAAGAAACCGAGGGGACGTCAACCCTTCCCCCAGGCTTGGGAGAAGGCACCCTGAAGCTTCCACGTGTGTCGAAATCACGATGGAAGGTGTTAATCGCCACGTAGAACTGGGCGTAAGAATGGAGAATGCGGAGCTCCGTATAGGCTGTAACGACCGACACGATAAAGCTTGCCCCCGTATAACCCGTGATAAAATATCGCCACCCTCTAGCTCCATCAATGAGTCCGCCCCTGGACCTAAAGCTGGTGACGGTATTGCCTACATACAACTGATCGTACCCAAACTGCCTGGCAAACCGACTAGGCAAGTAGGGCTCGAAGAAGCAGTGATCTTCGCTCCTGTACAGCAGATGGAAGGGCCTAATACAGACCAACCAGTTAAAAGCTTCCGGGGAAAGGTCGGTCTTCTCTCCACCTGAATCCTCAAGCCGTACCCCTGATTGATTGCGATGTACGGAGGGGACAAAATAGAGGATCTTTCAGCCCTGGCTGAGGTTCAACACCAACCGACAGTCTAAGACTGTATTCACATTCCAGGAGGAATCCTTATAATTCAGCAAGAATATACCCCCCGAGCTGCTACCGGAGCCAGGAGACATCACCCGGGGATTGTGGAGGATTAACCATCCCATCAAGTATAGATATGGTAATTCCACCCTGGGAAAACTCTTACGCCGAGCTTCGTCGGCAAGCAACCCATCCGTTATGGCTCTCAGGCCAGCCTGTATACGGCACACCAAGGCAGGAAGCAAGCCCAGTCTTGCCCCGAACACCAGGCGCACTGCCGGCCACAGGATGTTCCGGTGAATACGGTCCGTGGACGCTGTGCCGGGCACTACTACTCGACGCAGCCATATGGAAAGAAAACCAGCCAACTGGGCTTCCTTAGACAGAGGCCGATGACAGCGCCTCAAGTAACTACAGGCCTTAGTGCCTTCGGGGTACTTTTCTACCCCCTCGACGAGAATCTGATCCGGAGCTGCGGCCTCCTCCATAAGACCCTCGATGACCTGGGCGCTAAGCACGCCCAAACAATTCACGGGCTTATTTTTGCCCCCCGAGGCTTTCTCCGACTTGGCAGCCCTAGCTCGGTGAAAGAAGGGGTAGGACATCCACTTGGTGGTATGAGCCAAATCAGAAGGCTCGTTATAAAAAGTGGTACACGCGAAGTATTGACACATCAGCTCCTGATATACTTCTGCCACCCGAGGGTCCAAATCCTCCAACTCCCGGTTGGTGGGAACGTACTCTTCATAGGGGGTATCCCCCATCGGCAGTCTCGAGACAACTGCCATCTCATGGAGCGCCAATCCCAACTCCCCCAGTGGAGTGGCAAAGGTCCCAGTGAGCGGAATGTACCGCTCCATCAGCGCCAGGAACAAGTTAGGGTTCGGAGGCAACCCGACGCTCGTCGCACTCACAGCGGCATATAGTCCAATAACCTCCAGCTCTCTCCGAAATTGCTTCAAGGCCCAGTCAACCAGGCATGTCCATCGGGAGTTTGTTGGGGCAATCCACCCATTACACCGGGGATTCTCCTTGGGATATACCCTGCCTCGTCCCATAAAGTCATTGCAGAAGGTCGGCAATTGGACCGGCTGGATCACCGAGCTGTCTTCACTCGGGACACTACCCGGGCACAGTCCCCAGAACAACGTCATAAAGCCGGAAGGGCGACTGACAAACGACCCCCGGTTAGCTCCTTTGAGATTAAAGATCTTCCCGGCTTACCGTGAAGATCAGGAGTCAGCATCCACGACATCTTCCTGGGATGCGTCGCATGGAAGAAGGCCGAGATGGGATAATCCCTCGGCATCGTTGGCAAATACAAAACCAAATTCCCGACAGGGAAAACCCAGGGCTCCCTCTTGGGCCTCGTCTGGGACTGTTTGTCAATCATGTCCCCAAAGAGGAAAGCCGACTTTATGTACTACTCCCCGTCTACGTAGGTCAGGGGCTCGCCATTAATCATGCTCAGCAGCGTCCGCTCGCCCTGAACCGATATCAGAAACCCCCTTCCCTCAGGATACTGGGGTCCGGAGATGGGAAATGCCACGTGGGACAGATCCTCCAGGTAGTTCGAGTGCAGCATCCCAGCAGCGGAGCCCATCACCTCGGCCAGTGGAGACTCACCCAAATCAACTACAAAAGTGCAAAGAAAAGATGTCACTACAAGTCTTGCACGAACATGCAGATGAAGAAACGACAGTCTGTGCTCTACGCAGGATTATGCAAATCTGGCAATTTTACGCCGGCAGTCCTCCCCACAAGCGTAAAACTCAAATTTTACGATATACACCAATTTTCGGTAGCCAGAGCTTTTATGCTCAAAACTACGAAAATGTGGAGTCTTTGCGCTGGCACATCAGAAATGTGGGCTTAAAAAATGAAAATGCCTCCGTGCATCAACTTTCTCCAAAGAGGCTATCAGCACAGAAGATGACCTAGCGCGGTCACGTTCAACGTGTGCGAAGGATTTTTTGTCGTTTTTGTCACCCCAAAGGCTCTACCTCTAAGGCCGGGTGCGCTACTCATCGGCGGGATACTTTGCTCGGAAGAAAGTTCGCCTTGTCCGACCAGAGACTCCCTCGCTGGGGCAGAAGAATAAGAGGAAGAACCTACGCTCTTTCCCTTAGCGGAGGGGGTTTGTTTCGGCGCCATTTCTGAAGACTCGGAGTGCTCGGAGAAGGAACGAAGAAAAACTTGGAACGGTCGAAAGCTCTCTTTCGCAGAAGACAGATAAAAAGTTTTTTCTCTCAAAAAACTTGGGGTATATATAGTCCGGGTCGACTCCTCGAATCCTCGGACGAACTCCTCGAGACCCTAACCAAATCTCGCAAATTAAATGATGGGTTATGATTGGATGCTACGTCAGCCCACTACCCTTGGAAGACGGACAGTCAGCGAATTCGAAAGGTTTTTCGTGCAAAACGGTTCAGCGGGTTCTACGCTAAAGGAGCTTTCTACGCTCGACAGCAACGGATCTCCGATTTTACGCTCGCAAGCTACAAGTCTATGGTTTTACGCCCGGATGCCTTTGTGCTCGGTAGCTTTTATGCTCGAGAGGCCACAAACCTACGACTTTACGCTCAACAGATACCAAATCGACGATCTCATGCTCGGTGGCACTCAGTTTACGCTCAGAGGCAACAGATCCGCAAACTTTACGCTCGAAGAAACTTTCTTTTCAGGAGCTACAAATCAAACAGTTCTACGCTAAAGGAGCTTTCTACGCTCGACGGCTACGAATCTACAGCTTTACGTTCGACAGCTATAAGTCTATAGTTTTATGTCCGGATGCCTTTGTGCTCAGTAGCTTTTATGCTCGAGAGACTACAAACCTACGACTTCACGCTCAGGAACCACAAGTCTACGATTCCGCGCTCGATGGTGTTTTACGCCCAGAGGTTACAGACTGATGATTTTGCGCTCCACAACTTTTCGCATATTCGAAACAGTCCCCAAAGCGGTCAATTGCAAAGAGTTCACACAGAAGATACTCGTTCTTGACGCAAAGTATCCCAAGTACCCGAAGCATACAAGAGTTCAAACATTGAGAAATTACTCTTCTCGGGTCCAAAATTGGAGGTTCATCCAGACTCCAGTCTGAATATCTCGTCTATCAAAAGATGGCAACTCAGTTAGACAACCATTTCTCGACCCTGTTCCGAGGGATATTCGAGAAGTCACTCTTGAAGACGAAGTCTGAACAAAAATTCTGCTCATCAGAGAAGCAACAGATCAGAAATTCTACGCGGTTCCTCGGTCCTAGCAACATGACGGTTCTAAAGTATTCAAAATGCTCTACAGCGTTCTATGGACTATTCGTTATGCGTAAAGGACAGGACCTAGCACTCTTTCTACAGAGTCAACGTAAAGATTCAGACGTGTTGAAGCTACACTTATTCAGGCTTCACAGCAACGTATGGCAAGATGATCATATGAAGAAGCAAGACGATTTTATTAAAGATCAAAATCATGATTACATATGAGGGAAATCCAATCTACAAGGGTTTTCTTTTCATTTTCATGATTACAACTGAGAGAAACTCCATCGACAAGAGGGTTTCCCCGTCATCGTCCGAAGACCACACCGAGAAGCCGCTCTGACAGGGTCTCGCACTGGTGAAATATCATCCTTCCCTCTTCCCGGAAGAACCACCATACAAAGTTGTTGATTATCCCGAGCCAGGGGGCTAAGATATCCTTCCATGATCCATCATTGCAGTGGACATTTGCTCGAAGACGCCGTCTTTTTTGGCTCCCTACATGCTGGAAGAACATGATCTTCTTCTTCCTCAGGTCGACCCGACAAACTCCGGCGATCATCTCTGCATGGTGATGGGAATGTGGTGAGAACAGGTTCACCCCCCAGCCTTTTTATCGGCAAAATAGATCACAATGGTCCCCTATAAATCCGCCATAAAGTCTGCATCGACCGTTTCAATGCTCCATTCAGAAACGTTTCGAGTTACGAGGGGCCGTTCATGCTTCTTTCAAAGCGTTTCAAATTCTGAGGAATTTAAAAGCTTTGAAGGGGGTCTTGTAGAAGCATGAAAAATACGCTGGAAAGAGCTACGCAGCCTCTTGATGCAGAGCAGCGTAAACAGAGGCCTTTAGAGCCATCAAGCGTACAACAGAGCTTTCTCCGCTAAAACACAGCATGAAGTGTATGCTCAAAGGACCATCCGCGTAAGTGCAGTACATCCCGGCCGCTTCAGCGTAAGACAGAGTTCTTCATCGCCTCTATGGCGTAAAACTCAACCGCTCTCAAAGCAGCGTTAATGCGTACGTGGAACGCTTCGTCTTCCACGAAATAAACCTGTCAAGTCACACAGTGAATCTGACCTCTGACTCTTGACAAAAAGTGCTGCACGCTACCCAGACGACGGCTGGAAATGATGGCAGACCCCTCGGGACGCGCCCCACAGTATGATGGCGGATCTCTGCATTTAATGCAGAGGATTTGGTTAAAGCATCACCAAACCGTCGTTTACTGGAGTCCCCTCAGCATAAACCGCTCTTTCGCGTACAAAGGAATACGCCGCCCTATTTTACACAGGCAAACATGAGCTGTTTTATGCTCCGTAGCAGGCAAACCGTCTGCCACGTCAAAAGCTGTACCTCGTACGGGACTCGAGGCACGTCTCCACGTCTAATTACACAGAGCGGTGACAGCTTCTCTCAAGGCACGTCTCTGCGACGGGTGCACAGAAGGGCTGCAGACCTTCAAAACACGCCTCCGTATTTAATGCATAAGATGATGGCAAATCTCTGCAAGAGATTCGATTATATCTCCAAAAGCCGTAATTCCGACTAAGACGTCCACATCAGCACGGTACGCAGCGACTTCTACGCCCATTCTAGCACAGTATGCAGCAGCTTCTACGCCCATTCAGGATCTGTGCTCATACGGCTTCTACGCCTACTCAGTCTCTACGACCATTCAGTCTCTACGACCACTCGGCTTCTATGCCTGTTCGGCTTCTATGCCTGCTAGGCTTCTATGCCTATTCGGCTTCTATGCCTACTTGGCTTCAATGCCATGGTGACAGACATTTGGCTTCTATGCCAACCTCTGCTACACAATGGATACCTACCTACGTGGCTTTTACGCCGTGATCTTAGTAGCAATTGTACGCGTTGTGTCCCCTTAGTTGGACCCACGTCACACGCTCATTCAAAAGATCATCTATACATAGGCATTGGTAACTTTAACCATTGTGTAAAAGGGTGCTGTACTTTCTACTTCTCGGTTGTTACACCGATGGAGTGGTCACTGTCACCAAAACTCTATAAATAGAGACCCCTATCAATGGGGAACAAGGTCGACAATTTGGAAGATCGAACCAGGTCAGAGAATTGATAGAGAGAGAGAGAGAGAGAGAGCACCCGGAGCTCAGGTAAAGAGTAGGGATCGACGACTTCAGCATCGTGCATCCACCCTCTTCTGCAACCTTCGAAGCTGCTTCCTGTCTCCTACGGCACTTCTTCAACATCGTGTGGTCCAAGGGCTAAAGTGATCGATCGCAGATCAGACACCTATAGCAATATCTACCAAGATTAAATAAATTGTACTCCCACATCCTCGTATAGGATTACATTGTACAAGTTTGTTTGTAAACAAAAGAAGGCGGGTTCCGTATAAACCCCCACATCGAATACATTCCTATTCTTTTCGTTTAAATAACCACAAACAACCACCTCGCTGTGTATACACGGCAGCAACCCCAAGCCTCTCATATTAGAAATCTCATCAATCAAAAATACCAACAACAACCACCAATAACCTCATCAACAATATCAGTTATATCCTACTGCTACTGTTGATTAGTTCAACCATAGATATCTATCTAATAACTTGATCTCTACTCTTTTGTTCACTGTAATGCATTAACCAAACCAACTAATTTATGGATTCAACTGCAACCTGTTGCTGTAAGGCACAACAGTGGAGTTGCCACAGCAACTGACCACAGAGCACACAGGTCCACACTCTTCTACAAACACCCTCATATGTATATAGTTCACCATCATTTCCACCTCCTACTCATACACTATCTAGAGCACATGCACCTCAAGCACTACACCCTACGACACACATATACCCTCACCATTCTAAAACAGACACACCTATACCCCCACCAACATAGACACAAACTAAGGCATAAGACACTTCTAAGTATACACACATACACCAACTCTATAATATTTATATAGACACTTGTATATATATATATATATATATATATATATATATATATATATGAATCAAGTAATTATATACTTACATAGAATAAAATAAATAATATATACCCTCTAGCAATTTAGAATATATTAGGATACATAGAATATACATTATGGCAAAATATCAAACGCTAGGGGTACATCACCCAAATATCACATTTTTCTATGTTACTCTTGTGATACACCCTTGATATACTATCCAACCTCACCTAACTCTCCACAATGATATAAACAAGTCTAAAATTATAATTAGAAGCAATACAAATTGTTAGCTATCCACCTATGTGCTCATTACAAAATATGACATGTGTAGACTCCCGTATCAAAGAAAAAATGCCCAAATTAACATGTATCACCAAATTGTCATGATACGGCCTACACGTATCCAATTATGGATACGACACTAGTCTCATACAACCAAACATATTTTGATTTGGTCTAATTGACCTATTGACAAATACATGGTACACCAATCTCGAATTTTTCCCAAATTGGGCACAAAACACACCACAACTTCCAAAATAGGGGTTCCCAGTAGTCAAATCTTCTTTTTATTGGTAGCCCTAGTCTATAGGTAGGTTCTTAATAATTAAACTACATATTTAGAGTCTAATTAGAAGAAGAAAAGATGAATTATATCTATTGGGAGACGAATTTCTAATAAAAGTCTCTAATGAACACAAAGAAGCCTCAACTCGTGGAAATTCCTTTAAATGGTAGATCCTTGCCTCATTCTTGTTTCTAGAGTCTTCAAAGGTGAAGTAGGGATAAATTTGGAATGATTTTGGTAGATATTTGGTGTAGATTTAGTGGAGAAAAAAGGGAATTTAGGGAAGAACTATTCTAGATCTAAAATTGGAATGAAATGAGAAGAGGGGAGAGAGTCTCCCCTTCTTATTATCGTCGGTCCCCCTTTGCTTCTCTCTCAAGAAATGTCTAATGTCCAATTTTCCCTTTGGGTCTTGCCATGAAAAAAATGATTAAGGAGGAAGGTTCTACTCCTAATAGTTTGACTAATTAAATCACAACTTAATAAAATGGGTTAAGATGTTGGTTTCAAGTCTAAACTAATAAATTATTGCTTTAAGAGTTAAGTCTAGTCGAGTTAGATCTACTAACACAAGTCTAAAATATAATGTAACATTCTAACAATAAATAATAATACAATAATAAAAATATAACATATACCATAAATAATAATTATAAAATACCATTTAATATAATAATTTTTGAAATACCAATATTAACAATATTACCAATGATAGAAAAGGACAAAAATATCCCTCTTCAAAAAAGCAGTAGTGACAAGTCTACACCCTTTAGCAGAATTTTATCCTCGAAATTAAAACCCTCACCCCTCTCTCTTGGGCTAGTCAAAACCTATTCATGCAAATTCTACTACGATCCAACACCCAATAATCATAGTCCAAGACAGTCCTATATTATAATATACCATCCTAGCATTCTACTGAAAGAGCAACCATACTTGGATATAGTCTCTAACTATCATAAATTTTAGTCTGTATCAAGGTTTTAACATATCATAGCACAAATTACTAAGGCAACTATAATCTACCAGGTATCACACAGATCAACTAGATAAAAAGAAATAGAGCCTGTTAATCCAACCCCTGTAGCATTGACCCTTATTGTAAAAGTTTTGCTGGGGTGTCTCCCTCTGCTGGTGCAGGCAATCTACTATGCCACCGGTGGCCTAGTTCATCTCACACTAAGCATTCACTAATCATCAACCTAGTCAAAATATTTTAATATCGAGGGATACCAAATACTAGTGATATACTATGGTTGTAGGTCATGGAGATACTTAACTCACTGGTGTTTGATAATAAACGAAAAAAATTAAAACTAGGTTTATACGAAACCCTTTCTTTGTTTACAAACAAGAAAAAGAAGTACAATTAATCCTATACGAGGATGTTAAGTACAATAATTTGATTCTGGGGAAATATTGCTATAGGAGTCTGATATACGGTCGATCACTTTGTCCCTTGGACCATACGATAACGAAGAAGTGCTGTAGAAGATGAAAAAGAAGCTTCAAAGACTGTAGAAGGGATTGAACTCTCGTTGCCAAAGTAGTCAATTAACACTCTCTGGATGTACTCTCTTTTCTCCCTTGAATTTGACCTTTGTCTGTGACTCCTGAATTCTCTCAACCCTGGATTTGACCCTTGCTTTTTCTGACCTCTGGACCTCCGTGGCCGGAGGTCTTTATTTATAGTGTTTGGTCACAGTCGGCGTAGAAATCGAACAGCGGAGAGAGCTGCACCTTTTATGCGGCGGTTATAATAACTGCTACCCACGTATGGATGATGCCCTGAATCTGCATGTGACGCATATCCCATTATGAGGTAACGCGTATAATCTCTCATCGAAGATCACGGCATGCAAGCCACGTAGATAACTATCCCTCGCGTAGAGATGGTTGTCATAAAAGCCAAATAACTGTCTCGTTGGCGTAAAAAGCCAAATAGATATCTTGTTGGCGTAGAAGCCAAGTAGCTGTCTGGTTGGCGTAAAAAGCTAAATAGCTGTCTTTTTGGCGTAGAAGCCAAATTTTACGTAAAGCTTGATGATGTGTAGATAGGTAACCAGCGTAAAGATAGCCAATTACCCTTCTTTGACTGAGGTCTTGAGCGTATTATGGGCCAAATAACCTTATCACGTACGTTTGCAAATATAGCCTGAGTTGGCGTATTTCGAGGAGATATCATACGGCATACTCCTATAGTTGAAAATAGCCAGGTCGACATATTTCGAGGAGATAGCATACGGCGTACTCCTATAGCTAAAAATAGCCTGGTTGGCGTAATATGCAGGGATGGTGTGGTGAGCATATTAGCCCTAAATATAGCTCTCCCAGTCATTAAAAGTAGAACCAAATCTCATGCATTAAATGCAGAGATCTGCCCCCATCTCGCGCATTAACTGCAGAGACGTGCCTCGAGTTCTGTACGAAGAACAACTTTTGACGTGGCGGTTGGTTTCGTCTTATCCTGAGCGTAAAAGCTCATCTCTGCCTGTGTAGAATATGCAGCATATTCCTTGAATGCGTAAACGACGACTTATATCAAGGATTATGTCACTAAACGACAGTCTGGGGCTCTGTGCAGAATCATCATTACAGCCATCCTCCCGATCGTCGTGCAATACTCTTTGTCAGGAGTCAGGTACACTGCTTCATCTGACAGGTTCATTCGAGGAATACGAAGAGTTTCTCGTACAACTTCCCGCTGCATTAAAAGCAGACAGGTTTTACACCGAAGTAGTCTGGAAGTACTGCTTTACGCGGGTTGTTCTGGAGCTATGTTTTACGCTGAGTAGCGTTGAAGTTCTGCTGTACGCCAATGGCTCTGAAGTCATATTTTATGCTACCCAGTGCTGGAGCTCTGTTTTATGCGGGCTTCCTGCATGTTGAGAGTTTTACGCGTATAATTCTCCAGCGTATTTTTCATGCTTCTACAAGACCCCCTCAAAGTTTTCAAATTTCTCATAATTTGAAACACTTTGAATGAAGCATAAAACGGCCAAGTTTGACTCATTTCGCGAGGCTGATTTCTCGGCAAATTTTTAGGAATTTGTTGGGATTTGGTGTGTTCTCTTCTGCCTATAAAAAGGCGAGTGAGTTAACCTGCTTTTCCCACACTTCCTTCACCACAAAGAAATGGTTGCCGAGATTCGTCCGGCTGACTTGAGGAAGAAGAAGATCATATTCTTCCAGCATATAAAGAGCCGTAAAAGAGGTATCTTCGAGCAAATATCCTCGACAACGATAGATCATGGAAGGATATCATAGCTTCCTTTGCTCGGAATGATCAACAATTTTATATGGCGATTCGTCCAGGAGAGAGGAAGGATCGCATTAGACCACACAGCTTGCAAGCTGTATTCTCTCTCATTATGGCGCTGGACGAGAGTAGGCAGTTTGGCCCTATCTTCCAGTATTGTGTTGGGTCTGAACCCCTAACATAATTTTTAGGGCATGAATGCCATGGCGTATGGAGGGTGGGCTTGCGTAATTGATACATGCCCAATTTTGTATCCTTCTGCCATTAATTATTTTCTTGTTAATCGGCCGCGAAAGCCGATTAACTACCGTAGAAGACAAAAAAGATCTATACCAATATGAGAACCTGACAAAGCAGATTCTTGGTGTGATCTTTAAATGAAAATGAGAAACCCTTTGTAGAAAAAGGATTTCCATCATATGTAATCATGAAGATGAAAAACCCTTTGTAGACTGGATTTCCATCATATGTAATCATGATTAATAGACTTGTCTTCTTTTACGCATCTGATAATTTGCCATATTTGTTGTGAGGAAGTCTGAATAGTGTGCAGCCTCGGTACGTCTGAAATTTTTTATGTTGACTCTGATAAAAGAGTATTTGATCTCGTCCCATCTTTTACGCGCAATAGAAGACGCGTAGAAAGCTCTTTAGCATTAAGTTGTCTTTGAAGATCCAAACTGTCATGCTATTTTGGACGAGGAGTTGCGTAGAATTTCTGAACTATCACTTCTCTGATACGAAGAGTTTTCTGTTCAGACCATCATCATCAAGAATGGTTTCCCAAAAATCCCTTGAAAAGGGGCGAGAAATGTCTGTCGAATAAGCCATACTTGAACTTTTAAAAAAGATTCTAACTGGACTTCGGATGAACTTCCAATGGCCCAAGAAGAAGAGTCATCTTTAATGCTGAACTCTATGTGTTTCAGGCACTTAGAATATTTTATAGCCAAAAAGGAGCATCTTCTACGTAAAACTCTTGTAATTGGCCATTTGTAGCTTTTGAGCGTAGAATCGTAGATTTGTAGCCTCTGAGCGTAAAAAGCTTCTGAGTGTAAAATCATATATTTGTAGCCTCTGAGCGTAAAATCGTAGGTCTGTAGCCTCTGAGCATAAAAGTTCCTGAGAGTAAAAGCATCTTAGCGTAAAACCATAGATTTATAGCCTCTGAGCGTAAAACAGTAGATTTATAGCCTCTGAGCGTAAAAGCTTCTGAGCGTAAAATCATAGATCTGCTTTGCACGTAAATTCTGGATCCACTGACTGTCCGTCTTCTTTTTTAAATGATAGGCTGACGTGGTCCCAAATCATAACCAAATATTAAATATCGTATTTGGTTAGGGATTCGAAGAGTTATGCAAACTCTATAAATAGTCCAAGGTCTTGAGAGAGAAACTCTTTATTTGTCTTCGTAAAACCCTTGCTTTCCAAGAACCCTTCTTCTTTGTCTCTTTCCTGAGAACTCAGATTCGCCATGGCACCTAAACAGGATTCTACCGCTAAGGGAAAGAAGGTTTCTTCCTCTTCTTGCTCCTCTGCTCAAGCACGAGCAACTCCCATTAGGCTGAACGAGCCCCGATCGGAATGCAGTGCCCCACCGTCGAGCTGTGCTCCAGACATTACAGGTAGAGATTGCAAGAAGAAAACCCTTCGCACATGTTGTACGTGTATGCGAACCAATACGCCCATATTTCTAATATGTCAGCGTAAAAAAAACTCTACTTTTTTGTAGTTTGGCGTAAAAACTCAGACTGTCAAAATTTTGGCGTATACTACAAACTTTAAATTTTAAGCGCAGAATGTAAATTCTGGCGTAAAAAATTCAAATTTTGGCAGTCTGGCATAAAAACTCAGACTGTTAGATTTTGGCGTATACTGCCAACCTTGAATTTTATGCCTCGGAAATAGGTTCCAGCGTAAAAGCTCAAGTTTTTGCAGTATTGGCGTAAAAGCTCAGACTTATAATCTTTGGCATAAACTGTAAGAGTGTAGCGTCTAGTGTAGAAATTGACTTGTTCTCTTGTATTTTATAGTGGACTTGCAGATCCCTCTTTTGGCTGAGGTGATGGGCTCTACTACCGGGATGCTGAACTCAAACTATTTGGAGGACTTGTCCCATGTGACATTCCCCATCTCTGGAGCCAACTATCCTGAAGAAAGGGGAACCATGATCTCGTCCCAAGGAGAATGAATGTTGTTGAGTATGATCAGTGGGGAGCCCCTAACATATATAGATGGGACGGAGTATAAGAAACCGGGTTTCTTATTCGGGGATATTATCGACAAACAATCCCAAACCAAGCACAAGAAAGAGGATTGGGTATTTACTGCTGAGGGCACGGTGATGTATCTGCCCAGGATGCCCAGGGATTACCCTATCTCGACATTCTTCCATGCCACCCATCCCAGGAAGATGATGTGGACTTTGACTCCCGATCTTCACAACCGACCGGGGAAGATCTTATACAATAAGGGATACGACCGGGGAGGCTATATGAGCCGTCCTTCAGACCCTGTTATGCCCTTTAGGGGATTGCTGCCAGGTAGTGTCCCGAGTGAGAACACTTCGCTGATCCAACCGGTTCAGATATCGACCTTCTGCAATGACTTTATGGGGCAGGGAGGAATGTACCCCAAGGTCAACCCTCGGACCAGTGGATGGCTTAGACCGGGAAATCTTTGATGGGCCAGTTTAACTGTCTGGGCCCTGAAACACTTCCAGGTGGAGCTGGAAAGTATTGGTTTATTCGTGGCCGTGAGTGACACAAGTATTGGGCTGCCTGTCAACCCCAACTTATTCTTAGCCTTGATGAAGCGATACAACTCGCTCACTGGGACTTTTGCTACTCCGCTAGGTGAGTTGGGCTTATCCCTTCATGAGATGGCAGAGATTTCAAAGCTGCCAATGGGGGATGCTCCTTATGAAGAGTACGTCCCTACAAACAGAGAGTTGAGGGATACAAACCCTCGGGCAGTGGCAGTATATCAAGAGCTGATGAGCCACTATCTTTCCTGCACCACTTTCTACAAGGAGCCCTCTGATTTGGCTCACATCAACAAGTGGGCAACCTACCGCTTCTTCCACCAGGCCAAAAATGCTTAGCCGGACAAGGTGGTAGATTGCCGAGATAAGCCCTTGAAACTCTTGAGTATGCTCAGCGCCAACACGATCGATAAACTTATTGAAGACGCAGGGGCTTCAGATTATATTCTCGATGAGGAGATAGGGGGTTACCCTGCAGGCACAAAAGCCTTCATCTATATGAGGCATTATCGTAAGCCTCTGTCAAGGAAAGCTCAATTGGCTGGCTTCCTCGCCGTCTGGCTACGCCGATGGGTAGTGCCCAGCATCGCGTCTGCGGATCGCATCCATCGCAACACCTTATGGCCTGCAGTGTTTTTGGTGTTCGGAGCAAGACTGGGCCTACTTCCTGCCATGGTATGTAAAATACAAGTAGGCCTGAGGGTCCTTACTGATGGGCTGCTCGCAGATGAGACGCAACGTGAAGGATTTTCCAGAGTGGAATTACCCTTCCTATACCTGATGGGATGGTTAATCCTTCACAACACCAGGGTGATGTCTCCCAGCTCTGCCAGCAGTTCGGGAAATAACTTTTTGTTGAACTACAAGAATTTCTTTTGGAACATAGCGACCGTTATAGATTGCCGACGGACATTAAACTTTGCCTACTGTTGGAAGCTTTTCTGTACCGTCCTCCCGTACATATCAATCAACAGGGGACAACACTTAAGGATGGGGGTCAAGGGAGGACCATTCTTTCTCCTGAAGCCTTCTACTAGTTGGTCTGCATTAGACCTTCCGATTTGTTGTACAGAAGTGATGACCACAGCTACTTGGAGCCTTATCTGCCCAGTCGGTTCGCCAGGCAATTTGGGTATGACTAGTTACATGTGGGAAATCCCATCACCAGCTTCAAGTCCAAAGGTGGACTTATTGATAGAGCCAGAGGATGGCGGTACTTCATCACGGGCTGTACTGGTACAACTTTTGCTATACCCGCGACTTCTCTCTCTATGGAGTTGCGCATCCTTCACTCGTATGCGCAGTTATATGCGTCCATCAATAGCTTCCATCATAATTTTGATGTGCATAAAAGTTTTAGGATGCCCTCCCATAGGTCCACTGGAAGGGAGAAGATTCCGTCTGTTTTCTCGGATGAGAATGAAGACATCACCGGGGCAGAATAGTTCTTGTTAATAATATCGAGAGGCGTAATAGCTCCGCCAGCAGAGCCTCTCGTTATCTCCCATAAACGGAAGGCTTCCACTCTGAAAGAGCCTTCCCCCCGCAAGAAGAAGATTGCCAGAGGTTCGAAAAGGGCTTCCACCAGGGGGGCTTCTAGGAGCGAGCCTCTCGTTTCCCCTGTTGGGGATGATTATTTACTCAGAGTTCGTTCACCTTTTAGAAAGGGAACCACCATAGTTCCGGCTGGCAGTGCCGGATATTCTTTGCTCAAGATTGCTGCTACTACTACTGCTTCTGGTAGTGCTACGAGATCGCCTTCGAGGCCGAGCATATTAAGGATACCTTTATCCAGACAAATAATAGGAATAACCCCTCCTTCGTCTGTAAGTATTTCCAGTGAGATTCCACCCGATGAACCTCGAGTGGATCTTGGCGACGACTAGGAAGACTATCCTCCAAAGTCAGTTGGTGCACCCTCTTCACCAGATATGACAGCTCGCTTAGCATCATTAATAAATTTTAGTTGTACAGGCTACGGACGCAACATACATACCATCAGCCATGGGTAAACATTGTCTTTACGCCTATTTTAGGAAAATTAACATCAACTTGATATTAACTTTCTCTTGTCTTCTTTTAAGGCGAAGTCATCTCAGGGAAGGGCGGAGTTGACACAACCTTTGACTTTATTGTGGATCCTGTCGATGAAACGGCGGTGTTTGATACCGAAGAGGCATGCTTTGAAGCTACCGATCCTTCATCTGCAACATTTTCGGGTGTCGTCTCGCCAACAGCAGTTCAGATATCATCAGAGGAGGATGAGCCCATCATCACGACTGTGCCTCCTTTATTGAGTACGCCAACAACTTTGACCATTGTTGGTGTTCTTTCTTTTGTAGCGCCATCTATAGAGGCAACGGCCGTGGCAACATCCTCCGCAGTCATCCCTGAAAGAGATTTCCCGGTATCGCAGCCACTTCCAGCGTGCATCCGGTCTTCGATATGCTGATTGAACAATATACCAGCCTATTTTACCACAGTTTGAAGGAGTTGATATCCATGGTGCTGGAGAAGAACCTGAGTTTTGATAATCTGCTGACGTCCTCCCAGCTTACGGTAGCGTCGATCAGAAATTTCAATGACACTGGACGAGCTGATTCGCTAGAGCAAATAGTTAATGGTTTAGAACAACCCATTAACGAATATTTGCAACTATCTTGAGGCAACGTCGATGATATAGTTCAGGCCGAGTACGACTCCTTGACTGCAAAGCTTGCTAAGCAGATGAAATGCTGAAACAAATCCATCCAGGCACAGCAGCAAGAGATGGATGAAGAGTAGGCTGTCTTGGCGAAAGTTATTCCTCAGCTAACCAAGTGCGAGGCCGAATGTGGGAGAAATAAAATAAGGGCCGCAAATTGGAAGCTAAACTCGCTCAGGCAAAGGAGTGGGCTCTCCAGTCATCGGCAGCTCGAGATGTGTTGAAGGGCCGAATGGATACAGCTCAGCAGAACTTGGCACATACGGGTGTCATCCGCGCCAGTTTTGTTTATGCTCGGTCCGAACTATCCCTCCTGTGCAATGACGAGGCATGACTGGAGCGGGCTCGCGCTAACATCTTAGACTCCAGGAATGAGAGGATGGCTGCTTTAGCGCAACAGATTCGCGACTTAACTGCCCCTCCCCAATGATGTAATTTTTGCTTCTTTTATAATTTGCTTTCCCGAAGATAATAAAGAGGCTTTATCTGAGTTTGTGGACCCACTATTTTTGAATATAAATAATAGGCTAGGGTGAAAGTGATATCAGAGGTAATATGGACGTGATATACTTTCGGTAAGCTTCAGCTGGATATATCTATTCAGAGGTTATATGGACATGATAGAATATGATCCAACTAAATTTGTATACAAAACACTATCAGAGGTAATATTGACGTGATAGGTTTTGAAGTTCCAAATTAGTTAAATATATCAATTAAGAGGTCATAAGAACATGATAGAATATGCTCCAACCAGTCTTTGTATGTAGTATCGTCAGAATGAGATCTTTACCATACTACGTTTAAAGAAGGGAGATTAAGCGTAGTACTTCTTCAAGAATTTGCCGTTGATAGGAGCCATCATCAGATCTCCATTAGGCTTGGCTAATCTGTAAGCGCCGTTTGAAAATATTATTTCAATCATATAAGGCCCCTCCCATTTGGGCTGGAATTTACCCTTACTCTTGTGCGTAATGATCATTGGTCTCTTCATCGCTAAAACTAGCTCACCAACTTTGAACACTCTTTCCTTCACTTTTTGGTTAAAAGCTCTGGAAATGCGTGCCTGGTAGAATACAATGTGCTGTTAGGCGTGAAGGCGTTTCTCGTCTAATCCTTTTAGCTCTTGAAGCCGTTGTCGATTATTATTTTCCTGAGTCAACTCATTAGTCACTGCTATTCTGAGTGATAGAATTTAGATTTCAATGGAAAGAACTGCTTCACACCCGTAGACTAATAAGAATACGGTACAACCCGTTGGTGCTCGTACCTTTGTGCGGTATGCCCAGAGGCATTCTTTTAGCTTCTCATTCCAATCTCTTTTGTTCGAAGAGACGAACTTCTTCAGGAGTTTGATGATGGTTTTATTGAAGATTTCTGCCAAACCATTAGCAGCCAGATTATATGCCGTAGAGGCCATATTTTGTATCTGATTCTTATCGCAAAATCGATAAAACGCTTGGCTGATGAATTGGGGCCCGTTGTCATGAATTATCCTTCGGGGTATCCTAAAGCGATAAATTATATGTTGCTTGATAAAGTTGATCACGTTGGATGTCTTTACTTCAGCGAGGGGGATCGCCTCCGCCTATTTAGAGAAATAATCGGTGATAGCCAATATGAACCGATGTCCTCTAGAAGATGACGGGGGAATAGGACCAATATTGTCCATACCCCATACTTTAAAGGGCCATGATGCAATGGTAGGATGTAGATACTTAGAAGACTGATGTATAAAATCTGCATAAACCTGACAGGCTTTGCATTATCTTGCATACTTCACGACATCTGCAATCATAGTAGTCCAGTAGTTGCCCATCCACCTAATACGATCCTATAAATTAGGACCAGGTTGATGTGCACCACATACGCCGTCGTGAGCTTCACGGATAACCCGCTTTGCATCATCATCGGAGAGACATCGTAGCAGTAGTCCATTGTATGTTTGATAATATAGACTTTATGAAGGAGCATCAAAATAGAAGCATAATGATATTCTTTTGATAGACACTGCTTCTTTAGGATCCTCTGGTAAGATTCTGTATGCCACAAAATCTATAAAAGGACTTCTCCAGTCTCTCTTAGGAGGAACCATGTTTGCGTCGTAGCTACGTTCTATGTGAAAGTTATTTTTCACGCATAATAGATCTATGTTGAGAAGGATCACCGAATTCTGCCTCCTTATAGGAATGTCTAGATCTGCAGCAAGACTGGCCAGAGCATCAGCTTCCAAATTTTGAGATCGAGGCACATGTTCTAGGAAAAATCCTTTAAAGGACATGGCTATCTCGATCGTTGCTTGGTGATAAGGAATGAGGTCTGGATTGTGGACTTCATATACTCCTCTGACCTGGTTGACGATCAACTGGGAATCACCAAAAGCTTTCAGGTATTAAACGTACAATTCTTTAACGACTTGAAACCCGATTAGTAGAGCATTATACTCTGCCACATTATTAGAGCAGGGTTTGCTAAGAGAATATGCTCGATAGATAACGAGTTTATCCGGAGTTACCATAAAAATTTCTACTCCTGAAACCATGTTTCCCTTGGGACCAGTCCTGGAAGCGCCATGGAAGAATAGCTGCCATGTATCACCTTCCATTGCAGAGTTATATTCTGTAACTTCATCGGGAATGTCCTCGTATAGTTTGGAGATTTCTAGAATTGGATGAGCAGCTAAGAAATCAGCCAAGGCCTGACCCTTTATGGACTTTTGAGGGACGTACACCATATCATACGGTGTTAATAACATCACCCAAGTCATGAGTCAGAAATTAAGGACGCTCGACTTATTCATCAATACCCGAAGAGGATTGATTCTGGAGATGATATGAATGGTTTGGCCTATGACATAATATCGTATCTTCTGAATGGCAAACATTAGGGCCAAGTATTCTTTTTCTACTAGATTGTACCGGTGTTCAGCTCCGACCATCATCCTACTTAGGTCGTAGATAGCCTGTTCATGACCCTCATTATTCTTCTGTGCGAGAAAAGCTCCTAAAGAATGATCTATTGCTCGAACATACAACAAAAATGGTCTTCCTATGACGGGAGGCACCAGAACTGGGGGATTAGTAAGATAGCGTTTGATATCATTAAACTCTTGCTGACAGGCTTCGTCCCATACAAAGGACACACCTTTCTTTATCAGGCGAGAAAAAGGTTGATATCTCCTAGAAAGGTTGGATATGAATCTCCTGATATAAGCTAGATGACCTTGAAATCCCCTGAGTTCTCTCAGATTAGGGGGAGGTCACATCTCTAGGATAGCCTTTACTTTATCAGGGTCAACTTGAATGCCTTTAGCGGTAATGACAAATCCCAAGAATTTGCCACTAGATACACCGAGGAAGGACTTCGTAGGGTTTATTTTGAGTTGATGTTGGCGCATCAACTCGAACACTGTCTTCATGTCTTGGATGTGATTACCCTTGAGGCAGCTTTTGATAGCGATGTCGTCTACGTAATATTCTACTGTTTTGCATAGATGCTCATAGAATATGTTACTCATAGCTCGCTGATATGTAGCCCCGGCGTTCTTCAATCCAAAGGGCATGACTGTTTAGCAATATACCCCCAGTGGTGTACGAAAGGCAGTATGCTTCTCATCTTCAGGATGCATCTTAATCTGATTGTACCCTGAGAATCCGTCCATAAAAGACATGCGGTCAAAGCCGCATATATTTTCGATCATGACGTCTGTGATGGGAAGAGAAAACTCATCCTTGGGGCAAGCCGCATTAAGATCTCGGAAATCGATACAAATGTGAACTTTTCTACTTTTCTTTATGACCGGGACAACATTGGCGACCCAATAAGGATGTTGTTCTTCCCGGATGAACCCACAGGCTACCACTTTTTGATTTCAGCTTTAATGGCATCCATCATATCCGGGTTGAACCGGTGTTGGTGTTGCTTTACAGGCTTCGAATTGGGCAGTATATTATGCTTATGGGTAGCCACTTTTGGATCAAGACCTGGCATATCCTTATAATTTCACGCAAAGATGTCGATATATTCTCTTATCAGCTGGATCATCTCTTTCCTTTCTTCTTCGGAAAGATTGTTACAGATAAATATCGGCTTTGGTAAAAATTCCTCCCCAATATCGACTTGGATAACTTTATCTTCAGTAGGTGGTTCTCTCTGCTCGAACCGAAGTTCCCATTGTGTATCCATTTGCTTTGCCCAGAAGTCATTTTCAAACGGTTCATATTCTTGTTCGTCTGCTTCGAGAGAATCTGTCAATACCGTACTTGCTGACAATACTCGTTCGGGATCGACACATGAACCGGAGGACGATGAACCATCCTGAGAAGAGGAAATGGTATCCTCACTTGACTCAGAAGTTGCAAGAGACGTGGTATACCCTAACCCGAAGTGAGTTCGTTGACGGTAGGGATCACCTTGCAACGGCATTCGCCTGCCTTTCCTATAGTAGAGGCCTGGTTCTGACTTCAAGTCATAACCCATGCTTCACATAATCTTCAAAGCTTGTATGCTATATCTGTGAACCTATATTTTTCCAGCATCGAACTTGTAAGAATCTTCTTGTACAATCGGTCTGCTCCGCATGGGACCGAAGACTATTGGATGCTGATTGTTGCGAGTAGGCGGATAATAAAGATAGAATCTTCATGTGGCCCGTATGTCGTGATGACATTAGATGTTGACGCTATTTCCCACACATACGGATGATAGAAGTCTATAGCTTCCAAGAATTATTTTGCTATAGGCTCTATATCGTTATGAGGGAAGGATTCCTGATTTGGAAATTGAGCATCAGTATACTAGAAAAGAGAATCTTTATTATCGTCAGAAACTATGTTCCCGGTTGTATTTATATCAGTCGGTTGCGTGCTGCGCCAAAGGTTGATGACCAAAGGTGGAAGCTTCTGGTTCAGAGTGATCACTAGGGGATCACTTCCTCCTCCTGATTTGGTTTCATTCAAGTGGATAGCCATGGGTTCCATGACTTTCGGACGGGTAGTCCGCCCTTTCACCTGGATTGACAGAGGTTGCTCAGCAGATGGCTCTCTTGGTTCCTGGTGGGATTCCTCCTCCGTCTTGCCTAACACCTCCTTCATGTAGTCTTGGGTGTACAATATGGCATAGGAATAATAGGACTCAACTCCTTTGAACGGGTTGAGGTCAGCAAACTACGTTTTTACTGTCCCTTGGGCGTCTATATATTTGAAGCATTGATGTAGAGTCGAAGAAACAATGTTATGATCGTGGATCCATGGTCTGCCCAACAGAATATTGTAGGACACCTCCGAATCGATGATATAGCAAGTAGCCACTGATCTAAGGTCCCCAATCTGGATTCTCAGAGGAATCTTCCCCAACGGCTTACTTTTTTTGGCGTTGAAGCCCACGATTGTAATGGTGGTGTAAGCCAGTTCGCTTGTAGAAATCTTCAGCGGTCTGAGCAGACTATGAGGGAATATTGATTGACGATCCCGGATCTATGTGAATCCGATCTACCTTCATGGCGCTGACGTATCCGGTGTAGTAAAGAGGCATGTCATGCTTGTTATGTTTCAACAATATGTCCTCTTGAGTGAATGTGATGTTAGGGACCACTTCCATCACGCTATGGCATTGAGGACATGCCACAGGCTCTTTGTCGGGGGACTTAAGCTGAGTCAAGCATACATCCGCCTGCATTAAAGCTTCACTCAAGGCTTGACGAGTGTCTTTGGAAAGCCTGAGTAGCTCAAAAATGGACAGTCTGGCTGGAGTATTAGCCAATTGGGCCAAGATGTCGAAGTTATATGGTTTCTCTAAACCTTTGTTTTGAATATTCTTCAAAAGTTTACCAAAATGAACTTCTTTCTGCTTGCCCTTGTCTGCCGAAGTTGGTCTAGAAGGACCTACCTCTAATATGACAGGTTCAGGTTCTAGAAGTTTGGCAGCTGACGTGTCTGTCGTTGCTTCTTCCTGATTTCCTCCATAGTCCTTGAGGTAGGCTTTCCCTGAACGAGTTCCGGTAGCCAAAGCCTCTTCTTCTGATGTCGGGGATATTACAACCATATAGCATGGTTTACACCTTGAGTTCTTCTTAGACCTAGCCTTAGCAGCTTGAGTCTCTTCCTCAATCTCTGACACCAGATCAGGATGAACCCATATAATCTTACCACGCTGGGTAGTTAGGGGTACCAGGTCGTGATTTTGACCCCTGGTCGGAGGGAGATTAACAATGTTCATCATCGTTCGAGGAATAGGTACTACACCATCTGGGACTTCTTGAGGGGGCAAATTGCCGAATTGGAGAGAGATTATGTTGGCGGTGACCGTCTTCTCGCTATTATGCAGAGTGATGGCCTTGGCATCGATCAACTCCTGGATTTTCCTTTTTAGTACATAACACGCCTTTGTAGGGTAATGTATGTACCTGTGAAAAATACAGTACTTAGGGTTATTGCTACTACCGACTTCATTAGGCCTCTTCACCTCGGGGAGGGTGAGCTTGCCACTTTTGACTAGACAGTCGAATATGCTCGAAATATCGTCGTCGTCAAAAGAATATTCTTCTTTAGGCCTGGAAGTCCCAGGATTCGTTTGCGTAGTCCCTGGAGTGTGTTGCCTGGACGTGTTGATCGCCAGAGCTTCTTTTTATTTGGAACCACGAGGATGGTCGCTATTGGAGGATGACCTCTTCCCTCTATTAGAGGTAGAGATCATGATTCCATTGTCACGCGCCTTCCGACTGTTATCTTCAGCAGCTACCGCTGAGATAATAAACGAGGGCCAATCATGGAACTGATATGGTCCTGTGAACACCGAGATCAGTGGAAGCAGGTTCTTCCTGTAAATGTCCACCAAGGCTGAATCCGGAACTCTGGAAGGCATCTGCAAAGTGGCCTGACGAAAATATTCAATGAAAGTACGAACGTTCTCTTTCTCCTTTTGCTTCACTTCGATGAGCGAGGACATAGACATGTCCATCCCTCCTTCGTAGAATCGAGCGAAGAACAGAGTCTTGAAATCTTAAAAGAAAGTAATGCAGTTGTCCGCAAGACTATGGTACCATTGATAGGCCACTCCAGACAGACAGCCCGTAAGTACTCGAGTGAGAAGGACGTCATTCCCTTGCAGCAACACCATCATCATGCAAAAGTAGTTCATGTACTGGCTCGGTAACCTCTTTCCCTCAAACAAAACCATAGCCTGTGGTTTGTATTTTGGTGGAAAAGGGATCTCGTCCCAGATAGCTGGGTAAGGCTGGTTGATTCCCAATTTCTTGAGCTGATCCTTATGCTTCAAGGTATCAAATTGGGCTTTCAATTCCCGAACTGCCTGCATCGGATCTTCAGTTGGGAAAGGGATCGAAGGGAGGTGAGAGGTCGGTTGTATTATAACTCCAACAGGAGGCAATACATTCTCCGGGTTCAGAGGTGGAGGAGCCGTTGACTCTTGATTTAGAGCAGGCTCCTGGTTTGTGTTGGACGGTGGCATGTCCACCCCCACACGCAGTTGAGTTGGAGGAACCGATGCTTGAGCTATAGCCGCTGCATGTTGGGTTATCATCATCTGGTGTATATTCTCCATCGTGGAATGCATCTCTTTCAGCGATGTCTCCAATACAGTGATGCGTTGCTCAGTACTCCCTGACGGGGAAGCTTCTTCATGTTCGCCTCCAATGGCATAAACTCCTATTTCTCTGGGTGCTACTGAGGGGTTAGTATAGATCTCTATGGAGATCGAGTTTTTACTATCAGTATCACATTCAGGAAATTGGCGACCCCAGTGTCAGAGTTGGAGGAATATGAAGCCGATTGTCGCGACCTTGAGCGAGTATTCTGAAAGACACCTGCTTCAATATTCTCAAGGAGCCTGTCAAATCTCCTTTGGCTTGGAGTTCTAGAGGGATGACATCTTGAACTTGACCTTCCTCTAGGAATGTATGAAGCCATGTTCACTGATGCGAATGTAGGCTCTTCTTCCTATAAAGGCACAGAGTAGTTTAACCGGTCGAAAACTAACCATTTTGCCTTAGAGCAGCAGTAGTTAACTACAACTTTATGACTATTACAAAAGTGCTCCCTAGGGGACGTAATAGACATATTAGAAGATCCCCTGTCCTTGCGCTTCTAGATCAAGAAATTATGCAAATAAGGGAGATTAACAGGAGAAGAAGAAGAAGAAGAAGAAGAAGAAGAAGAAGAAGAAGGCTTATTTTGCCTTTTTACATCAGTTGGGGTATGGAGATTTGGAATCATAACTCTTTCCCTGCCATAAGAATATAGAAGTTCAGCCATATGAGTAGCATACGATCCGTCATCCATCTGAGGAGCGTATGTTCCCGTGAACTGGGTCTTCTTTACGCTGAGGGGCTTATCCTGGCATAATCTGGAGCTATGCACAGGTTGGCGTAAAACTGAAAAAGTCCTCAATCGGCCTTCAGCATCCCGCATAATCTGAAGAGCAGGCAAATTCTTCTCTTGATGGCATAAAAGCCCAGAGGTTGGAAGGTTTGTCACTTGTTTTCCCTTGTGGTGATTGCAAGGACCATCTGCCTCCTTATAGGCGGGAGATGTATTTTTACGTGCGGGGCACGTTTGGAATTTCTGAATTGGCGCTGAGGCATTGTCAAAAATTTTGTCAGCCACGTCACAGATGGGAGACAAAGTTTTACGCGCGGGGCATGGAGTAGACTTCTGGATTGGCACTGAGGCATTGCCAGAAGCTTTATCTGCCACATCACAGACGGAAGACAAAGTTTTACATGTGGGGCATACATGTTGCGATGTCACAACCTTGTTGGTCGGAGAGAGAGAGCCTACAGGAAGGGTAGAGGATGCCTGGGGCATCCATACTTTACGCAACTTCCTGTTGTCCTGGACAGAGAGGGAACAAGAGCCACCCCCTGCGCGAAGCATGTCTTCATAAATAGATTGGTTGAATTGGACGACCAGAGTCTTCTTTGTTGATCCGACGGATACAACATCGTGTTGAGCAATGACTTTCTTGTCAGATGAGAAAGTAGTCCCCAGCAGAGTCGCCATCTTGTGTTTGATAATAAATAAAAGAAATTGAAACTTGGTTTATACGAAAACCTTTCTTTGTTTACAAACAAGAAAAAGAAGTACAATTAATCATATACGAGGATGTTAAGTACAAAAATTTGATTCTGGGGAAATATTGCTATAGGAGTCTGATCTGCGGTCGATCAATTTTTCCCTTGGACCACACGATGACGAAGAAGTGGTGTAGAAGACGAAAAAGAAGCTTCAAAAACTGCAGAAGGGATTGAACTCTCATTGCCAAAGTAGTCAATCAACACTCTCTGGATGTACTCTCTTTTCTCCCTAGAATTCGACCTTTGTTTGTGACTCCTGAATTCTCTCGACCCTGGATTTGACCCTTGCTTTTTTTGACCTCTAGACCTCCGTGGCCGGAGGTCTCTATTTATAGAGTTTGGTCACAGTCGGCGTAGAAACCGAACAGCGGAGAGAGCTGCACCTTTTATGCGGCGGTTCTAATAACTGCTACCTACGTATGAATGATCTTCTGAATCTACGTGTGATGCGTGTCCCATTATGAGGTAACACGTATAATCGCTCATCGAAGATCATGGCATGTAAGCCACATAGATAACTGCCCCTCGTGTAGAGATGGTTGGCATAAAAGCCAAATAACTGTCTCGTTGGCATAAAAAGCCAAATAGTTATCTTGTTGGCGTAGAAGCCAAGTAGCTGTCTGGTTGGCGTAAAAAGCCAAATAGCTGTCTTGTTGGCGTAGAAGCCAAATAACTATTTTGCAGGTGTAAAAGCCAAATTCTGCATAAAGCTTGATACGGCATGGATAGGTAACCAGCGTAAAGATAGCCAATTACCCTTCTTTGACTGAGGTCTTGAGCGTATTCTGGGCCAAATAACCTTATCACGCACTTTTGCAAATATAGCCTGAGTTAGCGTATTTTGAGGAGATAGCATATGGCGTACTCCTATAGTTGAAAATAGCCAGGTCGACGTATTTTGAGGAGATAGCATACGATATACTCCTATAGCTGAAAATAGCCTGGTTGGCGTAATATGCAGTGATGGTGAGGTGAGCGTATTAGCCCTAATTATAGCTCTCCCAGTCATTAAAAGTAGAACCAAATCTCGTGTATTAAATGCATAGATCTGCCCCTATCTCGCGCATTAACTGCAGAGACGTGCCTCGAGTTCTGTACGAAGAACAGATTTTGACGTGACGGTTGGTTTCGTCTTATCCTGAGCGTAAAAGCTTATCTCTACCTATGTAGAATAGGCAGCGTATTCCTTGAATGCGTAAACGATGTCTTATATCAAGGAATATGTCACTAAACGACAGTTTGGGGCTCTGTGCAGAATCATCATTATAGCCGTCCTCTCGATTGTCCTGTAGTACTCTTTGTCCGGAGTCAGGTTCACTGCTTCGTCTGACAGGTTCAATTAAAGGAATATGAAGAGTTTCTCGTACAACTTTCTGCTGCATTAAAAGCAGACAGGTTTTACGCCAGAGTGGCAATGTAGCAACCTTTTTAAGCCGAAGCAGTCTGGAAATACTGCTTTACGCGGGTTGTTCTGGAGCTATGTTTTACGCTGAGTAGCGTTGAAGCTCTATTATACGCCAATGGCTCTGAAGTCATGTTTTACGCCACCCAGTGCTGGAGCTCTGTTTTACGCGGGCTTCCTGTATGTTGAGGGTTTTATGCGTATAATTCCCCAGTATATTTTTTATGCTTCTATAACTGGAACTAGCTACTTAGGATACTATACAAAATACCACTAAGATACTACCTTTTTTATCTGTTTCAGTTCTTGTATTCACCAAAAATTTCTCAACCATTCTCTAGCAAGGTACACTTATATATATTTTCAATCATGTGTTCGATTTGTATACCCTTGTCTTTCTTAAATACCCCCAATATGATGCCTACTCAAATCTTGTTACTATCTACACAAGGCACCAACTCTTATATGACAGTTTAGATGACATCCTTATACCAGGTTACTCACGTTTCTCATTTATACTTAATATACTAGTCACTAAAATAGTTGTGCCTAAACTGCCATAATTTTTTAGATACTCTGGCTCATGTTACTAGGGTACTCCTTCTATCCCGTTACCTGGTGCAACTCATACTCTAACAATTGTTAATCACCCTAAGGTTCTCATCCATACTAAGTAATACCTATACAAATACCTCCTAGCCATCATGATATCTCACTGGTATCCTTATATTTCTCATAATATTCCCTGATACATATGACTACTATGCTCAAAACTAGCAAGGTACTATACCTACTAAACTCACTTCTATATAGATTGCCCCTCTTCTTTGCTGCCTGGATCATTTATACTCTTACTCTCCACTACTCTTCATTATATTATCTGATACACCCATCTAATACTATCATACAAGATATTTACTGATACTAGCACATCACTCAACTAAATTTTGTTGTACTCTGAATACTGCTACTCTCACTAGGCACTCTAGATATAGAAACACTAGATCCTAACTATACACATCATTTTTTCTTAATATTCTAGGGCACTAACTCCTTAATACTTATAACATTTCTCCACAAAACAACTACCATTATGGACACTAGCTTCATCATTAGATCACTTCATAATATTCACTAAAACTCATGATCACATACATCTGATGCACTTAGTTATTTTACTTCTATAATACAAACTAATGATTTCCTATCTCTATTGCTATATATATATATCTCCTTCCATATCTTCTATATCTGAACCTATAGATTGATACACTAATTAGGATACACTAGTATATTTTTTATGACCAACCATGATACCTCTCCACCCATGATACATTATTAGAATTCCTAATACTCAGACCCATACTTCTGATACTCATGAAACTCTCACACTGAGATTTTTATTTACCATCTTGTATTCACTCATCATCCTATGTGCATTATGCACATAATTTCGAACACTGTACTTCATTATTCTACTATACCTTGCTCCTTAATATATCAACACCCTCAAAATCAAGTGATATACTCATCACTAGTCATACATCGATGCACTCCTATCTATTCACATCAATGCTCTACCTCCACATATAACACAAGTCCTACTACTTTAGCATAATACATTCTGATTCCTTTATACTCTCCTATATACTTATGGGTACCACTCGACTATGGCACACTCACTAATACCCCTCATAAATATACTTTCCTCTTTGCTTGACACACGCAAGTATCAACTACTCAATAGAATCTCATGCTCCATTGATTCCCAACACAATTTCTGTGATACACAATTGTTATATGGCTCACCCAACTATATAAATTCATGGATATCCAGAATATGCATGCTGACACTGATACTAACTCCGGGAACCACCACTGATACTCTCTACTCCCCCTTCTACCTATACTACCAATACTAACTATACTGACACGTATCACAAAACTATTGCTACAAGGTACTACGTTATGGGTTATCTCTAGATTGATGTCTATTGCTCACATGTCCAACCAAGAACTACTCATAGACTTACAAACTAAACTCTAAATAATGAACACTAATACTCAAAGACACAGACCTAATTGCAAGTCATAAAACTAATACACTATCAAGAAACCCTAATAAAATAAAGGTCTATAAGAAACTGGACTAAAGGAACTGAAGGTATCTCTATTCCTGAGCTAATCGTGGTGATGTAACAGAATCCTATAATAACAAAAGTGGAATGATAGAGATGACACATTAAAAACCATTTTATGATACAATCTGATAATCATACACGTTTTTTCGAAATTATGATACTCCAAATCCTCGCCACGCTAGTAAGCATAGCTACGATAAACGATAGAGTCCACAACTAAGGTATAAAACTCTATAATCATGTCATCTAGAATTCTTACCACACCAATCGATATGTCTACAAGAAATCCTAAATTTCATAACTAAGGTATGTACATCCGAAATCAGGTCCCTACATTTTGACCATGCTAGCAAATATGGCTACGATGAACTTTAGCATCCATAACAAAAGCAGATGTTTTATCTTTCTCACTTTCCTCATCAACATATGTCATAAGAAGATACCGTAATTCATTTCATAAATTTTATCTCGATATAAAAATCAAAATCATTAACGAATCATCAAGAATCAAATTCAACAACAAGTGAGAGTAAATAAAAATAAGAGAAAATGATTTGAATTAGAATTTATAATGAGATTCTCAAGGTTCGTCCCTGGAATCTATCAAAAAGTTCTAAATTTGTGATTGAGTATCCTCTCATCCAAATATCTTATATCCTATATCCTATCGCAGGCTCGCAGTAGTATTATCACTTTTCAGTACCGGAATATAAAGACGGACATGGCCAGCTACCCCGTACATGGTATTATAAGTCGTACGGCTATTACGGTTGTATAAGACAAGGGGATGCATGCTACAATCAAGTCTCCTATGGTCAAGAACTTCTATGTCTCATTCATTTAAACAAGAAATAATAAGCATAGAGCATATATGATAAGCAATAAGACATTCCAAACACTTTCTCAAAATATTCTAGAGTCCAGCTGTGCAAAAATAAGAAGCTGGAAGAGTAACATAAGTACATGACAATGATCATCTGCAGTCCGATTTAATATAATCATGTAAGAAAACTAATGTCCAGATGAGCCGGCTAACAAGTGTCGGTGGCTAAACGCCAAAAAGAAGTAAATGTGCAATGACAAGCAGGGAAGAAGAAAACTCACTCGCTATCCCCTGAGACCATATTCCTGGTATGCGCCATACGTAGAAAGAAGATACGCTGGATACTCGGGTGCTGGCTTGAAACCTGGCCATACAAAACCAGTAGGGTTAGACCCCAAATAGCAAGTACAATAAAGGAAGCACGAAATAGAGAAAAAAAATCCAAGGGAAAATATATAATAATACATAGGTTCAGTGTCGTAACTTAGGTACATGGCATATCCAAGCATGAAGGCCCAACCCTACAACCAAACAAGGACAAGGGTTGAACTATCATACTATGATAGTTCACTTCCCTAGGCTACAAGTTGAATAATACAATCACAACCAAATCTATTTCTTCCTAAATCGCCAAACATTTGTACGGCTTACTATTTTTATGGAGTTTGAGGTTATCTAAAAAATAATGCATAATAAGTATCCTCAGATCATGCCAGTACCGAATATGAGCTAACCGAACCAATACAATAAAATAGGCACTTGCAGGATGCAACAGTCCCCCTTAGGGCTACTGCACTAAAAATATGGTATTAGCAGTTCCAGCGTTCCTATATTAAAACAGTGGCTCGACATAATAATAATAATAATAGTTAGATAATGCACTCCACTAAGGCAGATGATATACAGTATCTGTGGTGGTCAGCCCACAACGCACTTAAAATAAATCTATGTGGGGTAGTTCATTGGCATGATCTAATGATAATGTTTCCTCCAATGTTACTACCACTTTTAGTTACCTAATTAGACCTAAGTTGTGATTAAAATCTTAAGGCATGGTCATATGGGAATTTTTATTAAGATATCATACAAAGTACGGGCACGCTAGATACGAATCCATGGAAGTCAAATCTGGATTCACCTGAGCATGTATGCAATATTCATATAATTCATATCCTAACCACGCTTTGGTAGTTGACTCGCTTATTATGCCCATGCTAGAAAAATAATATATATATTTATAATATCACGAGTTCAGGAATTTGGAGGCATTCTCGATGCACAACCCAAATATAATCACTTAAAACATGACAAGATGTGTCATACCTCAACGCACATTAAATCATGAACAATAATCAGGTAATAGTGGTATTAGCACGGATAAAGTATTCAAGTACAATTACCAATTATACATTCGGTCACAAGAGTCAAGAAATATTCGATCAACAAGCAGGGCCGCATTGGTCTCTAGGCCGCATGGAAAGTCAGGCCGCATGCCAATCTTGGGCGCATATGGTGTCAGGCTGTATATGAAGTCATGGACATATGGGAAGTCAGGCCGCATGAATCACTTGGCCGCATGCTCAAGGTTAAGGTCTACTCCTATAGGACAAGTGATGAAGTGACGGGTAATAAATAAAGGGTCAGTGATGTGACATAGTGACTGATATGACTGATGTGACAAGCTATAAAGTCTGTCAGAAAGAAAAGACAAATGCATATAAATTAGTGCCAACGGTGCATAGCCATGCTTCTAAGAAAATAGTGGCCGCATGCTCTCCAGGCCGCATATGTGTTGGTGCCGCATAGAGTTTGATACCGCATAGAGTCGATGCCGGATGGAGGTCTCTTGAACTTAGCAAATTTCTTATTCGTTTAGCGAGTGAAAGCACAAGGTATTCAAGGACACTTATGCAAATCAGCAGTCATGCGTCCGACAAGATAGATGCGTCATGTCAGTATGCGACAAGATATAGGCCGCATAACCCTCTCGGGCCACATGACACTCTCGGTCGGATAAGCTCACTGGCCGCATGGGAACTTTGTCTTCTGCAACAGCAGGTTCAGCCATGGTAAAAAAGCTCAAAAAACTGAAATCTTATTTTGTTCATAAAATCCTTATTTTAAGTCCAAATTGGGGGAACAAAAAGCCAAAATGCTCTAAATTGAAAGCTCTATCATGTAGCAAAAATAGTTTTTCAAAGACACAAGTTTTATAGATCAAAACCAAGAAAAACTCATGAAACCTATGAAAACCTAAGTTTAGAAATATAGATCTACACTAATCCATCCATCAAAATAAAAAACTCCAAGAACTAAAATTGCTTAGAAACATATAATAAATATAATGGAACAATAATATGAAAGGTTTATCTATTCCTCATGTATGGTGTACTTGCTTATAAAATAGGGAGAGAAAGCTAAAGAAGGAGGAAGTAATAAAGAAGTGAAGAGAGAGAGAGAGAGAGAGAGAGAGAGAGAGAGAATGATGGGTTATATATGGTAGGGTTTGAGGGTTAAACCAAACACTCTTATAAGTTGAACCAACCCACAAACTAAACCATGAACCAGGTTAAACCAAAGAATGGGTCTAGTCTCATGCACATGCAACCATGCTAAAATAAAATACATTCCAAATATGTATATCGGGAACGGGGAGTGATATCTCTATCCATCTTAGAAAAAATTCATCATTGGAATTTGAATCCAAGCAATAGCTAGAGAAGTCAGGACAAGCATGATATAAATCTACTAGCAACTACACATGCAAGCATTATCATCACAATATAAATGTGATTACCAGATCACATAATCTGAAATATGAAGGCATAAGAAAGAATATACCTTCTGAATCGAATATGTATGGGTACCAGGTTCAAATATCGTCCTCGCGCTCCCATATCGATTCTCCTAAAGAGTGATGGCCCCAAGCAACACGGACAAAAGAAATAGTCCAATTTTTTAGCACTTCTCCCTTTGGTCCAATATGGATATAGGTTCCTCCTCATAAGATAAGTCAGTATCAACGACTAATTCAGAGTAATCGAGGATATGACTCAGATCCAGAATATAACTACGCAACTGAGACACATGAAATATATCTTGCACCTCACGTGGCAAAGGCAAAAGGGCAAGACGATAAGCAACATCATCAACCCGCTAGAGGATATCGAACGGACCTACGTATCTGGGACTAAACTTCCCACGAATCCCAAATCTAATGACTCACGGGTTGGCAAAATCTACAAAAATATATGGTCGCTGACACGAAACTCTAAAGGTCTACGATGTTGATATGTCGAATGACGATGCCTATCTTGTGCAACCCAAAGTTGCTCTCTGATCTACATGACAAACTCTACTGTCTGTGTGATCATTTCAGGGCCTAACATCTTTCGCTCACTAATGTCGTCCCAAGCCAATGGTGACCTACACTTTCTGCCATACAGTGCTTCGAAAGGTGCCATCTGGATACTGGCCTGATAACTGTTGTGTATGAGAATTCCACCAAGTGAAGGTGATTCACCCAAGATCCACCAAGATATAAGGTATAGGCTCGTAGGATATCTTTCAGAGTCTTGATGGTTCTCTCTGATTGTCTGTCTGTCTGGGGGTGGTAAGCGGTACTGAATCTTAACTTGGTGCCCAAACTCTTGTGCAAACTTTTCAAAAATATGAAGTGAACCAAGTGTCTTCATCTGACACAATAATTACTGGGACACCGTATTGTCTCACTATCCTTTACATATATATTTAATCCAATTTTTTTTAGACTGTCCTACTCGAAAAGAAAGAAAGTAAGCTACTTTTGTGACATGATCTACTATCACCCAAATTGTATCTCGACCAGTCGGTGATCTAGGTAAACTAGTCACAAAGTTCACCGTGATATATTTCTGCTTCTACTCTGGAATAGAAAGTGGTTGCAATAATCCTGTCGATCTCTATTATTCTGCCTTCACTTGCTGATATATCAAACATTACGATATAAAGCGTGCTATTTTCCTCTTTATTTTATTCTACCAAATGTGTTGCTTGATATCTTGGTACATCTTCGTGCCTCTCGGATGAATGGAATACTGAAAACTGTATTCTTTAGTCATAACCTCTTTTCGAATATCCTCTTTTGGTATGCATAGACGATTACCAAACCTTAGTGTTCTATCTACATGTATTGTCAACTCCTTCTGAAGGCCTAACTCACATTCTTCTCATAGATTTTGAATCTTCAGGTCCTCAACCTGAGCTAGCTTGATTCTATCTACCAAAGTTGACTGAATCTGTAGGCAAGCCTTAACTCCTGTAGTCTGTGGAAGTACTATCTCGATACCCATATCTCGTAAGTCCTTTAGAATGTGCTTCTGAGTATTCAAAATTAATTTGCCACATCTTTTGCTAAGTGCATCAGCTGCTACATTAGCCTTGCCTGGATGGTACTGAAGTTCTACGTTATAATCTTCCAATAACTTTAGCCACCTTCTCGGCCTCATATTCAGGTCCTTCTGCATGAACATATATTTCAATCTCTTATAATCTGTGAATATTTTCTATCACCATATAAGTAGTAACTCCATAGCTTAAGTGCAAATACTACTGTTGTTAGGTCCAAATCGTGGGTTGGATAGTTCTTCTCATGATCTCTGAGTATCCAAGTCATTTTCCAGATGTATCACAGCACACTGTGAATCCTCCGGAGCCTGCTGAAAGAGTAAAGATTGGTGTAGAGATTAACTTCTTTAACTCTTCAAAGGCTATCTGATATTCTACTGACCACACAAATTTAACTTCTTTGGATGTCAACTAAGTCAATGGTGCCAAGATCTTAGCAAAATCTGAAATAAATCTTCTGTAGTATCCTGCCAAGTCTAGGAAATAATGCACTTCTGCTACTGTCTTTGGAACTGGCCAGTTCTCTACTGCCTCTACCTTCTTGGGATCAACTGATACTCCTGCTCCAGGAAAAATATATCCAAGAAAAGATATACGATCTACCCATAACTCACACTTACTAAGCTTTCCATATAACTGGTTCTCCCTCAAAGTTTGTAGTACTATCTTGAGATATTCTTCATGCTCCTCCTCATTACGAGAATATACCAGGATATCATCGATGAATACTACCATAAATCGGTCTAAGTAAGGCATGAAAATATGGTTCATCAAGTCCATGAATACTGCTGGAGCATTAGTCAGTCCGAATGGCATAACTAATAATTTATAATGCCCATATCGTGACCTAAATGTTGTCTTTGGATTATCCTGCTCCTAAACTCGCACCTGACGATATCCTGATCGTAAATCTATCTTGGAGAAGAATCTTGCTCCACTTAACTGGTCAAACAAATTATCAATCCTTGGTAACGGGTACTTGTTCTTCACTATTACTGTATTAAGCCGCCGGTAATCCATACACAACCGCGTTGATACATCCTTTTTCTTCACCAATACTGCTGGTGCTCCCCACGGTGATGCACTGGTCAGAATAAACTTCTTTGCCTTTAGTTCTTCCACGTGTTAGTATAACTGATCAAACTCTGATGGTGACATAGGGTACATCTTCTAAGATACTAGTTCTGCTCCTGGCATCAGTTCTATACAGAACTTTACTGCTTTAACTGGGGATAATCCAAGAAGCTCATTGGAAAAGACATCCATGAACTTTTTAACTATCTTGGGCAGCGGGTTTGCTTTCTTTGCTACTGTTGTGACTCATCCCTTGTACTGGTCTCTTGCTAATCAGCTAAGGATAAAATTTTATAGACTAGGAATTCTAAACAACACTCTACCCTCATGAAAGTCTATTATTGTATGACTGTCTCTTAACCAATCTATGCCTAAGATAACATCAAAATTATCCATAGAGAACCCGATCAACATTGCATGTAATAAATGCCCACATACTACGACTGGATAATCTAGGCACACCCTACAAACTTCTACGATCCCATTGGTAGTGAGTATATACAGCCTTCCTGGTAATGTCTCAAACTTTAGTCCAATACGTGTCTCATATTGTGTAGATATAAATGAGTACGAAGCTCCAGAATTAATTAAAGCTATGGAAGGAAAGGTTGTAACAAAAATATTACCTACCACTACGTCGTCGGACGCCATTGCTTCCTCCAAAGACAAGGTGAATTCTAGCCCTTAGCCTTGTTGAGCTCCCTGCTGCTGTCTTCCTTACTGTGGTTCTGTTGTTATTGCATATAAAGATGGGCCTGCGTCAGGAACGGACGTTGAGCCAAAGTTCGTGCTGTTACTGCTGGTCCTCCTTGCTTCACTGCCCTTGGAGCTGGCAATGCAAAAAACTGTTGTACTGGCCCTCCTGGCCTCTACATCAATGGCCACGTGGCAACCTTGTGATCAGGGCTCCCATATCTTAAATATACTCTGTTAGCCGCTCGAAAAATATCCCTGGTATGACCTCATTTTCCATAGTAGGTACAACCTGCCGGCGCTGCTGCCTCCGCTGTTGTTGTCGAGTTAGTGTTGTTGCCATTGAAACTGCCACCCTCCGCAATGCTAAATCATGTATACGAATGCCAGGTGATGGTACTAACATTCGGGGTACTAGTCCTCCCTCATTATTTTGTGCATGAGGCCTCTTCCAATCCACTCTTCTTGATGCCATCCTCTGGGAAGTAAGCTCAACCCTCTTGGCTGCTTTCAATATCGCCTCGAAGGTCTGGTAGTCGTGCACCTCTATTATATATAATATCTCTAAGTGAAGTTCCCGTTTGGGACCTTATTGCTCTCTCCAACTCTGTTGCCACTATGGTTTGGAGCAAATCTGCTAAGTCGATAAAATTCTGCCGTATAGCTGTCTACTGTCCTTCCTGCTTGCTTGAGGTTAATGAACCTTTGTTACAAGTCATACTAAGTCACAATCCTAAGTACTTTGCCATAAATTAGGTTCTGAAATCCTTCCATGAAATACGATGTCGCAGTCCTACCTCTATCGTAGCTAGATCTTTGAGTTGTAGGCGAACCATGTCAACCTATTCCTCTGCTGAAACTTTAGCTACTGTCAGAATAGTCTCAATATCCTGGAGCTAATCGTCTGCCATGATTGCGTCCACTGTGCCATTGAAATATCTTGTATTTAGTTTGCAAAATCTAACAGATGCCCCAGAATAAGTTCTTTCGCCTCGTTCTAGGGCTGTCTGCAATCCTTGGTTCAATAGAATATTCTATTTCTGCTGTTGGAGCTGTTGTTGCTGATATTATTGTTGTTGTTGTTGTTTTTGTACAACCATTTGGTGTTTTTGGGAAACTAATAATCCATGGATAATCTTTTGCAAGACCGGGGTATCCAATACTGCCAGCACTGTGCTTGGAGCCTGCTGCTTTGTCCCATTCATCGTTGGCTCAATCGGATCCTTGGTTTGGGTTCCATAGGATTTTGTTCCACTAGCAACTCTATATATCTAGTTGCTGCAGCATCGGGGGAAGGAGAAGCCCTAAAGAAAAGCATAAGAACTATCAAGAACAGGATGAGAAGGAACAAGAAAGTAATCAATTTTGAAGAATTCAAGATGAGTATCGAAGGGGACGAATTCAGAATTTTAAGAAGGATCATGTTTGATTGAGACTCCTATGACCATGACACCCAGAAGTATGGATAACAGATCTGCATGGGCCACAACTAAAATCTTGTCATATTCCAGTACCGAAATACGGAGACGAACATGGCCAGCTACCCCGTACAAGTTACTATACGTCGTACGATGATCATGGCTGCGTAAGACAAGGGAGTTCATGCTATAATCAAGTTTCCTATAGTCAAGAACTTCTATGTCTCAATTATTCAAACAAGAAACAGTAAGCATAGAGCATATATGATAAGCAGCAATAATACGTCCCAAACGCTTTTGCAAAATATTCTGGAGTTCAACTGTGCAAAAATAAGAAACTAGA
Source organism: Iris macrosiphon (assembly GCA_036927795.1). Taxonomy (NCBI): domain Eukaryota; kingdom Viridiplantae; phylum Streptophyta; class Magnoliopsida; order Asparagales; family Iridaceae; genus Iris; species Iris macrosiphon. The sequence continues at coordinate 35,870,372 of JAYESA010000008.1, read as the reverse complement.
AGAGAAACATAAGTATATGACAATGATCATCTATAGTCTGATTTAATACAATAATGTAAAAAAACTAATGTCCATACGAGCCGGCTAACAGGTACCGGTAGATAAATGCCAAAAAGAAGTAAATATGCAATGACAAGCAGGAAGGAAGAAAATCTACTCGCTATCCCCTGTGACTATATTCCTGGTACAAGCCATGAGTAGGGGAAAGGTACATTGGATTCTCAGATGCTGGATCAAAACCTGGCCAAGCAAAACCAGTGGAGTTAGACCCCAAATAGAAAGTACCACAAAGGAAGCACAAAATAGAAAAAAAAATCCAAGGGAAAATATATAATAATATATAGGTTCAGTGTCGTTAGTTAGGTCCATGGGATATCCTAGCGTGAAGGCCTAACCCTACAACAAAACAAGGACAATGGTTGAACCATCACACTATTATAGTCCACTTCCCTAGGCCCAGTAGCTGAATAATACAATCGTATCCAAATCCATTTTTCCTAAATTGGCCAATCATTTGCACGGCTTGCTATTTTTATGGAGTCTGAGGTTATCTCATAAATAATGCATAATAAGTATCATCGGATCACGCTAGTGCCGAACATGAGCCAACCAAACCAATATAATAAAACAGGCCCTTGCTGGATACACCAGTCCCCCGTACGGCCACTGTGATAAAAATACGGTATAAGCGGTTCCAGTGTTCCTATATTGAAATAGTGGCTTGACATAATAATAGTCAGATACTGCACTCCACTAAGGCAGATGATATACAATATCTGTGGAGGCCAGCCCACAGCGCACTTAGAATTTATCTATGTGGGGAGGTTCGTTGGCATGATCTTGGGATACCATTTCCTACAATGTTACTACCACTTTTAGTTACCTAATTAGTCCTAAGTTGTGTTTGAAATCTCAAGGCGTAGTCACATAAGAATTTTTCTTAAGATATCTTACAAAGTACACGCACGCTAGATACGAATCCATGGAAGTCAAATCTCGATTTACTAGAGCGTATATGCAATATTCATACAATCCATATCCTAGCTATGCTTTGATAGTTGACTCTCTTATTATGCCCATATTGGAGAAATAATATATATATTTATAATAACACACATTCAAGAATTTATAGGCATTCTCGATGCGCAAACTAAATATAATCACTTAACACGTGACATGAGTGTGGCACCTCAACGCACATTAAGTCATGAACAATAATCAGGAAATAGTGGTATCAGCATGGATACAATATTCGAGTCCAATTATCAATTATACATTGGGTCACAACAGTCAAGAAATATTCAATCAACAAGTAGGGCCCCAAGGGCCTCTAGGCAGCATGGGAAGTCACGCGGCATGCCAATCCTGGCCGCATATGGAGTCAGGCCGCATGAAGTCAGGCCACATGAACCACTTGGCTGCATGCTCAGGGTTAAGGTTTACTCCTATAGGACAAGTGATAAAGTAACGGGCAATAAATAAATGGTCAATGAAGTGACATAAAGTGACTGATATGACTGATGTAACAAGCCATAAAGTATGTCAGAAAGAAAAGACAAAAGCATAAAAATAAGTGCCAACGGTGCAGATCCATGCGTCCAAGAAAATAGTGGCCGCATCCTCTCTAGGACGTATATGTGTCGGTGCCGCATAAAGTTCAATGCCGCATGGAGGTCTTTTGGACTTAGCAAATTTCTCATTCATTCAGCGAGTAAAAGTACAAGGTGTTCAAGGACATTTGTGCAAATCAACAGTCATGCGTCCAACAAGATAGACGCATGCAGTCAGTATGCGGCAAAAGTTTATGTCGCATAACCCTTTCAAGACGCATGACACTTTCGATCACATATGATCATTGGTCGCATGGAAACTTTGTCTTCTCTAATAGCAGGTTCGACCAGGATGAAAAAGTTCCAAAAACTAAAATATTATTTTGTTCATAAAATTCTCATTTTAAGTCCAAATCGGGTGAACCAAAAGCCAAAATGCTCTAAATTGGTTTTTAAAGACACATTTAATAGATCAAAACCAAAAAAAAAAAACTCATAAAACCCATGAAAACCTAAGTTTAGAAATATAGATCTACACTAATCCATCCATCAAAAGAGAAAATCCCAATAACTAAAAGTGCTTAGAAACACATAATAGATATAATGGAACAATAATATGGAGGGTTTCTCTATTTCTTATGCAAGGTATACTTGCCTATGATATGGGGAGAGAAAGCTAAAGAAGGAGGAAGTAATAAAGAAGTGAAGAGAGATAGTGAATGTTAGGTTATATATGGTAGAGTTTGAGGGTTGAAACAAAGGCTCTCATGATTTGAACCAACCCACAAAATAAACCATGAACCAGGTTAAACCAAAGAATGGGTCTAGTCTCATGCACATGCAATACATATATTGGGAACGAGAAGTGACAAGTACAACTAAGTTATCGTACTACCACGATATCGCACCACATGCGAAGCCTGACCTGCATAGACCACTACTAAAAATATGTCACAACCCACACTCGTATGATCGAGGCACGAGTACGTAGGTACGACCAGCCTACATTATAGCATCGACAGTAGAATATTGTCTTGGTTATTGTAAATCCCCTTATTTATTTCTATAGATAGTCTGGTATGGGTTAGAAAATTTTGTTTTAGCAGCAGATGATTGAGATTTAGAGTAAGGGTGCAGATGTCTGATTATTATAATTAAATCCTTGGCACACCCTACCATTGTTGAATTATTCGGATCCAAACATCGGCCCATATATTCCAACAGACTGTTGTACTTTTGACTTGACCTGCCAATTTAGGCGCTGGACCTTTCCATCACTCAAAATTAAATCCGTGGTGCCCTAAATTAATTGCATAATTTCCAGTATCCAAAATCCCATATTTAATCCCGTATCGGACACCTGTGTCGTTGTAATCAATATTGAGACACTAACTTAACTCGTTGAGCCGGACCAACTAAAGGGTCCAAGACTGACTCCAAGCCCACACAATTTTTGACCTTTGTGTCAATCCCAAATTGAGACCTCAAGTGCCCCCATTTAATTTAAAAGTGTGGGACATATTTATTCTAATTAAATCGAGGATACCAACTTTGACTAATCCTATTTTAATCCCTATTTAATTTCAATGGCCATTTAATTAAGCCCATACAAACACACAACACCCCCTCACCCTACAAAACATCAAACACCAATTCCCCCATAATTTTTCTATTATTTTATGTGTTTATGCAATTACCCAAACTTAAGGGGCTAAATTGCAACTATTGTGACATGTGGCACACCCTCATTGGTCAAGTCCAAATGAAGAGGCCAACCCTCTTCTCTGACCGTGGTCAACATTCCTCCTCCCTTTCCTTTTTATGAAGAAACTATTTCATTCATGTGAAATCTCAATCCCACATTTGAAATGGGTAAATCTCCACCCTCCAATCCTCACACACTATCCTATAAAATGTCCCCATCCCTACACACAATCGCATGCCGGCCCTAATCCCCAAAACCTAGGGAACCAAACCCTCCTCTCTCTCTCCTCCCTCTCTATATTCAACCGAATCCTTCCTAATTTCTTCTTCTTCTTCTTCATCTTCTTCTTCTTCCTCTTTTTCCTTCATTCTTCTTTGAAGAACTCCACCCCACCCGAGCTACTGCTCCGGCCGGATCCCCCTCCGGCCACACCCACATTCTCCATCCATGAGCCAGCCAGCAATACCTCCTCCACCTCCTCCCGACCGTCGACTGAGCCATTCTCCGGTGCCACCAACCACTGTGCAGCCTACATCCCCTCGACCTCCGGCCAGTGTCATCCCTGCCGTCCAATCCGGCGTAGCCAAGAGATCTCTGGCCTGCTGTCCGTTCATCCCTCGTCTCCGGCAGCTACTGAACCACCATGAGCTCCTGCACCAACATGAGCCGACCTCCCCCCCGCTTCCACTGTACCCCGGTCGACACCTCCGCTGTGCCAACTGACGGCTGCCTAGCTCCTCCACCCTCGTCTTCATCATTCACCGGTCGACCCACTACGCCTTCGATCGACGACCACCCCGTCGATCCCATTCACCCCGGCCTACTGTTTCCTACCGCCACGACAACCATTAGCTCCGACCAGCACTGCCCTCTCCACCACTAGCACCACCTCCCTTCTCCGGCCATCACCCCTCTGGCCAGCGAAACCTCGTCGAGGTATACGACTCCCTCCCCTTCTCTATGTTGTCAAGTATATAATGTGTTTAGTTAAGGTTAATGATATATATTGTGTTTAGTTAGGGTTATTGATATATAATGTGTTTTTAGTTAGGGTTATTGAAATATATGGTTTTGTGTACATTAGCTAGGTTTGTGTTTAAATAATGGTTGTGTTGATGTAGTGTAGTATAAATGATCATATATTAATAATGGGATTATGATTAATGGTGAGTTTAGGGTTTTTCTTCATAAGTAATTAAAATAGAAATAAATTGATAAACATGAATTAGGGTACGAGGATACATGGATTGTTGTTTATGTGTTGGGATTACATAAGTTGGTTATGAACTATATGCATGGGTGAAAATTGTAAGGTTAATATTTAAGGTATTTAGATATATTGAGATGTTAGGGCATTACAATTTATATATGCACTTTTGATTAATATTGTTGAACACATTAAATTATTATGAAATAACACTATGATTTATCATCGAGGGACAGTTGATTTATTGTGAAATAATATGTGGTATCAAACCATTAATTTATGATTTGGGAACTTAATATTAATGATGGTTTAAATTGAAGAGAAGTACTAATTGTGAATTGGTTGATGATATTGTACAAATGATTAGTTTGATTTAATGTAACGTACCAATAGTCAACCGTGGTCAACCCTCTAACGTCTTGTCCCTGTAAGTTGTAGCTGAGTCTGAGCATATGTATAGACGTGTGTCATCCCTATTTATCGTATCATAGTTTATTGATTGAGTTTGTGCCTCATCTCTAGGTACTACGGAACCTGAGGACTTGGATGTGGTACCGGATCTCCGTCGTCAGCAGCTGAACGAAGGCAAGTGTACCTTGCCATCCTGTATTTCACATTACAGATATTTATTGTTTCTTTATGTATATTATACGTGTATTTTGTTTACGATCGATACTTCGCATCCAGATCACAATCGGATGCAGACGTTCGTCGTAACGTCTTGTAATGAATGTTAGATGTTCATAATACCATAATGTACGTACCTGAGTATATCGTTACCCCATGACACATTCATAGACTGATAGCATGCCAGATTTCCTGTATCCTGATACTAACATCATAACTGGAGACTGGGATGACCTTAGGGTCGTGTTTGTTGATAGTATTTCTGTGCGAAGCGACTGCTAGATAGAGGTTTAGGTTCAGCGCACCATCGTTGACCGCTTGGGAAGGGGAAGACAGTTACTAGACGTTTAGGCTCCTCTGCACGCGCTTATATATGTATATGTATTGTATCTGTAGTTATCCTGTATCTAGTATAGTTGTATCACCCGTGTGACTCTTTGTCCGGAGCTGCGATACGTCCCGTGTGTTTTCGTGTCCGGAGCTACGATTTTATTTTGGATAGCCCATGCGTCGAACATTGTCTTTAAACTATGTCTCACTTATTTGGTTATGATAGATTACCCTGTCGTTGCACTTGTACTTTCTGTTATACTTGGCATGTTATATTTTTGTACCTTATTACGTCCCTCTGAGGACCTGGTTCCCTTCCAGGTTTAGGCGACAAGGATTACACAAAGGAGTACGGTCCGGGTACGTATCTACCAGCAGGACCCACTGTCGAGGACGAGGTCATTCATGAGGACTTCGCCTGATCACTGGTAGTGACTCTTTCCTTGGAACGGTATTACTATCTAGTTACCTGATGCTGTTCCAAGTTTTCTTATTGCTTACTTTTATTCCAGTATTTTGTACTAGCGGGTTTGTTCCCGTGTGACTACTCTAGTATTTGTACTTAATACATTATCTCGTGACTTTTCTTTCTGCACATTAGTTGTTGTGATTATCTCTATGTGATCTTATATCTGTTGCCTGTGGATGAGATTTATATTGACTATTTATGTATAATGTGTTGGGTTAATCATTGTACTTTACAGCTTAGGTGCACTCCGACGGGCCCTTTAGATTGGGATGCCCACAGAAGTGTGCTGCTGGCCATTACCACGTGACTCAGTTCCTTATCTATGTAACTGAGGTATGACAAGGTTTTTGTGGTGGCCCATGCAGGTCCAATTTAAATCATCTTGGTCACCTGACTGTGCCAAGCGAGCCTACAAATTAGGAATAGATATTAGGAATCTCATCTACAAGTTTGAAACCTTCACATAACACCTCTATCTCGATATCTTTTGTCGAATTGCATGTAGTTTATTTCCTCAACGTGATTGCAGTCATGACTTCTTTTCATATTTATGAATCTCCGCAGCGGATGCATCGCGCAGCCGAGTGATGTTCTCCATGATGCAAGATCATTCGGGGAACCAGAACTAGAGCAGGTCTTCTGTTGACCCCAGCCCCCTTGGGACAGTCATCGGGATAGCCCAAGGTGCCTTCGGACGGGCATAAAAGTCCGCGTCAGGCAGGACCTAAGGATTAGAGGATCCCGAGTCAGGTGGAGCAGCAGCTGCCCCCACCTCCACCATTCCTACCCCAGATGCCCTATATGCCATTCTCCGTAGGACAACCCATCGATGGGACACAGATGTTCCAGATGGTATATGCGATGATGAAGGCCCAGCAGCAGGTCCAACAGCAGGCTCAGCAACAGGCCCAGCAGTGCTAGGCTGAGACCCTGAGAGAGAGTATCTTGACGGCCCTGGAGCAGGCGTCATCGCCAGCACACCAGTCGACGATGGGGTCTGTTCTAAACTTCCGTCGTATGATGCCACAACCTTTTGCTGACACAGAGGAGCCGACAGAAGTCCACGCTTGGCTCACCAGCATTCAGCACCAGCTGGAGGCTACCGACCTCCCCCGACACCGATGGATGACTGCCGTCAGGATGCAGTTCACTGGCAATGCGCATCACTGGTGGCTTTCAGTAGAGCAGCATTTGGGACCAGACCGAGCCACATAGGAAGAGTTCTCTAGGCTCTTCCAGGAGATGTACATACCCTCCACTACCCGAGGAGAGCTTCGGGATAGATTTTAGAACCTCAGGCAGGGGAGTATGACTGTAGAGGAATACAATGCTGAGTTTCTCTGCCTGAGCAGGTTTGTACCGTACCTGATACCCACCGAGGTGGAAAAGGCTGAGAAGTCCTATAAAGTCCTGAGTTTCGAGACCCAGAGATTTATCGGGTCCATAACCACCACCTCTTACTCCGAGGTATTACTAGCCGCACGAAACCAGGATCGCATCAATAAGATGGAGACCAGCCTGAAGCGCTCCTGTGCATAGTCATTAGAAGTTCGAGCCCTGCAAGGAGGACCTGCGAAGCATCCTCTAGTACATTAACAGCAACAGAGGGCAGCACCCCAGCAGGGAGCTGTCATTCCCACAAGCCATTATTGCGACAAGAAGGGACATTTATTGAGGAACTGCCAACGGAGACTGGGCGCTTGTTTAAGATATGGGTCGGACCAGCATGTATTCCGAGATTGCCCAGACTAGAGGGCTCCAGTACAAATGGTTCATCGGCCAGCCTTGCCAGTACCGAGGCCTTATCAGCACCTCCTAGACCGAGACCGCCTTACGTAGGAGCTGGAGCACAACGACCACCATCACCAGAGGGAAATCAGAGGAGGCCACCCTTGGCCCCACAGGCAGATCACTTCCATAGGCTCGACATCAGTCGAGGGCACCGACACTGAGATATGGTCAGGCCTATGCGATGACTATAGAGGAGGCAGAGACAGCCGAAGAAGTGATCGCAGGTACTATCTTAGTAGCTTCATTACTAGCAGTAGTCCTATTTGATTCTGGTGTCACACACTCTTTTATAGCTGCTAGTTTTGTGGCCACCCATAGAATAGCCACTGTACCCCTTTCGAAGATCAAGAGGATTCTTACGGGAGTTGGAATAGTACCTGTTAGCGACACTTGTAGATCATGTTCAGTAGTTATCTGTGGGCGAGAGATGCGTGCCCGATATTTGGTCTTCTCCATGCCGGACTATGACATTGTCCTAGGCATGGATTGGTTGAGCTAATACCATGAAACAATAGATTGCAGTCGTGGTTGTGTCATATTTAGACCCCCAGATCACCCAGAGTTTGAGTTTCTTCGAGGAGCCCGAGAGCATGGTCTCCAACCTACCCTAGCGACACACATTGCAGAAGGTGAACCGATGTAACCTTACTTTATATCAGAGTTTGAGGATGTGTTTCCAGAGGATCTCCCAGGACTGCCACCTGACAGAGAGATAGAGTTTACTATAGAGTTAACTCCCAGAGCTGAGCCAGTTACTTCCCCCATTTATAGACTAGCACCGAAGGAGTTGGTTGAGTTGAAAGTCTAAGTAGATGATCTCTTAGATAAGGATTTCATACGGGCTAGTGTATCTCCATTGGGAGCACCCATTATATTTGTACTGAAGAAGGACGGGACGGTACGCTTGTGTATCGATTACAGGGTGCTAAATGCTATAACGATAAAGAATAAGTATCCACTGCCACGCATCAATGATTTGTTTGATCAGCTTAGTGATGCATTTGTATTCTCGAAGATCGATCTCAGATTCAGTTATCATCAAATCAAGGTACGGAGAGAGGACATCCCGAAGATGGCTTTTCGGACAAAGTATGAGCACTATGAGTTTTTAGTCATGTCGTTTGGTTTAACCAACACGCCAGCAGTATTTATGAGTCTAATGAACAGTGTTTTCCACCAGTACTTAGATAAGTTCGTGGTGGTATTTATCGACAACATCTTGGTATATTCCAAGAGTCGGGAGGAGCATGAGAGACATCTCAGGATTATGTTAGAGACGCTGAGATAGGAGAGGTTATACGCCAAGCTCAGCAAATCTGAGTTCTACTTACATAAAGTACCATTTTTGGACACATAATCATCGAAGATGGACTATCAGTTCACACGGAGAAGATAGCTGCAGTTGAGACATGGCCTACCCCTACATCAGTTACAGAGATTAGGAGTTTCCTCGGACTTGCCGGATATTATCAGAGGTTCATGGAAAACTTCTCGAGGATAGCTGCGCCTATGACACAACTGACGCATAAAGGCGAGGAGTTTATCTGGACCGACGAGTATCAGGTGGCTTTCGATGAGCTGAAGAAGCGTCTAACATCAGCACCAATTTTGACACTACCTTCAGGATCAGGAGGATTTGTAGTGTACAGTGATGCATCTGGGAGCGGATTAGGTTGTGTACTGATGCAACACGGCAAGGTGATAGCCTACGCATTGAGACAGCTGAGAGTTCAAGAGAAGAACTATCCGACGCATGATCTAGAGCTTGTTGTAGTGATATTTACACTAAAGCTATGGAGACACTACCTTTATGGTGAGCGTGTTATGGTTTACACAGATTATAAAAGTCTGAAGTATGTCTACACGCAGAAGGAGCTCAACATGAGACAGAGGCGCTGGCTAGAGTTGATGATAGATTATGATATTGAGTTACAGTACCACCCTGGCAAGGCGAATATAGTAGCAGATGCCTTAAGAAAGAAGCCCATGGTACACTTTTTGACAACTCAGCGGTAATTGCTAGAGGATCTCCAGGAGCTTGGGATAGAGATTATATTGCTAGGCATGGATGGACAGATGGCCAGTCTCAAGGTTCAGTCTACATTGATTAAGAGGATCAAGACATCCCTGCCTACAGATGCAAGATTTTGACATCTACGAGATAGGACAGAGGCTGGCATGCAGACGGAACTTAGGATTCATTAAGATAGAATATTGAGGTGTGTAGATCGCCTATACGTTCCGAGTGGAGAGCTACGCCAGGAGTTGATGACCGAGGCTCATAGCTCGATTTATTCTATTCATCCCGGGGGTACAAAAATGTACCAAGCTTTGAGGCAATATTTCTGGTGGCATGGGATAAAGAGAGAGATTCCAAGATTCGTGGCAAGATATTTAGTTTGTAAGCAAGTCAAGGCTGAACATCAGAGGACTGCAGGACTATTGCAGCCGCTTCCCATTCCCAAGTGGAAGTGGAAACACTTTACCATGAACTTTGTCACAGGATTTTCGTGGAGACCTAGCAGGAAGGATGCAGTTTGGGTTATCGTAGACAGACTCACCAAGTCTGCACATTTCTTTTCCTTCAGAGTTGGGCAGTCCACAAAGATATTAGCTGACATGTGTATGAGGCAGATAGTACGACTACATGGAATGCCTATCAGCATCGTATCGGATCGTGATTCCAAATTCACATCACATTTTTGGCGGAGTATGCAGGAGAGTTTAGGAACTCATCTCAAGTTCAGCACTGCATATCATCCACAGACTGATGTCAAGTCAGAGCGCACAATATAGATACTAGAGGATATGTTGAGAGCGTGCATGATCGATTTTGGAGGATCTTGGGAGGACCATCTACACTTGGTAGAATTCTCCTACAATAACAGCTACCAGGTTAGCATACAGATGGCACCTTATGAGGCACTGTACGGTAGAAAATGTAGTTCACCAGTATATTGGAGTGACATGGGAGAGCGTCAGATACTTGGTCCAGAGTTGGTGACACAGATAGTGGAAAAAGTCAAGCAGATTCAGAGCCACCTGCATGCAGCACAGGACAGACAGAAATATTGGGAAGATGAGCATCGCAGACCTTTGGAGTTCAAGGAAGGTGACCATGTATTTTTAAAGATATCGCCTACTCGTGGTACCATCAGATTCGGAGGCAGAGGCAAGCTGAGTCTGAGGTACATCGGACCTTTTGACATCTTGGAACGAGTTGGCAAAGTGGCTTATCGTCTTGCATTACCTCCATCATTAGAAGGAGTGCATGACATATTTCACGTATCACAGTTGAGGAGATACGTTGCAGACCCTAGCCATGTGCTCGATCATTCGGAGATTACAGTTGGGCCCAGTCTATCTTACGTAGAGCAGACAGTAGATATACTCGATCACAGTGAGAAGACTTTGAGAGGTCAGACTATTCGACTGGTCAGAGTTGAATGGAATCATCATTCGCCAGACGAGTCTACCTGGGAGCACAAGGATTCCATTCGACAGCGTTTCTAGTATTTATTTAAGGACCAAGGTACGACTTCACGTACCATATTTGATTACTAGTTGTTTTTAAATTCTCTTAGCTATTATCGTGCTTTACTTTTAATTTTAGGGACAAAATTTTTCTAAGTTAGGAAGGATGTAACCCCCTCATTTATTTATATAGATAGTCTGGTATGGGTTAAAAAAATTTTTTTAGCAGCAGATGATTGAGGTTTAGAGTAAGGGTGCAGATGTCTGATTATTATAATTAAACCCTTGACGTGACCTACCATTGTTGAATTATTCGGATCCCAACATCGGCCCATATATTCCAACAGACTGTTATACTTTTGACTTGACCCGCCAATTTAGGCACTGGACTTTTCCGTCACTCAAAATCAAATCTGTTGTGCCCTAAATTAATTGCATAATTTTTCGTATCCAAAATCCTATATTTAATCCCGTATCGGACACCTGTGTCATTGCCATCAATTTTGAGACACCAACTTAACCCGTTGAGTCGGACCAACTAAAGGGTCCAAGACTGGTTCCAAGCCCACACCATTTTTGACCTTTGTGTCACTCCCAAATTGAGATCCCAAGTGCCCCCATTTAATTTAAAAGCGTGGGACATATTTATTCTAATTAAATCGGGGATACCAATTTTGACTAATCCTATTTTAATCTATATTTAATTCTAATGCCCATTTAGTTAAGCCTATGCAAAACACACTACACCTCATCACCCTACAAAATACCAAACACCAATTCCCCCACAATTTTTCTATAATTTCATGTGTTTGTGCAATTAACCAAACTTAAGGGTCTAAATTGCAAATATTGTGACATGTGGCACACCCTCCTTGGTCAAGGCCAAATGAAGAGGCCAACCCTCTTCTTTGACCATGGTCAACATCCCTCCTCCCTTTCTTTTTCATGAAGAAACTATTTCATTCATGTTAAATCTCAACCCCATATTTGAAATGGGTAAATCTCTACCCTCCAATCCTCACACACTATCCTATAAAATGTCCCCATCCCTATACACAACCCCATGTCGACCCTAATTCCCAAAACCTAGGGAACCATACCCCCTTCTCTCTCTCCTCCCTCTCTACATTCAACCGAATCCTTCCCATTTTCTTCTTCTTCTACTTCTTCTTCTTCTTCCTTCCTTCCTTCTTCTTTGAAGAACTCCACCCCACCCGAGCTACTGCTCTGGCCGGATGCCCCTCCTGCCACACCCACATTCTCTATCCATGAGCCGGCCAGCAATACCTCCTCCACCTCCTCCCCACCATCGACTGAGCCATTCTCCGCCACCACCAACCGCTGTGCAGCCTCCATCCCCTTGACCTCCGACCAGTGTCATCCCCGCCGTCCAATCCGGCACAGCCATGAGATCTCCGGCCTGCTGTCCGTTCATCCTCGTCTCCGGCAGCTACTGAACCACCACGAGCTCCTGCACCAACAAGAGCTGAACTCCCCCCCGCTTCCACTGTACCCCGGTCGACACCCCCGAGCTAACATTCACCTCATGTTACTCTTCTCGGAAGGACCCTTCCACCGTGGAAGGAAGTCCAGCACCTCCACTCCATCACTCTCGACCATCACGTTTAGAAGGCGACTACCAGGAGGACCAGCAGCGTGACCTGCAACAGGTATTTCCCATAGTACCTAATCAAAGAAAAAGCTATCAGTCACTGGGGTTAGTTCTTCCTCAAGACCCCTGGGGATACATAAGCTGGGGGTAGTAATCCCCCAGACCTATACAACAACTTGGCGTTCCGAAAAGGTAGTGATTCCCAAGGAGCAGACTTCGATATCCATAGGGGTAGCCACCCTCGTCAAGATGACATAGCCTCCTACGCTAGGGGTAGTATTCCCTCTGAATTCGATGTGGAGGTGACGCTACCTGATGACTACTCCCGTCAAGAATCTGAGACAAAAAGTGCGGCATCTACTGCCCCGTCCATCACTTCCTATTTGAGGACCGTATGCATGGCATGGGACGATCATGAAGGCCCCAGCAACCTACAATGCCTCGAGGCTCTTAAGGCCATGATGCAGACGGTGAGTTCATCAATGCAAGCACTGACCCAGACAATAATAAAAATTAAAGCAAACATGGCTATCCAACCAGCAAGGGCTTTTGGGCAAGCAAGCTTGGATCCTGGGACCAATGCAGATTCTGACCCAATCGCTCCACCCATAGGCGGTAATCACCCCTGCCTGGCTCATCTGCCTCTTTCGGAGAAGACGAAGCCAGAGAAGCAATGAGAGAAGTTCGAGAACTCCGAGCTCACCTAGATTCCATGGACAGCCGAGACTAACTTCGCGAGCTTGGGATACGACAACCATACCCTAGCGACTGGAGAGATGTATCGTACCCGTCCAAGTACAAGCCTTGTAACTTGAAACCATTCAACGGAAAGACTTTCCCTCCGTCAATACATGAGTTATTTTTTTATTGTAATAAGGCACCTACCTCGCAGTGACGCACTCCTCACCAAGCTCTTTGTGGAGGCATTGTCTGGGGTAGCATTTGACTTGTTTTTAATCCTATAAGATAACTGTATCTCATCGTTTGACGACCTTAAGTGTCTTTTCTCAAAAGATTCTATGAAGGAGGAAGCGATATGATGATGTCCTCCCAAATGGATGTTATCCATGGGGAAAGGAAACTCTTCCAAAATTATATCGAACGTTTCCGACAAGAAATGCTGAGATTGTCCCCAGGCAATCCCGAGTCCACACTAATGAACAAGTGCCGTAGAAACTTACTTCCAGAAGTCAGCCTCTGGATGGTCGACCGTCAGTTTAAAGACTGGTCAACTTTCATCATAAGCGCTGTCAGCGCTAAGAAGATGGTCAAGGATGCCCGACTCTTTGGAATATTTTCATGCCCCAGTCCCAAAATACAGAGGGACTAGCCACGTGGCAATGGCCAGCAGCACAACTCCACTGGGTAAACCCAATTTAATGGACCCGGTAGAATGCACTTAAGCTGTAATAGATATAAATACAGGTCTAAACCATCTAACACAGTATAATTCTAGTCTCATCCACAAAAAGTAAACATAATTTAATATGATAGACCAGTCAAGATAATATATAAAGAAAATAGTCCATCAACAAGTCCAATCAGTAGTGTCTCGGGGAACAACCTGACATAATAAAGAAAAGAGAATAGCATCAGTACATATGTCCAAAAGTCAATTCCAGATATGAAATAACACTAAGAATAAATAACTGAGTAAATAACTGAGTACTCAGGAGAAATCCTCTGGCACAACCTTGTCCTCTGGTGCCACTTCTGCTCCAATGTTAGCTCATGTCCCGTATATCTCGGAATAATCCTCCTCTACTTTACCTGGGCACATTATCTGGATCCAGGTCCTCAGGGAACATAGCAAGGTACAAGAAAAACTTAAGCCAAATAAAATACAATAAATATAAACAGATCTTTAGGGCAAGCTATATAACCAGTTATGTGAAATGCAAATGAATGCATCACTAGTACTCAGGCTGAGACCACTACAAACTCTGTGTCAGGGAGCCCGTAGCAGCAATTAATATCACGTAATGTGCCAAGCTCTGATACAGAGACTAAAGCAACTCCATTAGTATAATATATATAATCAGCTTGTAGCTTGTGTGTCTCTCCCCACCCAATGTAACCTCACGCCTCATGTCCACAACATCTCATATCCATAACATTTAAGATCATGACCTCTAGCTAGTACAACGAGTCATAATGATATCTCTATATATGTAAGTCTCATATCACGATTACTATAAGCCTATAAAGAATCACCATAAATAATTTAAGAAAAGATTCTGTCACATGAATTAGTGTCAAGTGTCCTATGGTTTGGTGTACTTGGTAAAGCAAGTACGCAAAAATATGATCGTGGAATCAACTCTCTAAATGATGTTACACGACTCTGTGTACCGCGATGACACCCGAATCTTGTTTGGACCCTAAGCAACGTCTCACGGTCCTAGGTTGAACAAGTATATCACTGAAGTATATATATAGAAATAACTCAATCAATTAATATAACAGGATATCTGCAGGTTTGGCAAGGTACACTTGCCTGGGTTCTGAACTCCGTCAACTGCTCATGTAGAAGTAAAATCTCCAAGTACGCCTCCAGATGATGAAACAAACATCACCATTGATCTCAAAATACTTGAAATAGCCAGGTTTGATAACCCATAGGTCCAATTTGGATACAGGAGCCGAATTGGCAGTTTTGGGTTAAAATAGGATCCACATGGAGCCCATTTTGCACCGAAAGATGTGCCAGAGATAATATTCTCCAAATTTATCAAATTTAGTGTCTACGAGTCTAGAATGATGATACAAACAAAACAAAATATCCAAAAGTGGATTACGATGAGACAGACACAAAATTGCCCGTCAAGTATAACCGTGGGACCCACGCAACGATATTTCATCAACGTTCTCAGAATCGAACCAAATGGGTCACAAGATCAGCGTAACTCTACGAATCCGATGGCATAGATTTTGTTTTGAAACGATAAGCACACACGAAGTTATGATGGGTGTCAGAACATGTCGATATTGTATTTTTTGATGGATACACGTTGATTTTGGTGTGCACGCACATCCAAATCGAGTTCTACAAAATCTCACATGTCTGCGTTGACAATACGCTCCTTTAGGTATAATTTGTATACGACGAAGTTGCCTCGTTTAGCGGAACGTATCCCGTTTTAAGAAAATTCGGGTTTAGGAAATCAAGTTTTTGGTCAAATTTGACACTGAATAATCAGCAAATAAATTAATAATAAAATAAAATAATTAAAGAGATTAAAACTCGGTTATGTTATCCATAAATTTATTCAAGTAGAATTTTAGTATCATGTGCCATTATGGAGATAATGAGACTCAAACACACATACTTGGAACAGTTTCGGATCCTAAAATTAAGTTATTTTTCCTTTTTTTGTCACAATTTGCGTTCGACACAAGACACGATAAACTAAACTAATTATACAGGGTTAATGGGGGTCATGTGGTCTTCATATAGAACTCGACGGTTCGTTATTTGGATTACTGTATTGGGAGATACAGGGGTGAGAAAAAAGGTACCTTACTCTGCTGTGTTGATCTTGAGGTTGGAGCGACTGTTCGTGGCGGTGACGTACGGTGGTTGACGGTGGCGGCGGTGGTCGAGGGTGGAGGTAGGCGGGGTTCGTCTGGACTGGTAGGGGAGAGCTTGGGGGTTACTAAATAGGAAAGGATGGGTCGACAGCGGTTATATGGAAGAGGGAAGGAGCGGTCGGGGTTCAGGGAGAGGAACTATAGCGGGGGGGGGGAGGGGAGTTACTGTAGTAGCGAGTTCGGGTGGTTTTTGGGTTGGTTCGAGTCTCGGGTGCGGGTCTAGGGTTCGGGTTCAATTTTATTAATTAATAATTATATATATATGTGTGTGTGTGTGTGTGTGTGTGTGTGTGTGTGTGTGTGTGTGTGTGTATAAATAGCTATCTAAAAATAGTTTTGTACCTCAATTAAATCCAGAAAAATTCTACAATACTCTAATATTAGTTGTACACCAAAATAAAATATTTTTTGTGCAATAATAGTAATTAACTAAATAAATATAATTATCAATCCATGAATATATATTTTTTATAATTAGCTAAAAATAAAATTTTTATATTTTTTATATTTTTTGTGCATTTACAATGTACCCAACTTAAAAGAATTGCGTCCTCTCAATTAAAAAATAAAACTTAATCGGTCAGGAAAGGTTTGCTCCAGAAGAGATAACACGGTTGTATGGTATTTGTTGAAGCACGACACAAAGGATAAGGGACCATGAACAAGGGAAAAATTGAGAGAAAGGGTGAGAATTTTGTTCAAGCAGAATACGTAAGGAAGCAATAAAAACTTCTTCCTAGGCAATGAAAGATAAGTAACTCTAGAGTAAAGGGGTCTGATTAAAGTGAGGATCAAATACAACTTCTGAAAACTTGGGTACCAATTATATATTACTACTCTAGACCAACAAGTTCATGCTAACATAATACTAGGTATAGGCTAAGAAATAGAACTAATAGGCACAGGCTAAAGTATTACTAAAAATATTCGTTACTATAGCTATCTACGATAAAACTAAATCTTACTCATATTTGCTACTCCTCGAGTCCGTGCCTCATCTACAGTTATCACAAAAGCCTGTCCACATCCCTGTGGTGGTGTCCTATACTTTTGCTGGGCCTGTTCGAAGAGTACTGTCTGTCATGCCAAGGGTGGCCTCGGTTGATATCCTCCTGGTGCTGGTGGTCTGAATCCTCCATCTTCTATCTGTAATGTTCCTGGTGCTGGATAAGCTGGCCTAGGTGGACGTTGTTGTCACGCCCCAGTCCTAAAATACGTAGGACTAGGAATATGTAAGCATGCCAGCCGTATGTATATGGCAACTCTAATATATGGATACCATATTACATACGTACTCTGTAATATGAATTATTAACTCACATGTGGTATATATATGGTCACAAGTCATATATATACTAATCTCATCCACACAACAAGTCATAGAAAATAAATAACTAAACTAGAATAATGAGTCTGAATAATCCAAAAATTATAGTCGGGTGGAGACAAATCCACTACCAATGACTATATCCAAAACTAAAATAAGAGAGGAGGGTAAATCTCAAATATAAAATAAGATGATGATATAAGAGTATCAGCTAAGAGATCCATCGCTAGAGGTAATCAAAGAAGCTCTGAAGGTAAAACCTCCTCGACAAAAAGTAATGCGTTAGGTCCTGGCCAATACTCCTGTGGATACTCCTGGTCGTTTATACCTGGCAAGGGACCAGGTCCTCAGAGGGACGTAACAAGATACATAGAAGCATGCCAATTGAATACAGTAAACATGCATAATAGACATAAAATATATAAGTACATTGTACAAGATAATCTATATAAAATGCATAATGAGGACAACTTTTTGACGTATGGGCATGGGTAGGCTACTCTATCTAATCTCACAACTCACACACAAGTCTAGAACATCAAAAATTGGCATACCGCGAGGGTAGCGACCAACACGACTCCAAAAATCGATATACCG
Source organism: Iris macrosiphon (assembly GCA_036927795.1). Lineage (NCBI taxonomy): Eukaryota > Viridiplantae > Streptophyta > Magnoliopsida > Asparagales > Iridaceae > Iris > Iris macrosiphon. The sequence continues at coordinate 35,852,092 of JAYESA010000008.1, read as the reverse complement.
TGAGGGTAGCGACTAGCACGACACACTACCGTAGTGCATGCTAGATACTATGGTTTACTATAGTGGTTATAGCCCATACGCCTACTGATTGCCGTCCCCTCCCATGATACTATGTGTCATGTGTGTGTCAACATATATATATATATATATATATATATATATATATATATATATATATATATATATATATAGCATATAATTATGACTGAAAGAATGCAGAAATGTCAAGCACCGAGGGTCAGAAACTATGGCCTCAGAATGAACATCTACGAATGCAGAAATTGTAAGCCCCCTGATTTTCAGTAATTATTAATTTAGATTTTCTGGAATTTTTAGGAATTTTCTGATGATTAAAACCTAGACCTTTGGCAATTTAATGATTTTTTAATTGTAGTTAATTCATATTAAAATATTATAGAAATAATATTTTATGGTGTAAAATGGAAAACCAGACACAGGATAATTTTTTGCGGATTTATTGGACCCCGGAATCATTTTAAAGCCCTGAAAACCGATGTAGAATTAAACCCGTGCCAAACGCCCGACATCCCCATGAGAGCCGAAGCCAAGCCCAAGGAGCGTTGACCCAACCCAAATCCTAGGTCAAACCTTAGTCCAATTTCTGTATGTATAAATACCTAATTTCCTAGTTTTTCTCCACAAACAAAAAGAAATTTTTTTTACTAAAAATCCCTAATCCCTAAATCCTGACCTAACCCTAACCCTAAGTCGCCACCCTCTGCCGACCCTTCTTCGGCGCCGCCCAGCCTTGTCTCCACCGACCCCCTCGGTCCCAACGCCGGCCATCTCCGCCGACGCCACCTTCCCTCTCCCCCTCAGCCCGCGTCCCTCTTCCCTCATCCTCCTTCAGCCTCCGCCTCGACATCCAGGCCGCAGCCTTCTCCTTCCCTCATCTCCGCCGACAGAACCCAGCCATCTTCCTCCCCAGCCTGGAGCACGACCACCATCTTCCTTCCTCTCCTACTCCTAGACGACCCCGCCGGCTCGAGCCCCCTCGCCGCCCACAGCCCTCGACTTCCCCTGGCCCCGGCTCCTCCATCTCGACCCGCTGCACCCACCCAGAACGCCACCGCCCGAAGCCCAGCTCCGCCCTAGCCTAGACCCGCTGCGCCAACCTCGAACCTCCTTCCCCGACATCTCCCTCCACCTCCAGATCCGTCCCCCTCGGCGCTGCCAAACTTTCCCCGACGCCCTAGTCGAACACCCCACTCCCCTCCGCCTTGGTCGACGAAGCCCTCGCGGGAGCTCCAGCAACGATAACCCCCTCCAGCAGCAGCCCGACCGTGTCGACTCCCACCGGCGAGTCTTCCCCCCGCTGACTCTGGACACAGCGGACACGGCAAACCGCAGCCTGGACACAGGACTCGTTGACGCAGGATATGAAGGACATGCTCGGACACGAGAAATCGAACTTCACGGAGCCCTGTTCAGGTAGCGTTTCCTCTCACCTCGTGATTCTGTTTTTGCTTCCGTCAGTTGCGTTGCGTAGATGATATGACCCTCTTGGTGCCCGTGCAACCCGCTCGGTGCATCGCGTCCTGTGGTGATCGCAAACCGCGATCCAAAAAAAGGAAAACCAACACACCGTTTCACCCCGGAACTGAGTGCGCCCCGCCAAACGGGACGACTTGGTCGTACGCGGTCTTTACCGAAACGTACGCGACGTCGATACGGACGTGCGGGACTTCGCAGAAGTTGATTTGGATGTGCGTGCACACCGAATTCAACGCGTATCCGCGGACACCGTCCCGTATCCGTCAGTTCTGGAACACGCTGTAACTTTGTGTACACACGTCAGATCGAGACGAAACTTGCGCCATCAGACTCGTAGCAATACGCTGGTCCTGTGACCCAAGTTTGGTTCAATTCTGAGAACGTTGACAAAGTTGCGTATCGTGGGCCCCACAGGCTCCACTTGACGGGCGATTTTGTGATCGGCTCATCGGAATCTAATTCTGGAAGTTCCGTTGGGTTCGTATCATCGTTCCTAACTTGTTGACACTAAATTGGACAAATTTGGAGACCTTTGACCCTGACACGCTTTTTGGTGCAAAGTGGCCCACATGTGGACCCCGCTTTGTCCCGGAAATGTCATTTTTGCTCTTGTGTCCAAATTGGACTCAAGGACAGGCATTTCTAGCTATTTGATATTTTCTGAATCTAATGGTGATGTTTATTTCAGCAACCGGAGTAGTACCTGCAGATCGTACTGAGACCAGAGCTACAGTTGGAGCCAGAACCCCAGGCAAGTGTACCTTGCCAAATTTTGCAGCTTTGCTACTTATTTCCTTGACTTAGTTATACATCAGTGGGCAAGTATACCTTGCCAACTTTACATTTCTTGTTGCATTTTCCTTGATTCATTATATTGCTGTGCATGCTTGACCTAGGACCGAGTGACTTGCTTAGCGTCCGATTATTAGTCGGGTGCCAATACCGTACGCGGTGTTGTGTATTGTCATCTAGAGATGGACATTCGTGACCATTTATATTCTCGTACTTGTCTTATCAAGTACACTATAACCCATGATACTTGACACTATTCATGAGACATGATCATCCTGAGATATTCATGGTGATTCTGTATAGGATACAGGACTTGGCATTGATATTATATTCCTAGACATTAGATGACTTGTGCATTAGATACGATCGTGCGTGACATGGACATAAGGCATCATGGACATGAGAAGTGTGATTACATTGGGTGGGGAGAGACACACAGACTACAGGCTGATCATATATATACACCCCTATTATTGTGAGGCACAAGGCTCTGAAGCCCGAGCTTGGTCCATTACTCATTATTACTGTTGCTACCGGCTCCCCGACACAGAGCTTGTAGTAGTTTCAGCCTGAGTTCTAGTGCTGCTCTCATCTTGCATATCACTTAGGTGGTTATTTTAGTATTCCCTTATTGTTCCATCTATTGCTGGAGAGACCCGCAGGATACAGGTTGACTATATTATGTCGGCTACTCAGTCTCCCGCTGAGCTAGATCATCTCATGATACCACTGTTACCGGCTCCCCTACATAGAGCTTGTAGTTGTTTCAACCTGAGTACTATTGATGTTCTCTCTTGTATTTCACACAGATGATTACATACTTACCCTATTTATTTCATTATTTACTGTACTGCATTTATTTTGGCATGAGCTTTCTTATACCTTGCTATGTCCGTTGAGGACCTGGATCCGGATTATGTCCCTAGGATTTACAGACAAGATCTATTCCGAGGTATACGGGACCGCAGTATACTAGGAGCAGATACAGGAGCTGATACAGGAGCTGTACCGACCTTCGAGGACGAGATCACACCAGAGGACTTCTCCTGAGTATTGGCTTTATATACTCATTTATTTCTATTTCCATTTCCTTTATTTTCTAGTCTATTGTATTTATGTGTCAGACTTGTTCTCGGATTGTTCTCCGAGACACTTTTATTAAGATTTGTTAGTTATTCCAATTTGCATTATTCTGGCATTTGATCTATGATTATCTGTTGTGGTTGAGATTAACATAGACTATGACTTGTATCATTGGACCTACTTATTCTTATATTACATCTTAAGCATGCCCGATGGATCCATTAAATTGAGTTTGTCCATCGGTGTGTGCTGTTGGCCATTACCACGCGTCTGGTCCCTCGGTATTTTGGGACTCGGGCGTGACATGGTTTTTGTGGTGGCCCATGCAGGTCAACGACTAAATTGTTCGGTTTCAACTTATGGACCGAGCAAGCCTGCAATAAGAATATGATAAGTTTCTAGGATCTCATCCACTTGCTTGAAACATTCTTGATATCTATATCGAATTCGAATTAAATTCTTGACTCGTATCCTACCTTGATTCCTGAGCGCCCTTATAGTTTATCTTGGTTGCAGAGCAATGAATCCCCAAGCCGGCGACGAGACTCATCCAGAAACACCACAAGGTGCCGTGATAACCAACGGAGATGAAGTGACACCAGTTAGTGAAGGTCTATCATAACAGCAAGCAAGTCAGTATGCCTCGAGAATCCAGGAAGATGACGTTCCACCATCGACGCAATTGGCTCCACCGACGTCTACCGTTCCACAAGGGCAGGCTAGGGACGAACAACGAATGTTTCGAATGTTCTTCGCGATGATGCAAGCCCATCAGAAGGTTCAGGAAGAAGCTCAGCAGATCCAAGCGGGGAAGTTCATCGATAGATTCAGCTCAAAGTTACGGAAGTTAATCAGCCCCGCTGCAACTACCTTAGACGAGGATGTTCTTACTACAGCAAGACCCATAGAGTGCGACACAAGGATAGGGTCCAGCCAGAAGCGGCCGTATACATCAGCACCAGACCAAGCACAACAAGAAAGAGTTGTAAAGCGACCACAGATGAATCCACCACCGAGAGCAGCACCTAGAGCCTCATTCCTTCCTACTTGTTACTATTATGGCAAGATAGGCCATATTGAAAAAGAATGCAGACGCGAGTTAGGATTATGCTTGATTTGCGGAACCAATCAACACCTAGCTAAGGACTATTCTCAGCATCGAGGGAAAGCATTTATGATTCATCAACCATCCACATCAGCACCAGCCGGAGCACCACAGGAAGAAATTTTAAGGAAGTCTCACATGCACCAGCCACCAGAAGCACCTCCTCAAGAAATATCTGTCTGTCTATATTGTCGCAGGCGAGGCCATATAGAGAACGAGTACAGACGCAAAATAAAATTATGTTTAGCTTGCGGATCCAGTCAGCATTTATTAAAGGAATGCCTCGAACGTCGAGAAAGAGTGCTAATGTCACCAGCACCAACGCCAACCTCTCCAGCATTGGAAGCACCGCAAACGAGAGTTGAAGGAGTCAGACCACCAGCCCCAGGAGGGAATCAGCCGAGGCCACCCTTGGCACCACAAGCAACCCTCTTCCAGCAGGCTCAACAACAGCAGAGGAATCAACTGCAAGAACGTGAACAAGCTCCATCGATGACTTTGGAAGACGCGCAGACCCATGGAGTAGCTAATGCTCAAAATTATTCGTAGTTATCTGTTTATAGATTTATTTTAAACTCGTGCCTATTGGTTCGTGACCTCAGCCTTAACCTATGTAATTTTGAACTTGCTAATAACCTAGTATGCTTTTATAATTGATAACTGTAGAGATAGTAGAGTCTTTTGTTATTGTGCTTATTTTGTGTTGTTTTGTGAACATGAATTAAGTTTTACCTCCTTTCATCATCATCTAGCGTACTTATATTTGTTGTACTTCCTTGACTTATGCTGCTATAGTATAGCCTAGTTTTTGCAAGCCTATTCTTTATCAAGCTTGTTCAGGACATATGTATTATTGGGCCCTGATCAACCCCACTAATACAATTGTCTATTCAGAATCAATGTATTACGGTCTGATCAACCTTAGTGCATTTTGGTTCACTCTTCGCACTACTTAACGTGGATTGAGATATATAGTTGACTAGTATACTTGCCCTCTAGATATGTCTGAGCACATCGTATCAGTTATATAACTGTACTAATACGAGCATGCGAACAAAGGATTACCAGAATAGGATTTCAATCCACAATTGTCTTGACAAATCTCATTTGAATTCATTAAACGCCTTGATCCTGATACTTTTATTCTATTACCTCACCCTTGAACTCTTTATTATTGATCTTCGTCTTCCCTTATTTCAGAAAGACGAAACCTCGTGCTTGGTATAAGTTGATATATAGACAGTACTAGATATACCCCATAGGCCGGTCGCAATGTTGATGACTTTTTTTATACGATTAAGGAAATATCATAGGTGATATGGTTGGTGTTAAAGACTTAAGATTAAATAACATGATTAAATAAGTTGGGGCATAGCTTTATTAGATGTATAGCCTTAGATGATAGATGGGTAAATTCTAAGTTGGGTAGAGACCGCAGTATTCACTTGAGAGGAATCCTTTAGACTGTAAGCAAGTGAGATTGGATAGAGAGAACCCTATCATATTTTAATTTCGAGGATAAATTTTTTATAAGTTGGGTAGATTGTAAGCCCCCTGATTTTCAGTAATTATAAATTTGGATTTTATGGAATTTTTAGGACTTTTCTGATGATTAAAACCTAGGCCTTTGGCAATTTAATAATTTTTTAGTTACGGTTAATTCATATTAAAATATTATGAAAATAATATTTTATGGTGTAAAATGGAAAACCGGACACAGGATAATTTTCTGCGGATTTATTGGACCCCGGAATTATTTTAAAGCCCTGAAAACCGATGTAGAATTAAACCGAATTAAACCCGTGCCAAACGCCCGACATCCCCATGAGAGCCGAAGCCAAGCCTAAGGAGCGTTGACCCAGCCCAAATCCTAGGTCAAACCCTAGTCCAATTTTTGTATGTATAAATACCTAATTTCCTAGTTTTTCTCCACAAACAAAAAGAAAAAAAATACTAAAAATCCCTAATCCCCAAATCCCTAATCCCTAAATCCTGACCTAACCCTAACCCTAAGCCGCCACCCTCTGCCGACCCCTCTCCAGCGCCGCACAGCCTTGTCTCCACCGACCCCCTCGGCCCCAGTGTCGGCCATCTCCGCCGACGCCACCTTCCCTCTCCCCCTCGGCCCGCGTCCCTCTTCCCTCATCCTCCTTCAGCCTCCGCCTCGACATCCAGGCCGCAGCCTTCTCCTTCCCTCATCTCCGTCGACAGAACCCAGCCATCTTCCTCCCCCGCCTGGAGCACCACCACCATCTTCTTCCTCCCTCCCCTGCTCCCAGACGACCCTGCCGGCTCGAGCCCCCTCGCCGCCCACAGCCCTCTACTTCCCCTAGCCCCGGCTACTCCATCTCGACCCGCTGCACCCGCCCAGAATGCCTCCGCCCGAAGCCCAGCTCTGCCCTAGCCTAGACCCACTCCGCCAACCTCGAACCTCCTACCCCGACATCTCCCTCCACCTCTAGATTCGTCCCCCTCGTTGCTGCCACGCTTTTCCCGACGCCCTAGTCGAACACCCCGCTCCCCTCCGCCTTGGTCGAAGAAGCCCTCGCCGGAGCTCCAGCGACGACAACCCCCTCCAACAGCAGCCCGGCCGTGTCGACTCCCGCCGACGAGTCTTCCCTCCGCTGACTCCGGACACAGCGGACACGGCAAACTGCAGCCTGGACACAGGACTCGTCGACGCAGGATACGAAGGACACGCTCGGACACGAGAAATCGGACTTCACGGAGCCCTGTTCAGGTAGCGTTTCCTCTCACCTCATGATTCCGTTTTTGCTTTCGTTAGTTGCATTACGTAGACTGTATGACCCTCTCGGTGCCCGTGCAATCCGCTCGGTGCATCGCGTCCTGTGGTGATCGCAAACCGCGATCCAAAAACAGGAAAACCAACACCCCGTTTTACCCCGGAACTGAGTGTGCCCCGCCAAACGGGACGACTTGGTCGCACGCGGTCTTTACCGAAACATGTGCGACGTCGATACGGACGTACGAGATTTCACAGAAGTTGATTTGGATGTGCGTGCACACCGGAATCAACGCATATCCGCGGACACCGTCCCGTATCCGTCAGTTCTGGAACACGCTGTAACTTTGTGTACACACGTCGGATCGAGACAAAACTTGCACCATCGGACTAGTAGCAATACGCTGGTCCTGTGACCCAAGTTTGGTTCAATTCTGAGAACGTTGACAAAATCGCGTATCGTTAGGCCCCACTGGCTCCACTTGACGGGCGATTTTGTGATCAGCTCATCGGAATCCAATTCTGAAAGTTCCATTGGGTTTGTATCATCGTTCCTGACTTGTTGACACTAAGTTGGACGAATTTAGAGACCTTTGACCCTGACACACTTTTCGGTGCAAAGTGGCCCACATGTGGACCCCGCTTTGGCCCGGAAATATTATTTTTGCCCTTGTGTCCAAATTGGACTCAAGGACAGGCGTTTCTAGCTATTTAATATTTTCTGAATCTAATGATGATGTTTATTTCAGCAATCGGAGTAGTACCTGCAGATCACACTGAGACCAGAGCTACAGTTGGAGCTAGAACCCCAAGCAAGTGTACCTTGCCAAATCCTGCAGCTTTGCTACTTATTTCCTTGACTTAGTTATACATCAGTGGGCAAGTATACCTTGCCAACTTTACATTTCTTGTTGCATTTTCCTTGATTCATTATATTGATGTGCATGCTTGACCTAGGACCGAGTGACTTGCTTAGTGTCCGATTATTAGTCGGGTGCCAACACCGTACGCGGTGTTGTGTATTGTCATCTAGAGATGAACATTCGTGACCCTTTGTATTCTCGTACTTGTCTTATCAAGTACACATTAACCCAGGACACTTGACACTATTCATGAGACAGGATCTTCCTGAGATATTCATGGTGATTCTGTATAGGATACAGGACTTGACATTGATATTATATTCCTAGACATTAGATGACTTGTTCGTTAGATACGATCGTGCGTGACATGGACATGAGGCATCATGGACATGAGACGTGTGATTATATTGGGTGGGGAGAGACACATAGACTACAGGCTGATCATATATATACACCCCTATTATTGTGAGGCACAAGACTCTTAAGCCCGAGCTTGGCCCATTACTCATTATTACTGCTGCTACCGGCTCCCCGACACAGAGCTTGTAGTGGCTTCAGCCTGAGTTCTAGTGCTGCTCTCATCTTGCATATCACTTAGCTGGTTATTTTAGTATTCCCTTATTGTTCCATCTATTGCTGGAGAGACCCGCAGGCTACAAGTTGACTATATTATGTCGGCTACTCAGTCGCCCGCTGAGCTAGACCATCTCATGATACCACTGTTACCGGCTCCCCTACATAGAGCTTGTAGTTGTTTCAACCTGAGTACTATTGATGTTCTCTCTTGCATTTCACACAGATGATTACATACTTACCCTATTTATTTTATTATTTACTGTACTGCATTTATTTTGGCATGAGCTTTCTTATACCTTGCTATGTCCCTTGAGGACCTGGATCCGGATTATGTCCCCAGGATTTACAGACGAGATCTATCCCGAGGTATACGGGACCGTAGCAGGAGCAGATACAGGAGCTGATACAGGAGCTGTACCGACCTTCGAGGACGAGATCACACCAGAGGACTTCTCCTGAGTATTGGCTTTATATACTCATTTATTTCTATTTCCAGTTCCTTTATTTTCCAGTCTATTGCATTTATGTATCAGACTTGTTCTCGGATTGTTCTCCGAGACACTTTTATTGAGATTTGTTAGTTATTCCTATTTGCATTAATCTGGCATTTGATCTGTGATTATCTGTTGTGGATGAGATTAACATAGACTGTGACTTGTATCATTGGACCTACTTATTCTTATATTACAGCTTAAGCATGCCCCGATGGATCCATTAAATTGAGTTTGTCCATCGGTGTGTGCTGCTGGCCATTACCACGCGTCTGGTCCCTCGGTATTTTGGGACTGGGGCGTGAGAGAAATAAACATCACCAATGTACCCAGAATAACAAGATAGCTAGAAAATACTACCCTTTCGTCCAATTTGGACACAGGGGCAAAATAGTAATTTTGGGTCAAAGCGGGCTCCACATGTGGGCTACTTTATACCGAAAAGCGTGCTAGAGGTAAAGGTCTCTAAATAGGATAAATTATATGTCAAATGAATTCTAAACGTTAGTACGAACTCAATTATACGTCCAATTTTGGATTTCGGTGAGCCGAACACAAATTTGCCCCAAAAATCAACCGTAGGGCCCGCACATAGGCGGCTTAGTCAACTATCTCAGAATCGCGTGAAACTTGGGTCACAGGACCAGCGCGATACCACGAGTCCAATGGCTTAAATTTTATCTTATTCTGACGAGCGTACACTAAATGGGATAATATTTTGCAGAAGTTGCGATATAGGGCCTTTTGACGTATACGGGGTGTTTCGGCGTACACACACGTCCAAATCAGTTTTCGTAAAAGTCCATACGTCAGGACATACCATACGCGCCTTTTGGTGCAATTGGTTTACGACGAGGCGGTCCCGTTTGGCGGAACGCGCTCCGTATCACAAGTTTTAACATTTAAAAAATAAGTTTTTCTGATTTTTAGCCTAATTTATCTCTGGTTTTAACACATAATAAAATAAAGTAATTGACAGGGAATGATCTCGGTTATATGGACTTTATACAAAAAAAGATAGATATCGATTTGGATGTCTATGTTAGGAGATATCAGCCTCAGAACATAGGTCGATGGGGCAGTTTTAAAGCAGTTTAAAAGTATGGTTTTTCCTCAACTTGGCGTCGATTTCTACCTAGTTAATAACGCTGCTCGAATGAAACTAATTAATAGGGTTTAGAGAGGGATAGGTAGTGATCATACCGGCGAAGACGAATCCGAATTTGATCGAGCGAGGAGGCATAAATCAGCGCATGAAGTCGCGATCGTTGCAGCCAAATTCTGCTATTGTTGCGGTGTCTGCAGGGTCGCGGGGCGGACGGCGGGCTATGGCGTCATCGGCAGCGTGCGTCCAGGGGACGGTCGACGCGTAGAGGTGGGAGCTAGGGTTTAGGGTATGGGATCATATGGTAGGTATATATATAGAGAGAGAGCAGGGGGAGAAGGAACGGGGGGGGAGGGGTCTGCTGGGCTTAGGGCTGGGTAGTTTAGTATAGTTTAGGGGTTGGTTTAAGGGATTAATTAGATTTTTTATCTTTTCTTTATCTTTATCTTTTTCTTTTCTCTTTTGTATTTATTATTATTACTATAATAATAATTATTATTATTACATTATTATTATAACTAACACTTATTATTATAACTAATTATTATTATTATTATTATATCTAATAACTATATATTATTTACATATATATTTAAGGTATAAAAATGTATTTGTTCCCAATTTAAATTCTAAAAAATCTATTACTCTTCCACAGAGATTCCTAAAATAAAATAGTAGTTTTTGTATAATAATTCTAAATAATTAATTTTTTAGGTAATTAAATTAATAAATTTTATTTTCTAATTAACTACAAAATAATATAAATAAATTTAATAATTAATTAATTAATTATAATATTTAGAAATATGGGATTTTACATTCTACCCAACTTACAAAAAATTTGTCCTCGAAATTGACACTAACCCATATTCATAATAAGTTACTATAGTTATTACACTTCATTGCTATCTAGCAGTGCTTCCTAAAAGTCATGGTAAGCCATTCTAACACTTCTCATTTATTATCCATACACTATTTTATCATCCTTTAACTCTTCTATACTATCCAACTTACAAGAGTTCTACTAGTAGTCACAGTCTTTTGAGGCTATTGTCTAGGTTGTAAGATGAATTTCTTCATTGGGTCAAGAATCTTGGGATACCTGTCTGGAATCTCAAAACTATAATTTTTTTCTGTAATCGTCAAGTATCGTAGTCTAATACTGCCATGCCACCTGGCCAGTATGGCTGCAAGTAGTTAGACCACTCTACCAAAATCGTCTAGTTGTAGCTGTCGCTACCTCGTCAGCGATTTATCATAGTCATCAGTTCGTAACAAGTGCCTTCAACTCTTTCCTAGGCTTAGTCTAAGTTTTAGGGCAACAATTAAGGTCTGGACTAACTTTATAAAACTATTAGAAGTATGAACTAATTCAACAATCCAACTAAATCTTGTTAGACTAAGGGATGCTATTCATGGTTTACAATAATAAGGGGATACATATATTGCTATAGTATATATACATAAGGGTTATTATTAAGAACTCATCCATTAGTAATTAATCATTACTAACACATTTATGTTTTAACTAACAAAATAAAGGATGAGGTTGAAGTAAATCAAACAATTAATAATGGCACAAAAAGATACAACTACGCTAGGAAGAATTAAGCACGAGGTACGGAATGGATATATAGAAGTAAAGATGAGTCACCCATGGGGGCAAGATAGTGATAGGAAAGAGAATACTACTACTACTACTACTACTACTACTACTACTACTACTACTACTCGCGTCATCCATTATCATCACGTGTATGACATCTAGTTAGAATACCAACATATCCTCATAACTGCTAAACCACCATATATAATTCTATATCTACTTATACACCTAAGATCTCGTGTCACAATAGGGTTATGAGTATGCAATGACAAATATAACTAAAAGTTTGTACCTGTATCTATGACTTCCTGTGCTTGCGCTCCTATATTTGTCATAATGAGTGCTTGGCCTTGTCCTTGGTCGTTCATCCGGGGTTTAGCCTCCTCCATTTGGGCAGAATATAGAAGTAGTAGTGAGTCCCTTTGGTCTCCTATACTTGAGGGTGTATACGGTGTTCCTAATTCTACTGCCATAGACCTCTAGGTCTGCTGAGGACATCTTCGTGTTTGATGGTGACTTGATCCACATAACATGTACTACCCCAATCGACGATGACAGTCTCTATGAATATGACCTATCTTACTACAAAAGTGACAAGTATGGAGGTCCTTGGTTGGATATGGTACGGTACTATATGGTTGTTGGCATGCCAAAGGGTGTCTAATGGGTCCTCCTTGTTGTGTCCTTACTAGTCCTTGGTTTATTCTCTGTTGATTTCTTCTTCCCTTGCTGATGGCCTCCTGGATCCTGGCCTCTGTCAATAACTCGACATAAAAGATCTAGGACTGTGAGCTAGTGTAGTGCTGGAGCTTCTGAGTCAGCCCGCGGTGAAACCTCTTAGCCTTCTCTAAGTCACTAGGTATTTAGGCAGCACCATATTTACTGAGACGGCTAAACTCTCCATCATACTCGTCAACTGTCATATTCCCCTGCTCTAGATGGAGGAACTGATTGTATCACGCATCCCTTACAGTATCCGAGAAGTACTTCCTCTCAAAGCACTCCAAGAATTGATTCTCACCAGTGATGGGCGTTACCCTCTACCTGGGTCCTTACGCCTATCATCCATAGATCTGTAGGTAGTTATGATGCCTCTAATAAATTCTTGGTGTTGGCAATCCAGTTGGTGGTCTCCTCTGGACTCTCAATGCCTTTATATGGCTTGGGGTCCATCTGCACAAAGTCCTTGACTAAACCAACTCGAGCTTGCGGTACTGAAACTAGTGCCTGGACTAGTGAAGGGGCTAGTGCAGCCATTATCTCAAGTGCCGCCAGAAATTCTAGCCTCTGCTCTGTCACTTGTTGCCTCTGCTCTGTATCCCACGCGGTTGTCTGCTGACTCTATTCCTACATTATCATCTGGAAGAATTGGAACAACTGTGTCTGGATATCTTGCGGTGCTGGTGGAGCTGGAAAAGTCCCATTAGGCACCATGGAAGGAGCTGATGGAATTGGATTGCTAGTCAGTCCATCCGGTCATGGGAGAAGAGGAGTCGTTGAGGCCTCTCTTGCTGATTGGCCGTTGACCCCTGGAAACGCATTATCCCCAGTGGCAGCATGTCCGTTACGCGAATTCATCTCTCTGTAAGAGATGGACAGAGGATTAGGAAGAGTACATGAATAAAGCATGATGCAAGAACTTAAGTACGATATGTTGGAAGGAAGGTGAGTTTTAGTCAAGTGTGGATGAGACCTACAACTCTAATCCAGGGTGTAGGCCCGCTTGAAATAGTTACGTAACCGAAACGGCTAACTCGACCTGCATGGGCCACCACAAAAATATGTCACGTCCCAGTCCCAAAATACGTAGGACTAGGAATATGTAAGCATGCTAGCAGTATGTATATGGCAACTCCAATATATGGATACCATATTACACACGTACGTTGTAATATGAATTAATAACTCATATGTGGTATATATATGGTCACAAGTCACAGATATACTAATCTTATCTACACAACAAGTCATAAAAAAGAAATAACTAAACTAGAATAATGAGTCTGAATAATCCAAAAATAATAGTCGGGTGGAGACAAATCCACTATCAATGACTATATCCAAAACTAAAATGAGAGAGGAGGGTAAATCTCCAATATAAAATAGGATGATGATATAAGAGTATCAGCTAAGAGATCCATCGCTAGAGGTAATCAAAGATGCTCAGAAGATAAGACCTCATCGGTAGAAAGTATTGCGTCAGGTCCTGGCCCATACTCCTGTGGATACTCCTGGTCGTCTATACCTGGCAAGGGACTAGGTCCTCAGAGGGAAGTAACAAGATATATAGAAGCATGCCAATTGAATACAGTAAACATGTATAATAGACAAAAAATATATAAGTACGCTGTACAAGACTGTAAAATCCCTAATTCTAAAAACTGTATTTACCTTTTTAATTAATTATTTAATTGAAATATATTAATTATGAGCTAATTAGAGGAAATAGAATTTATTTAATTTTTATTTTTGGTGTTTGTGTATTTAGGAGATTTATGGAGCAATTATAAATTTTTCCTAACATATTCCATGTAGGAGACCTATTGGATAGTTGGTAGATTAATTGTATGCTCTAAAATAAATTTCTAGAATTTTTCTATATATATATATGTATATATATATATATATATATATATATATATATATATATATTTAATTCTTATTAATAATAATAGAAAAAGAAATTAAGAAAGAAATAGAAAATAAAAGAATTAGAAAAGAAAAGGAATGAAAAAAAAGAAAAAGAAAAGATAAAATCCTAATGGATCTAAACCCGTTAACACCTAAACCTACTCGGCCCCTTAGACACCTGGACCTATTAGAAATAAACAAGCAACAGCAGGAGTACCTGTGTTCAAGCCATATTTTCTGTCTTCTCGCTCGACCAAACTCGACCCCATCTTCATCGTTACGTTCATGACTTACCTCCCTTCCATATCTGTGTATTAGTTGACCTCGAATAGTGTGTAAACCTAGGCGAAAATATCGACCAAGTTGGCGATAAACGACAACTTTTGGGATCGCAGAAAACTACGGTAACTACCTATGTTCACGGATTCGTATCTCCGACTACAGAGATCTGAATTCGATTTTTCTTTTTGGTATGCGAAGACCACTTAACCTAGTTTATTTTCTATCAAATACAATAATTTATTAGTTGCTGTGTGTTAAATTAAATCAGTTAGAAAATCCTGAAAACCTACTTTTTACAAATTCCAAAAATTGTGATATGGAGCACATCCCGCCAAACGGGACCGCCCCGTCGTGTACTAAGTATACCAAAAGGTACGCAAAGTATACCCAGACGTGTGGTCTTTCGTGAAAACTAATTTAGACGCGTGTACGCGTCAAAATCATCCCGTATCCACAGAAATTCCCCGTGTCGCAACTTTTGTAAAATCTTGCGCCATTTAGTGCACGCTCGTAAGAATGCAACAAAACTTATGCCACTAGACTTGTGGTATCGTGCTGGTCCTGTGACCCAATTTTCACGTAATTCTGAGACAGAGGACCAAGTCGCCAATTGGCGGGCCCCACGGTTGACTTTTTGAGCAAAATTGTGTTCGGCTCACCGGAATTCACATTTGGATATATCGTTGAGTTCTTACTGACTTTTAGAGTTTGTTTGACCTATAATTTGTCCTATTTAGAGACTGTTATCCTTGGCATGCTTTTCGGTACAAAGTGGGCCATATGTGGACCCTACTTTGACCCAAAATTACCGTTTTGCCCCCGTGTCCAAATTGGACGAAAGGGTAATGATTTTTCGCTATCTCGCTGATTCTAGAAATTTTGGTGATGTCTATTTCAACATCCGGAGACGTTTGTTCGGAGGACTTTATTTCAGATTCTGTGTCCTTGACATTTGGACGCTTACACCATACAGATTTCTTGCCAGGCAAGTATACCTTGCCACTGTACTGTTATTTATATTCCATATATTGCATGCATGTCTTATTTCTGTTTATTTTAGTTCATATATTTTAACTGTTATATAAATTACACATCCAAGGAAACTTCGGTGCAACGACGGTGTTGTTGTGTTCTATTTTTATTTATGTATATTCATTTGACCTACTTTATGAGGCCACCCCATTATCATGAGGCATCTTATATTTCATTGGCCATGACACTATTTTTACACGAGAGTGAGTCACATGTAGAACACAGATTTGCGTACTCGGCTGGCCACTGGTACGTATAGGTCGTACAATGGATAGGGATTACTGCCGATAGAAACTTTGCATGCTAGTAGACCTGGCAGTTATTAGAGGTATTATCGTATCATGGATGTGACATGCTTAGAAAATGGGTGGGGAGAACAACGAGTAAGGCATTTGGGCTCCTTTGTACTTTTTTTCTTGTAACCCGTATGCTCCGCCGGAGATACGCGGTCATGATGACCATTATATATTATATATTATCAGGCAGCCACTGCCGTTCAAAAGACAACATACTTTGTAGGCCCCTGGATCCCCAAGAGAACCATGCCAATCCTATTTTTAGCTAGATAGCCCACTTGGTGGAAAGTTGTTCTCAAACAGCATTCACTTAGACGGATAGACGACCACATTGGATATTTATTTTTAGTACTTTATTGGCTTATTTATATGTATTTTGTTATGTCCCTCTGAGGACCTGGTCCCTTTCCAGATATAGATGAGCAGGAGTATCCGCAGGAGTATGGACCTGGACCTGACGCTACTTATCAGACTGAGGAGGTCTTACCTTCGGAGTACCTGTGATTCATTACAGCTATTAGAGATTTAGTTGCTATTTTTTTAGAGACATTTATTCTTATACTAGAGTTGATTCTCTTCTCTCTTTTAGTAGTTTTAGTATAATCGATTTGTAATAGATTTGTTTCCATCCGACTATCATACTTTGATACTCATATTTGATATTCAGTTATTTATTTCTTTTATTTCTTTATTTGTGCTATGGATGAGATATAGATTGCGTGTGACTTGTTGTGACAATATATTACCACTAGTGGATTGGATATTCATGTACAGCTTACGTGTGTATATGGTTTCCATATATTGGAGTTCGTATACATACGGCTGGCGTGTTACGTATTCCTAGTCCTACGTATTTTGGGACTGTGGCGTGACATGCATAATAGACAAAAAATATATAACTACGCTTTATAATACAATCTATATGAAATACATAAAGAGGACAATTTTTCTATGTATGGGCATGGGTAGGCTACTCTATCTAACCTCACAACTCACAAACACGTCTAGAACATCAGAAATTGACATACCCGAGGGTAGCGACCAGCGCAACTCCAAAAATCGACATACCATGAGGGTAGCGACTAACGCGACACACTACCATAGTGCGTGCTAGATACTACAGTTTACCATAGTGGTTATAGCCCATACGCCTACTGATTGCCCTTCCATCCCATAATACTATGTGTCAAGTGTGTGTCAACATATATATAGCATATAATTATGACTGAAAGAAAATACACATGCAATGAATATACAGAATATAATAAGCATGCAAGGTACTGTAAGCAATTTGCAAGGTATACTTTTCTGGCAAGAAAGCTGCAAAGTGTAAGTGTCCAGATATCAAGCACCGAGGGTCGAAAATTATGCCCTCAGAATGAACGTCTTCGGATGCTAAAATAAATATCACCAACGTTCCCAGAATAAGTGAGATAGCTAAAAAACACAACCCTTTCATCTAATTTGGATATAGGGGCAAAACAGTACTTTTGGGCCAAAGCAGGCTCCACCTGTGGGCCACTTTGCCCCGAAAAGTGTGCCAGAGAAAAAGGTCCCAAATTAGGACAAATTATAGGTCAAAAAAATTCTAAACGTCAATACGAACTGAATAGTACGTCCAATTTTGGATTTCGGTGAGCAGAACACAAATTTGCCAATATGGGGCCCACAAATAGGCGGCTGGTCAACTGTCTCAGAATCGCGTAAAACATGGGTCACAGGACCAACACAATACCATAAGTCCAATGGTGCAAGTTTCGTCGCATTCTGACCCGCGTACACTAAATGGGGTGGTATTTTGCAGTAGTTACAATTTAGGGCCTTTTTACGGATACGGGATGATTCCGACGGCTACACACGCCCAAATCAGTTTACGCAAAAGTTCACACGTGAGGACATACCATACGCGTCTTTCGGTGCAATTGGTATACGATGAGGCAGTCCCGTTTGGCGGGGCGTGCTCCGTAGCACAAGTTTTAAAATTTTAAAAATAAGTTTTTCTAATTTTTTAATCTAATTTATCTCTGGTTTTAACACATAATAAAATAAAGTAATTGATAGGAAATGATCTTGGTTATATGGACTTTACACAAAAAAGGATAGATCTCGATTTGGATGTCTACGTTGGGAGATATCAGCCTCGAAACATAGGTCGATGGGGCAGTTTTAAAGCATTTTAAAAGTGTGGCTTTTCCTCAACTTGGGTTTGAATTCTACCTAGTTAATAACGCTGCTCGAATGAAACTAATTAACTGGGTTTAGAGAGGGATATGTGATGATCATACCGGCGAAGACGAATCTAAATTTGATCGAGCGAGGAGGCGAGAATCAGCGCGTGAAGTAGCGATCGTTGATGTCAAATTCTGCTGTTGCTGCGGTGTCCGCGGGGTCACGTGGCGGACGACGGGCTGCGATGTCGGCGACGGCGTACGTCCAGGCGGCGGTCGGCGCGTGGAGGTGGGAGCTAGGGTTAGGGTTTAGGGTTTGGGATCATATGGTAGGTATATATATAGAGTGAGAGCAGGGGGAGAAGGAACGGGGGGGCGCGGGTCTGCTGGGCCGCGCGAGGGGGTTAGCTTAGGGCTGGGTAGTTTTGTATAATTTAGTGGTTGGTTTAAGGGATTAATTAGATTTTTTTTCTTTTTATTTTTCTTTTCTCTTTTCTTTTCATTATTATTACTATAATAATTATTATTATTATTACATTATTATTATAACTAATACTTATTATTATTATAACTAATTATTATTATTATTATTATATCTAATAACTATATATTATTTACATATATATTTAAGGTATAAAAATGCATTTATATCCAATTTAAATTCTAAAAATCTATTACTCTTCCACAGAGATTCCTAAAATAAAATTATAGTTTTTGTACAATAATTCTAAATGATTAATTATTTAGGTAATTAAATCAATAAATGTTATTTTCTAATTAACTATGAAATAATATAGATAAATTCAAAATTAATTATTTAAATATAATATTTAAAAATATGGGGTTTTACAGTTGGACTCGTCTCGATGTTGGTAAAGCTTGTGGGTTTACCACCGGTGCTCCCTCTCAACGCTCAGGGCGATCCCTGGCTGAATGTTGGCTGGATCCGTGATCCAAGCATAGTACCAACTTGCGTCTGCACTCACACTCAATATGGCCTACCTTGCCACAGTAATCACAAATAGGGAGTCCTGGTGCTAGTGCTGGCAGTGTTGGTCAATGAATCATCAGTGCTCCTCTCTGTTGTTCCATATAGTTCCGTGCCAAGTGTTGTCCCGATCTACAAATCAAACATAGTCCCAACTTGTGTCTGCACTCGCTCGTGTGATAGCCTCGCTTGCTACAATATTAACATGTAGGCAGTGCCTGAGGATCTTCTCTTGGTGACTGGTGCATGTGAGATTTCTTTCCAGCTATTCCTTGTGGTGCTCTGGCTGGTGCTGATATAAACGGCCGATTTGGGCTGGACTCTCTCCTGGTGATGCACTCCATGCGTCGGACTGCAGCAAGGACATCCGTATAAAAAGTAGGTGCAACAAAGCCAATTAATCTCTGTAGCTCAAAGCTAAGTCCATCAAAAAACTTCTCCACCTTCTTCTCTTCTATCGGGATCAATGTAGGGTCGAACAGTTGAATCAAGCATGATGCAAGTCAAAAAATTTATTTGAGTCTGATATAGAGGTCAAGAACGTATCAATATATGGATTAGATCTATACTTTATTCTATCCTAATTTGTAGGCTTGCTCGGTTCCTTAGTTAAAACCAAAGCAATGTAGTCGTTAACCTGCATGGGCTACCACAAAAACCTTGTCACACCCCAGTCCCAAAATACTGAGGGACTAGCCACATGATAATTTCCAGCAGCACAACTCTAATGGGCAAACCCAATTTAATGGACCCGTTAGCGTTCACTTAAGCTGTAATAGATATAAATATAGGTCTAAACTATTTAACACAGTATAATTCTAGTCTTATATACAAAAAGTAATCACATGTCAATATGATAGACTGGTCAAGATAATAGATAAAGAAAATAGTCCATCAACAAGTCCAATCAGTAGTGTATCAAGGAGCAGTCCGACATAATAAATAAAAGATAATAGCATCAATACATATGTCCAAAAGTCAAGTACAGATATAAAATAACACTAAGCATAAATAACTGAATAAATAACTGAGTACTCAGGAGAAATCCTTTAGCATAACCTCGTCCTCTGGTGCCAGTACTGATCCAACGTAAGCTCATGTCCCGTATATCTCAGGATAATCCTTCTCTACTATACCTGGGGACATAATCCGGATCTAGGTCCTCAGGGGAGATAGTAAGGTACAAAAAACACTCAAGCCAAATAAAATATAGTAAATATAAACAGATCTTTAGGGCAAACTATATAACCAGCTATGTGAAATACAAATGAGAGCATCACTAGTACTCAGGCTGAGACCACTACAAGCTCTGTGTCGGAGAGCCCGTAGCAGCAAGTAATATCACGTAATGTGCCAAGCTCTGATACAGAGACTAAAGCAACTTTAATAGTATAGTATGTATATAATTAGCCTGTAGCCTGTGTGTCTCTCCCCACCCAATGTAACCTCATGTCTCATGTCCACAATGTTTCATATCTATAACACTCAAGATCATGACCTCTAACTAGTACAACGAGTCATAATGATATCTCTATATATGTAAGTCTCAACTCACGATTTCTGTAAGCCTATACAGAATTACCATGAATAACTCAAGAAAAGATTTTGTCACATAAATTAGTGTCAAGTGTCCTATGGTTTGACATACTTTGTAAAGCAAGCATGCAAAAATAGGATCGTGGAATCAGCTCTCTAAATGACGTTATACGACTCTGCGTACGACGTCAACACCCGAATCTTGTTCGAATGCTAAGCAACATCATACGGTCCTAGGTTAAACAGGTACATCATAGAAGTATATATATAGAAAGAACACAATCAATTAATATAACATGATCTCTGCAGGTTTGGCAAGGTACACTTGCTTGGGTTTTGAACTCCGTCAACTACTCCTGTAGAAGTAGAATCTCCAAGTACGCCTTTGAATACTAAAACAAACATCATAATTTCTCTCAGAATACTTGAAATAGCTAGGAATGAGTACCCATAAGTCCAATTTAGACACAGGGACAGAATTGACAATTTTGGATCAAAGCGGGGTCTACATGGGGCCCACTTCGCACCAAAAAATGTGCCAGAGATAAAGTTCTCTATATTCGAAAAACTTAGTGTTTACGAGTCCAGAATGATCAAACAAACTAAACAGAATGTCCAAAACTGGATTCCGATGAGCCGATCACAAAATTGCCCGTCAAGTAGACCCGTGGGGCCCATGAAATGATGTTTCGTCAACGTTCTCAGAATCGAACGAAAGTTGGGTAACATAACCAGCGTAACACTTTGAATCTGATGGCATAAGTTTTGTTGTAAAATGATAAGCACATACGAAGTTATGACAAATGTCAGAACAGGCTGATACGGTATTTTTCGACGGATACGCGTTGATTCGGGTGTACTCGCACATCCAAATCAAGTTTCGCAAAATTTTACACATCCGCATTGACGATATGCGCCTTTTAGTACAATTTGCACACGACAAAGTCCCCTCATTAGAGGGACGCACCCTATTTCAGAAAATTCAGATTTAGAAAATCAAGTTTTTGGTCAAATTCGATGCTGAATAATCAGCAGATAAATCAATAATAAAATAAACTAATTAAAGAGATTAAAACTCTGTTATGTTGTTCAAAAGTCTATTCAAGTATAATTTTAGTATCGTGTGCCATTATGGAGATAACGGGACTCAAACACACGTACTTAGAAAAATTTTTGATCATAAAATTAAGTTATTTTTTCCTATTTTGTGTCGCGATTTGTGATCGACACAGGACATGATAAACTAAACTAATTACACAGGGTTCATAGGGCTCATATGGTTTTCACATAGTACTTGATGGTTCATTGTTTGGATTACGGTGCATGGAGATACAGGAGTGAGAAAAAGGGTATCTTACTCTGCTGTGCTGATCTTGAGGTCGGAGCGGCTGTTTATGGCGACGGCACGCGACGGTTGACGACGGCGACGGTGGTCGAAGATGGCAGTCTGCGGGGTTCGTCTAGACTGGTAGAGGAGAGCTGGTGGTCTGGTGATGGTGTATATATAGGGTAAAGGGGGGTTACTGAATGGGAAAGGCTGGGTCGGCAGCGATTAATGGGAAGAGGAAAGGAGCGGTCGGGGTTCAGGGAGAGGAACTGTAGCGGGACGGGGGGGTACTGTAGCGGCGGGTTCGGGTCAATTTTGGGTTGGTTTGGGTCTCGGGTGCGGGTCTAGGGTTTAGGGTTCGGGTACGATTTTATTAATTAATAATTCTCTCTTTATATATATGTGTAAATAGCTATCTAAAAATAATTTTGTACCTCAATTAAATCCAAAAAAATCTATAATACTCTAATATTAGTTATACACCCAAAATTATATTTTTTGTACAATAATAGTAATTAATTAAATAAATATAATTATTAATCCATGAATATATATATATATTATAATTAGCTAAAAGTACAAAAAAATTCTCCCTTAATCTTAATAATTACATAATACCAATATTAATAAAATTTAAAATTAAATCTAAAAAAATTTGGGGGTTTACAAATACATATCCCTGTCATCGATAATAGGGAAAAATATCCCAACAACAACAACAACGATAAAAACAGCCGTGATGGAAAAGGTAAGCAGGCCCTGGTGGCCAACTTAACCAAAAAGCCCGAGCAAAAGCTAATGGAGGTTCTGAAGCCCAAAGCGACTTACTCCTTCGAAGATGGTGACATCATACCCATCTTTGACATGCTGATAAAGGGTGGTAAGCTCCGGCTCCACGACGTCAAACGTCATGATGTGGCAGTCGACGTAAACAACACAAAGTATTGCCACTTTCATCGGTAGATCCACCATGCGACGAGAGATTACTACACACTCAAGTGGTACATCCAGTACCTGCTTGACACCAAGTCCCTCACCTTGGGCTTCGACGACAAAACTGTTGCCGCCAACATGGTGTCCCTCCAATTCGATAACTTTTCTGGAACAGAGGCACATGATAGAATAATCCCTATTTCCAGGGCAACGATGGAGGTTGTTACCCTTCAACTAGCTCATGATCAAACAGCTGGGTTGATACCTCTCACCACATTAGGAGGGAAGGTTATACGGATTCATCCAGACCTTATTCCATACGTAATGCAGAAAGCAATATCTTTTGCCACCAAGTCCAAGGGCAAGAAGTCCAAGTCTTGCTATACAGTTTTCCTCCTATCTGAGAAAGCTACAGCAGGAACAATGAGGTCAGTCTTGATGTACCAGTGCAAGTACAATACCCCTGATGATGGTGTACTCCCAAATATCACATCAACTTCCTCTGATCCGGGTTTGTCCCATCCTCCGCTTGCAGACAAGTCTATGCAAAAAAAAGTTCGCTTTGACCAACCGCTGCACAAGGATACAGCCCTGAGGTTGGAAAAACCCTATAACTTCTATATCTTGGCCCTACTTGCTAACACTCCAGTGAAGCTATCACTATTCGAGCTTCTGCGGCTCACCAAAGACATTCGGGCAAATCTGAGTGAGGTATTACATATTGACGACATCTACCTGGCGTAGGTCAAACCGCCAGCCGAGGATCCGGCTGCTTGCCCCCACTATAATAATATCATGGAGGCAATACCCAATATTATATTCTCGCAACAGGACATGTTGCTAAAAAATAGCCAATATGATCGTCCCCTGTAATACAGAGGGTAAATTGGTGCCATTAAGGTAGACCAAATGTACATCGATCCTGGTTCATCACTCAGCATCAACCCGTAGACTCTGCTTCAGACCTTGGGTATTCCGATGCATCACCTGACAGCCAATAATACGACTATTATTTGCTTCAACTCATGAAGGAGTTACCCTCTAGGCAAGATTCGCCTGAAATTCTAGATCGGCGACTTAAAAATATAGCTCACTTGCTATGTCATTGACATAGATATATCCTACAATGTCTTGCTCGGACACCCATGGATACATAAATATATGATTGTGCCATCAACCCTGCACCAATGCCTGAAGTACGTCAACGAACACAGCATAGTCAAAATAGTTTGCTAATATCGATCCGTTAAAAGCGATCGAAGCCTATTACTCTGATTCAACCCTTTACAAACAGGTCTACCAAGATGAATGTGTCCAAAATATCGATGATGAGACAAAGGCTGGGACAGCACCAGATGAGCCCTTGAGAGTCCGTCTAAAAGCACGTGCTCCCGTTATAACCTCTACTCTCATCGTAAAACTATACAGAAAGGCACCCGAACCTCTGGTCATCCACCTTTGTTAGACGGATTGATCGTCAAAGGAAGATCTGGCACCATCCACCACGTCCGAACCTCGGGTCATTTGCCTTCACAGGCCAAGTCAACCTCTAAAGTATGCTCTGCTGCCTCCTACAACGTCCGAGCCTCTGGTAGTAAAGCTCTACCAAAAACCTCCAAAGTCGTCGCTCGAACTAGTAGGTCTCGGAAAGGATGAGCTGGATAAATACGTAGTTGCTCACGCAAATGTCCCTTCTCTAGACGATAAAATTCCTAAAAAAAAAGATACCTTATTTTCTGAATAAAGAACTATCTTTGAACTACTCTAAAGTTTCCCACATAAGTACATTATATTCCATGGAGCACGGTCTAGGTCTGCGCCTGCAGACACAGGTGACTACCACCTATGTTGTAAATCGGATTCTCCCCAACCAAAACTTATACTTTTTAGTTCCAGCTAGGAAGAGGGATGACACTCATCATCTACAGCAGAGTAGAATATCCCATATCCTTCATCCCAGAAGAACTAGATCCAGAATCCGATGCCGAAAAAATATAACTCTACCGGATCAGTGGTCAAGCCAAATACCTCATCTAGAAGATAGGTTATGATCTTAAAGGCAACCGAGGTCTGAATTATAGCAAAGGTCCGACTGCCATTATGCCTCATCGCTCCGACAGGCAAGTCCAAGGACTACTACCATAAGACCACGCCTAGTTAGCTATTGCGATATCTCACACACGGACACTTAATTTTGGAACCGTCCATGTACTGAAGGAACGCCTTGGCGAACTGCAGGAACTGCTGTACACCCTCAATGAATTCATCTCGCACACCTCAAATGTTATCAGGATGACGGTTGTACATCCACGAACGATGACGTCGATAGTAATTCATATCTATTTCTAGATACTTCTTCAAAAATGACAGTATGTATCATATAAATCATTACATGCAGCGGTTTATCACCTAACTTCATAACTTAACCGTACTATAAAAATCATAACTGATATAATACATACTTTCATTTATCAAACCTGCAGCTGCCCCCAACCCCATAGCACTATGAACTGCACTATAAGTGTGCAGTCAACACACTACAGATAGTGTGCCATACTACAGAACTGTAATTGCCCCCAACCACACTCCTAGCTCACTGACTTACCTCAGCATGCTCCAATGCACATTGGGCTGATGTGCCTCAAGTCTCCCCCTGCTCACTGCTAGTAAGCAGTGCTCACTGCCGCTATTACCTCTACTTGCCATGCTTACATGTGTACCTCAATCTATGTGCTTGTAGGCACTCAAGCCCCTCACATATTCACCATTGCACATCTAGAACCCAACTTGAGTCACGCGCGCTCACTGATACACTTGTATCAGTATACACTATCTCCTCACTCATTTGCTGCTAACATAGGACACTACTATGATACCCTCAACTTTCATATACCCTCCCTGCATACTTCAATAATACTTTCGCACACACTCGAACCAATCTAATTACCAACAACTCATGATCCGGCTTCCTATTATATTGAACGTTCAACTAAAAAATGAGATACAATCAAGCAGTGCAGTGTAGTACCGTGCCGTGCCGTGCCTTGCCTTGGAGCAATCAGAGATTCAAATAGAGATTATTTCCACCTTTTTATTTTGAACAATCATAACTCACTCTTGGAGCTTTATTTGTCATGATGTTAATTTTTTGACAGTTCTTTCTGATGATATGATGATGCATGTGGTCACAGAAAGCAACACACCTACCAGGAAGGACCGACAACGAAATAAAGAACCACTAGAATTCCTACTTCAAGAAGAAAGCAAATCCTTATTCATCCTCCAATTCTCAAGACTCGAGTACTAACCATGTCCTCGTCGATGCCGTCGTCGCACATAGAAGTGGAAGTCACATATCATTTGTACTCGAAGGGCTTCATGTCGAATTACTATCAGTGGACCGCGTACGGAGAACTTGTGTCTCTAGCATCGGAGTCAGAGCATTATGTGGAGTCGTTTCTGGATATCCACGACCACGATGCTTACGACGACGGATGGGTGAACATGGTTTGAGATGCGGAGGGGCCTAGTTTCAATCCGGACAATTATGATGCGGCTGGACCTAGTTACAATCCGAACAATTATGATGCAGGTAAGGAGGCACCGAATGTCGATGTTGCAAAGTTTATGGAGTTACTGGAGAATGCAAGGACTCCACTATATCCTTGTTGTGAGGATCATTCACAGTTGGAGGTGGTTACAAGATTATTGAGCATGAAGTCAGATTTTAATATGTCGCAAGAAAGCTATAATCGACTGATCGATTTAATTATAGAGATCTTGCCCGAGGGTACAAAGTTGCCTAAAGACTTCTATCGATATAAGAGGATGGTGAGATCGCTTTGGATGGGATACGAGAAAATTGATGCATGTCGCAACGGGTGCATGTTGTACTACAAAGACGACAAGGATGAAGATGCGTGCAGATTCTGTGGTGCTGATCGCTACAAGGCCACTGTTAGCGGAAAGTCTGTCGGTGCAAGGAAGCCTACCGATTCGATGCACTACTTGCCTTTGACGCCGCGGTTGCAGCGGTTGTTTATGGTTAAGGAGACCGCAGAAAACATGAGTTGGCACAGGCGAAAACAGATCAAAGGAGTATTGGATCATCCATCCGATGGAGAAGCATGGAAGCACTTTGAACGAGAGTATCCATATTTTGCCGAAGATTCGCGTAATGTCAGATTGGAGCTCTCTTCTGACGGTTTTACCTCATTCGGACTTTCGGGCTCCAAGTATTCGTGTTGGCCTGTGATCGTCACTCCGTCCAATCTACCGCCTTGGATGTGCATGAAGACTCCATATATGTTAATAACCATTATTATCTCGGGTCCCAACAATCCGAAGAGGAACATCGATGTGTATTTACAGCCTTTGATAGATGATTTGAATCAGTTGTGGGAAGTAGGTGCCAATACGTACAATGTTTATAGAAAACAGAATTTTTTGATGAGGGCAGCACTTATGTGGACCATCAACGACTTTTCGGCCTATGGAATGTTATCCGGATGGAGAACCCATGGTTGTCTCTCATGTCCGTATTGCATGGACTATACTAAGGCTTTCCGTTTGAAACACGGAGGCAAACAGTGCTTCTTCGATTATCATCGATAATTTCTGCTGAAGGATCATCCATACCGGAGGAACCAGAATGCTTTTCGTGCGAGAGTTGTGGAGAAGGCCAATCCACCGCCAAGGTGGCCCGGATACACAATATGGAAAGAGGTAAAAGATTTACCAAGTGCTATCGAAGAGCCTGCTAAGGGGTACAAGTGTGACGGATTTGGTCGCACCCATAATTGGACAAAGAGGAGTATATTCTGGGATCTGCCATATTGGAGCACCAATCTGATCAGACATAACCTTGATGTCATGCATATCGAGAAGAATGTGTTTGATAACATAATTAATACTGTAATGGAGGTAAAGGGAAAGACGAAAGATAATCCGAAGGCCAGGTTGGACTTAGAAGAAATATATAGACGTCCTGCATTACATTTGATAGAGGAGGGGAATAGAAAGTTAAAGCAACCTAAGTCAGTTTTCTCACTGAAGAAAGAGGATAAAGGGAGACTTTGTAGGTGGATTCAGGGTCTAAAGTTTCCAAACGGGTACGTGTCGAACTTGATAAGATGCGTCAACCTCAAGGAGAATAAACTGGCGGGTATGAAGAGCCACGATTGTCACGTATTCATGGAGAGGTTAATTCCGATTGTATTTTGAGAATTCTTACAATAGGTCATTTGGGATCCATTGACAGAGCTCAACATATTCTTCAGAGATCTTTGTTGTACTAAGTTGCTCATAGATCGTCTAGAAAAGCAAGAGAAGGACATTACGGTAATACTATGTAAGCTCGAGAAGGTTTTAACTCCTGGATTCTTCGACTCTATGGAGTATTTGCCAATTGATCTTTCCTATGAGGCACGTGTTGGTGGTCCTATCGGTTATCTATGGATGTACCACTTCGAGCGGCATCTGAATCACCTAAAGAGAAAGGTAAAAAATAAGGCACGGGTTGAGGGCTCTATTTGTGAAGCTTATGTTCTCGAGGAGATTACAAACTTTTGCTTCAAACCGCATGTTGCTACTAATAGAACGAAAGCTCCGAGAAACGATAACGTATATCGGGAATCTAATGATGCAATACTCAAAGTATTCAATGCGTCGGGCCTTCGGGAAAAATAAAGAAGAGATATTTGAATGACGATAAGCTAAGGGCTGCTCAGTTGTATATATTACTCAATTGCGATGAGGATAAAGTGGAGAAGCTAGAGGGGTAAGTAATTAATACGTCCATGTTTACATCATCTCAATGTAATAGTATAAGATACTATTATGCTACTAATCAGCATTTGCTTCATTGTTTTTCAGTACATATAATGATGAGTTGAGGTCGGTTAGACCCTACATAACAGATGAAGAAGTAGAACAAGAAATGAGATGCCATTTTCCTTCTTAGTTGAGCGCATATGTAAGATGCTTGGTAATTACTTTTTAATTCTGCACATGTAAAACAAATAACTTACTATCGCTACTTTGGTATTTAGGTCGATCGTCTAATAACACCCGAGAATGAATCTATTAGAACTCTAGCCAAGGGACCAATTACTGCCGTTAAAATATGGCCAAGTTTCTGTATGAATGGGTTCAGGTTCAAGTCAACAAATGCTCCTATCAGAGACAGCTTTCTGGATCTTGATTCTACTAAAAATAGTTGTTTGTGTATCAAATCTTTGAACTACAAAGACGTTGATCCAGACAATGATTTTTTTGGCATCTTACGAGAGATTGTGGAGTTGACATATAATTATGGCACAGAACCTGCTAATATCGTACTATTCAAGTGTGAATGGTTCGATCCGATTCAAGATCAAGGTTGAAAAATTTACAAGCATGGCCTTGTGGATATAAACTACAAGCGTAGATATCAAGGCTACGAACCATTTGTCCTATCAAGTCAGGCTCAGCTCGTGTACTTCACAACTTATCCTAGACGGGGGGCAGCGAGGTCGGATTGGTGGCAGTATAGAAGACTAATGCTAGAAATACCTTTGATATTGACGAAATAGCTTATCAGGAGGACGATCTACCTCTTGTAACAAATATTATAGATGTGGACTCAACGGAAGTTACTCATTACACGAGTAATAATGTAGAAGATGTAGAATTATTCGATGAGGAAGACAAAGACGAAGTAGATGAAAGTGAAGACGAGGAAGAGGAGGACGAGGAAGGCGAACAAGATAAATTTTCTGAAGATGATTTAAAATAAAATATTTTGCCTGTAGAATATAACTATATTTTGACTGTAGAATGTACTATTTTAACAGATATATGTATTATATTTTGACTATAGAATGCTTTGAGATATGCATTATATTTTGACTATAGAATGTACTATATATTTGTGTTTTTCTATATTCATCATATGTTGTTATCAAGTATGACAGGATGACACGGAGGATTCGGTAGATCCCGAGGTAGACAGAGTGCTCCTCCGGTACTGCCTACTGTTGGTTCCGGATCATCGTCACCCAGTACTCCAGTATATCGATCACTCACAACTCCGACTGTTGGGACAAGTAGTTCCAGGCGTGATAGTACTCCCTCGTCCAGCGTTTCTTCTGTTGACAGAACCATGGGGAAAGATGAGCATGTCGAGTAGGTCGTGCCCACGTTGTCCCAGCATCAGCAAGATCCTCCATGCACACCTTCGGAGGAGACGAGGACAGAGATTTGGGTCGACGGTACAAAGTAAGTCAATTAGATGGTTTAGCATAATATATATCGTATATTTCTTTATTCATCGTATATTAACTTTTTGATCAAAATAATTATCTCTGTATAGATATCGTCCATCGTCGGTTCAGAGACGCCTGGGCCAATTTCTGAGGAACAACTACGGTGGCCCTTGGATCAACTACTTTGAGGCTCCGGAGGAGAGGAAGGCATTCTGGTTTGCGCACTTCCAGGTAAAAGTATATTAAATAAATCCTCTAATTTATGCATATTATATAACTTATCCGTGATGCTCACTTACTAAATTATTTATTGTAGCAAACGTATTTCTATCCTTTGCACCGGACCGAGTTGATCGAGCGGCTCTTTTCTACCATTGCCGCCAAGATTATCCGAGATGCTCTGGATGACCAGAAGGCTCATGATCGTGCTGGAAAACCGATCCAAGGTTGGATCACGCCTGAGCAGTGAACTGCGGTGAGGGCTAGATTCGACGATCCGAGCTACAAGGAAAGGTCTGAGAAGGCCAAAGCGTCTAGGCAGAATGCTGCCAAGTGGTGTGGTGGCTCAATTCCGATAACGGAACATTTCCGTCGTTCGGTATATTTTTTCTTTTAAAATATATTATCTTAATATAAGTACCATAAAATGGTAGAAGGAAATTTTTTTTAAGTTTAGTACTAAATAATATATTTTTAACAGGTACAGAGGGGTGAGGATGCAAACATGGTGATCGTCTTCTTGGCCACCCATCGCAAGGACGAAAATCTTATTGATGAAAGGGCCTCGCAGACCTATGTAAGTATTACTTTACTTTGTGTTAATTTTAATATAACTTAGGCAATTATCGAGTTTCCAAACATTTCTAGGCCGAGTATCTTAGGCTGAGTGAGCGGGCGACTACTAGTGCACCTACACCTGGAGAGGCTGATACTTCCTCACTGCCCTCTCCAACTCCGTCGGCGGACGACCTGTGGGCGACCGCAGCTGGTGGTCTACAGAGGGGTACGTACTACGGTACGAGATCCTGTGGCGCCCTGGTTGCGACGTAGTCATCTAGGGCCTCCCCGACAGCTGCGCATTCCATACAGCCTTCGCAGTCGTCGGCCAGATTCGAGGAGGCCGTTGACCGTCAGATTGCGTCTCTCCGTGACGAGTTGCTGCGAAGGATGGAGGAGCAGCCCCAGTCCTAGCCGCAAGCGGACTATCCGACGCTCATCGCACGATTCGATATGCTCGACCGCAGCATCACGGAGCTCCGGGATTTGACAAATGATATTAGAGCCTCGACAAACCGCAACATCATGGAGCTGCAAGCATCACAGCTATCGATGGGCGAGAGGCTGACGATGATGCAGGATTCAATGGTTCATAGCAGTACGAGGCTGTTATCTACCATAGATTCTTACAACCAGCGACTCGCAGAATTGGAGCGGGTATGGCCTCCTGGTGCGCCTACATCGACACAGACTCCACCAACGTCACTGCCTTCTCCATCGACATCGGTGTCGATTCCACGGGACCAGTATGAGCTGTTCTTATCCTTCATGCGCGCCGGTGGTCAGCCTCCTGCAGATCCGCAGTAGTATAGCTAGTTGCTGGATATTTGTATTTTTTGTATTATTTAGGATGAGATTGTATGGATATATATATGCCGTATTCTTTACGATGAGATTTGCTGGATGCTTTCTTTTCTTCAAATTTTATTATATTATTCATATTAAATATGTTATTTTACCGGTGTTGAGTGTTCAACCCAAGGGGGTTGGCAAACCCAGAAATTCAACGGAGGGTTGCTCCGGGTCTATTTGTACAGATTGTGATTTAATAAACTTCAGGAATAATAGTTTAGAAACAATTAAGTATTCTTTTTTTTTGTAAAATTAGCGACGTTTTTAGCAACGTTTAACGACGTGTATACACGTCGCTAATTAGCGACGTTAATAAACGTCGCTAATGACGTCGCTAAAAACGTCGGTGTACGTCGCAAATTGCTGACGTAGCAGTATTGCCAGGTCATTAAAGACGTCGTTGTAACGTCGCTATATAAGTCGCTAATTAGAGACCTTTAACGACGTTAATTAACGTCGCTAATTAGTGACGCTGCGTCGCTAAACGTCGCTAATTTTAGCGACACATTTAAGTCGCTAAAAAACGTCGGCATAGCGACTTTTAGCGATATTTTTTTTTTTGCGACTTGCTTTGTTCCGACTTCTTTAAAATGTTGCTAGTTATGTCGTTAAATGTGATTAGCGACATTTTTTGGTCATTTAGCGACGTTTTTAAACGTCGCTAATTTGATTTTTTCTGGTAGTGTGATTATTATTGTGCGTAGGAGCTAAGCGGTATTGTAGGACCGAATCAGACTTGTAATTTTGTAAAGGTATGTGTGTGTGTATTTGAGCCTTATCCATTCAAAATCTAAAGAAAATATAAGATACTAGTAAAAGTAAAAGCAATGCCAACATGTCCTAGTAAAAGTAAAACCAATGACAACGTGCCTCTTAAATTGCATTGTATTGTTGTCATATGCTGATTATATAGTTTATTAGATCTTACAGAGGCTGCTTTGTTAACCAAATTGTGCTCATTGCTTCTCCATATGGTTGTTTTTTTTTTTTGCATGTGTACATGTGACTTAATGAATAATGCTATTCTCAGACGGTACCTTTGATGCTATATATGCAATTGAAGCAACATGACACGCTCCTGATGCAGATAGTATATACTATGACTAATTTGATAAAAAAAAAAATTTGCTAGACCATATTTTGGAGCAAATAACAACAATAATCCTTCTCTTTTGAAACAGGTTGCTAACGAATTTGATACAAATATTTGTTAGATTATATTTTTTGCATCATGGTCAGAGGTTGTTCTGCGTCTTGAATCAGTACTTGTGATGTGTCTTTGATGGTTGAGATGTGAATTGAATCAATGCGTAAAATGGCTTGTGGAGTCTTCTATTGTATTTTGATCAATAAAATGGTAAATAAAATCAATTCTATTTTTCTTTGAAGTCAATGTATTTGTATTATAGTTTGCAATCAATATATTTTATTTATTATATTTTTTAAAATGAAAAAACAATTAACAACTTTTAAAAGCTGTTGTAAGATATTTTAACAACTTTTCTAAACGTTGTAAACTTTATTTATAATACTTTTAAATCATTGTTGATATTACAATTATTATTTACAACGTTGGACAAGCATGATTGCAAAACATTTACAACATTTTTTAAAAGTTGTATAAACTCATTTTTATAATGTTTATACACTGTTCTACAAAACTTGTACACAACGTTTTCTGAATGTTGTAGATATTTTTTCAACCATAGTTGCATAACGTTGTTGAAATTATTTTCACAATAATATGTTTTAAAAAAAATATTTTTATAATACTTGAAAAATATTATAGAAAATTTTTTGTCAGAATTTATAAATTTTAACAATGTTTGTAAATTGTTGTGGGAAGAACTTTTACAACATCTTCATAACGTTCGTTTAACGTTGTGAAAGATATCCTCTCTTTTACAACCCTGGATATAAAAACCTTCTATTAAACATTGTAAAAATCCTTTTACGATATTTTTTCAACAATGTAAAAGGGGTTATTTCTTGTAGTATTTCCAAAGCCCTCAAGTAAGTCACTGAAAGCATTACCTAATTCATCAAATATAAAATCATCATAAGGATTGTTATCCATTACCTGATCAGTTAGTTGCATGAAGCAGAGGTTTGCCATATCTCGAGGCTTTTCTTCTTCTTTAGATTTACTAGCTTCGCTTTCATGCCAGATACTTGTATTTGCATACTTCCTTGATGATGTCTTTCTGGATGAGCGATATTGGCGATTCCCTTTCTTTATTGTTGGACAGTCCCTCTTTATGTGACATATCTTCTTACAGTTATAGCACACAGGTTCTTCATCACTGTTTTCATCATACTCCATTTTTTTTATCTCTCTAACTTTAGAATTTTTTTGAAGTTTCTGGTGATCAGGATAATTTCTTCATCTTAAGTTTCATCGTCGTCGGAGTCACAATTGGAGACTTTCTTGTGATGTTCCCTAAATACAATCGTCTTTTCTTTTGGTGTGGGATCTTTGAATTCTCTGAGATCTAGCTCGTAAGTCATCAGCTTGCCCATGAGCATCTCGAGGATCATCATAGTGAGATCATTCCCTTTTATGATTGCAGTGGCCTTAAGATTCTAATTCTTGGTGAGACGTCTAAGTACTTTATGAAGCTTCTCATGATTGCTGTACTCCTTGCCAAGAAAGGATAGAGGGTTGACGATGTCGAAGAATCTTGTGAACATCTGAGTAATCGTCTCATTTTGTTTCATCTTAAATGCTTCAAATTCTTGTGTCAGTCAACTTATTTTTGATTCCTTCACTTGTGAGGTTCCTTCATGAGTAACCTCGGGTAGGTTTCATACTTCGTGTGAAGTGCCACAAATGGAGTCCCGTTAAATTCAGTTTGGTCTACAGCACAAAATAGAGCGTTAATAGCTTTAGCATCAAGACTAGCATATTTTTTCTCAGTATCTATATATGTACTTATCATATCTATATATGTACTTATCATGGGGCTTATCTACAAGGTTGTCATCTACGACTATTTTAGGTGGCTTCTTGTATCCATCTACTACAACAGACCAAAGATCAAAATCAAGTAACTTAAGATAAAAGCTCATACGTATCTTCCAGTACGTGTAATTGGTACCATCAAACAAGGGTGGGCTATTTATGGACTAGCCTTCGTCATTGTTGGTGTGGATAGATTTCACAGTTGCCACAAATCTCTAGGAAGGTTAATTCGGTAGTAAGAGAACTTCCTCTGATACCAATTTTAAGACCGTAGGGAAACTCTAGATGGGGGTGATTAGAGTGTAGCAGAATAATCTATCCAATTAAAAATTATGCAAAGTAAAGGCATATACGAAATAATAACAGTAAATAAAGTAGATTAGTAAAGAGAGAGAAAGCAAACCCAAATACCACAATGTATTCTGGTTTTCCTCTGAGAGAACTAGTCTTGTCCCGAGAACTCTTGCTCGGAGTTTTATCTACTATAATCACCAATAGTCAATCACAAGCTTTTATCTGAAGGCTTGCCACTTTTTTATAACCACAAGCTTTGATACGAAGGCTTACAATTTCACCGCTAGAGAGAAAACTTGCTAAACCGAGATTGCACTTGGCACTAGAAGGCTGGGGAGTTGATCATGGAGATGAAAAATGTTTAAGCTCAGGGGTTTGCTCAGTATAGGATAGAAAGATGAGAAGAAAATCTATGTCTATTTATAGGATATGATCAAATCGAGTTCGGTCAGAATTCGTTATGGAATATTTAAAAATTATGAACATTGGGGCCATAATCAGGAATTTCACGACTAGTCATTTTTCTAAAATAGGCTGACCGAGTTCGGTCCTAGTTTGGCTAAAGCTCGGTCTGAGTTATGTTGGTTTATTCCAGTATGGTTTAGGTTTGTGTATGGGCTAGTTTTGGTTTGTTTTGGGTTGATGGATTTTGATGTTATTTGAGTGGACTTGAGTATGCCAGTGCGACTCGATGCAACATAACTCCTAGAATCAATAAAAAGTAAGATTACATTGATAACCAATAAGTTACTTGACGCAGTACAACCAGCAACGTCGCAACAGTGTTGAGTATTTAGTTGTATTAGTTATATCATATTTGTGATATAACGAAACATGATTTAGTTGACTATCAAAATCAAGTTGATTGAGACCTAATGGGCCAACAATAATTTTACCTGAGTTATATAGATTGGGATTTGTCCAGGTGACGTAGTCACCCCCATATACGTTGTCCTTATTTGTGCTTGGTGTTCATTAGACAGGGGTTGGTTATCTCCGGTGGTTTGGCCAAAGTTTCCGCTCCGATCAGTCTCAGACACGGTATCGGAACGCTTGTAGTAGGTGTTTAATCCCAACACAACTATCATAATAAAAAAATAAAAAAAATTCAGGAGACGCAATCTCGTCTCACGGGACAAGTTAGCTCCGCCCCTGAGACCAAAGATTAAGAGACGCACACAAAATATACACTTTTAATAAATGGGAGAGCCAGGATTTTAGTTTATCCCGGACTGAACTTAAAATTTCATGAATTTTTTTCTTCTAACTAAATAAATGTCGTGTCAATATCGTCATGTCCACATCTAATTGTGTCTATACCGTACGGAGTCTGGACAATGAAGAGCCGTGTCCAACATACTAAAGAACTTCTTGTTTACAGGATCCACCTGAGAGGCCTCAAGTCCTGAACCATACGGAAGGGATGTCCAACGTAGACTTGCAGTGGTGGAGAGCCTCCGGCGGCGAGTCCAGCCCAGAAGGATCTGTGTCGATCAGGAGGACCACCAAGGTGTTGAGAGCAAGCCCCCCCACCCCGCCCCCCCACCCCCGAGTTTCCATTTGATCTTTTACTCGCAAACAACTTTATTTCATTTTCATGATTTAAATTCAGTGTTCAAGAAATGGCCATGCCGCAAGCACTCAGATGAGATTAGCTGTCCGGGAAACCCAGTACCCAAACCATGTCCTTCCACCTATGTACTAGTGGGTCCCACCAACATTTAAATGAAATAATTCAGAGAGGGGACTGAATACTGGACAGTAGATCCGGCATAGCAAGCACAGATATAACCAGCTCCTAAGATCATGATATTTTGAGTTTTTTTTGTCTTTTTTGAATGATATTTTGAGTTATATGTAAGATTTTCAATTTCAGATATAACCAGTTCCTAAGATCATGATATTTTGAGTTATAAAATAGAAAGTCTCAATATGAATCAAGTTAAGATAAGTTAAACTAAAAAAAAAATTCGTTTGTCCGGACAGGGCTATCCTCCGCCACTGCTTATAATATGAACCCTCTAGTGACAAAGTAGGTTATGCAAATTTTCAGATTTTAATTAATTTCGACAGCTAATATCTGCGTGTTGCTTGTATATGTTGGTAGTGTGTTGGTGAGTGCGGTACTGGAAAATACTTAGATATCTTGTTCCTCGACCAACTATTAATGTAGAGAGATGGAAGAAGCAAATTAATACAACTATACATGTAATGCCCTAATCAATAAGATTGATGAAGTCATGAATAATAGAAATCAGCTGAAGTGAAGGACAGCAGTAGTCATGTTCCTAACCCATGCAACCATACTAGCTACCAACAATGAACTATACCATTAGTGCATTACATGAGTGAAGGACAGCTGAAGTAATCCTTCAACTTCCTGTGGAAGAAGGTTTGAGTCGTGCAAGAGCCTTACATGAGTTATAGAAGAGAGCCGAATAAAGCCAAGGACGCTTGCTGTCGGCTAGCACCAGCTAGTCGATCAAGCCGAGGCTGGCTCGGCTCGGCTCGGCTCGACGATGGCCAGAAAGCTTCCTTGTTGAAGAATAAAGATTTGAATCATGCAAGAGCCTTACATGAGGTATAGAAGAGAGCCGAATAAAGCCGCGGATACTTGCCGTCGACTAGCAACAGCTAGTCAAGCCGAGGCTGGCTCGGCTCGGCTCGGCTAGCCTTAGCCGGGGCAAGTCATCCTTGGCTTTACACCTCTCTCTCCCTACTCAAGCAAGGCCTTAGCATGGACACTACTATATATGCCTCTCTTCGCTTTGGTGGTCTTTCTTCTTCTGCTGCATTGTATCCCACACTTGTGATGGCCTATTTATAGATGCATATATGTACGTACAGTGATAGTAACTTTCTCATATTGATGAAAGGAGAGGGAGAGAGATTTGCTTGTGTTGACTAATTTAGAGGAATATATACTTGGTCGCCCACTGAGCCATATATATTGCTTGATTGTGATAACATTGCTCAAGTTTTAAGTGAAATATTGTTACAAAAAGAAAGTGCCGACATCCAAATCATATGGACAGTGTATTATCATATCTTCCCATAACTATTATCCATTGAACGTGTTTTCAGTAATTGAAATTTGGTTCATTGCATGTAGATTTTGCATTCAATCTGATATTGACAGATAAATTCTCCTCAGTGGATCGTTTGGTATCCGATTTTTTTTTTTTTTCCAGCTGAATTTACCATAATAAGTCTACTTATATATTTGGTTTATGTTACAAAAATTGATTTGAAGAAATTACTAATATCCGAATAAATAATGTGTCCATAAAATACAAAAATTATCTCTCTTTTAAGAGGGGTCGAAGTGTTCGGCATGTCAGTTGCCACCGCCAAACATGTCAGGAAGATGGGTCGGGAAGGAGTGCGATGCCGCTACCGCTCGTCAGGAGGAGGAGGAGGAGGAGGAGGAGGATCGACAAGAGAGAAGATTTTGGGAAAAAACTGAAAAATTCAAATCGATTTGGGAATGAAAAGAAATATCTGTTTGGAAAATAAAATGTTTCATATTCGGTTTATGTTATAAAAATTTATTTCTGAAAATTGTGAGGGCCCAAGTAAATAATTTGTCCACAAAATAGGAAAATTCTATTTCTTTAGAATAGTAATGTATTTTTTTTTTCCCGAATAAACTTTTTGTTGTTGTTTTTTCTTGTCTTTTTATTTATTTATTTACTTATTTTACGAATGCCTTTCCTTTTTTGGTGTTTTTTTGGGTTTTTTTCAATTTATTTTATTTTTAAATTTGTTATTATTTTTTTGTTTTTAAAGGCCTTAGCATGGACAATACTATATATATGCTTCCTATGTCTCTCTTCGGTTTGGTGGTCTTTCTTCTTGTGCTGCATTGTATCCCATACTTGTGGGGCTATTTATAGAT
The DNA here is from genome assembly GCA_036927795.1 of Iris macrosiphon. Taxonomy (NCBI): domain Eukaryota; kingdom Viridiplantae; phylum Streptophyta; class Magnoliopsida; order Asparagales; family Iridaceae; genus Iris; species Iris macrosiphon. Next base: position 35,812,993 of record JAYESA010000008.1, on the reverse strand, counting down.
GCATACGTACAGTGATAGAAAGTAATTTCTTCATGCTTTTTCTCTTTTAGTATTGATGTAAGGAGGGAAGTAAAAGTTATATATCAATGAGAATAATATTGTGATTATTGTGTGTGTGAGAGTGAGAGGGATTTCCTTGTGCTGACTAATTCAGAGGAATATATTACATGGCACTATGCCCATGGGACCATATGCTAGATTGTGCACTTTGGCTCAAGTTTTAAGTGAATTGTAACAAGAAGAAGAAATCCGAAGTATGGATAGTGTATCGTATCCTTCATTTGTCATTGATGTTGGCATTCAATCTGATTTGACATCCAAACAATGGATAGTGTATCTTATCCTTCCATAACTATCTTTGATGTGGGCATTCAATCTGATTTTGACAGATGAATTCCCCTTAGGAAGTTTCCTATGGGAACAATTTCTTCTTAGCTTTTTTCGATGTTTTCCTTGTCACGTTTCGATTTCGTCGAATCACTAAGTCCTGATTATTCTAGAATGAAAGTGGGATTACATTGCGATGTATTTCATAGCAGACTTGTCAAAGACGTAACAAAGAAATGATGCGATTTGGGTCATTATGGATTGATTGACCAAGTCGACTCATTTTATTGCGATCAAAGTTTTATGGAGCGTTGATCGGTTAGCTCAAATTTATATTGACGAGATTATTCAATTACACAGAATCTCAACTACAATAGTTTCATACCAAAATGGATGATTCTTGTCGCATTTATGGAATAGTCTTCAGTTTGCAATGTGAACAAAGTTAAAGTTCAATTATGCATATCATCCTCAAATAGATGGTCAGATGGAAAGGGTCAATCAGATTCTTGAAGACATGTTACGGCTCTATGCGATAGATTTGAAGTCTATTTTGGATACTCACTTGCACGCCATTGACATAATTATCAGTCGATTACTCAAATGATCCCGTATAAGATACTCTATGAGAGGAAGCATCGATCACCAATACGTGGAATAAAATCGATGAACGACAAGTACTTTGACCGAAACTGGTGGAGAAGGCTGTCGAGAAGGTCAACATAACTTGAGAGAGACTTCGTATTGCACAAAGTTGACCAAAGTGACCAAAGAGTTATCTTTACTCATTAACGACCGTTGAAATTTATGGCAGTAGATCATGTCTTTTTAAATGTGACACATGAGGGGTGTGATGCAATTTATAGTCAAGGGTAAGTGAGTCTGAGATTTGTTGGGCCACTCAAAATACTTGAGAGGGTGGAACTTATAGTTTATCAGATTGCACTACGACCGGCAATTGCTGTAGTGCATAATATTTTTCATGTTTCTCAACTTAAAAAATATGTGCATATCCAAGTCATGTAGTAAATTTTAATCAGTTAGAATTGCGAGTAGATTTATCTTATTCGGAGGAACCTATTCATATCTTAGACATGAAATAGAATATTTTACGGAAGCGATCGATGTCTTTAGTTTGCGTACTTTGGCAGAACCATTTAGCCGGATGATTAAGTTAAATTTTTTAATATGGCCAATCGATTAAGTTAAATATTATAAAATTACTAATAATCATGCAGTTACTGTAATGTTGATACTTAAACTTAGTATTGTTCAAATGTGCATTCAATATATCACACATACTATTGCACATATTGCTTTGTTCATCTTAAATGTATTTGCAGAAAAGAAAGATCAAGCCATGGACATATGTAAAGAAGAAATCATGATGGACCAAAGACGACGTTATACCAGAAGATTTCTCTGAACTACCTATGACATTTCTGGGGCTACGTACTCGGGGGTTCCGCTGATCTGTTTATCTTTGGACAACTGCCGCCATAGGAAAAAATCATTATCGTGAAAAAGAAGAAGACTAGTCAAACCATGCCATATTTTCAACAAAGTTCAATTATTGGCATCGTCAAAGTGCTTTTAGTTTTATTCTTTATTTTGTATTTGCTCTTTATTATTAGGACTCGTATAAGTCGAGTCTTACTAGCACTATGAACCTCAAACCCCATCCTAAACCAGATCCTAGTCCACCAAATAAGCCAGATCCAAAACCAAAACTCTTTCTGGAAAAAGACAGCCGACCTCGGGCTGAATTCGGCCACACCGAACTCACGCCGAGTTCGTTTCCTGTTGACCCAGTTTTAGATTTGCCCGTTCCTCCGGAAGAACTGGTTTCAAATGTTAGAAAATTAGAATGTTATGCACCGAGTTTAGGCCAAATTCTGTCCCCAGAGCCAAGTTTGAAAAACTATAAATATACATTGAATCCTTCATTGAAACTCATTCATTCACATTATTCTTATTCCCAATATCAACTCCAGTCTTCCAGTGCCAATGTAGTTCCAACTAGAAGTCTGCTATAGTTGTAAAGCTTGGTTTCTAAGTTACTTTCATTCAAGTGTTTAAAGTCGGCGTGCCTTTCGGATCAAAGCACGTGGTTGTAAGAAGTCGACGAGCACTTCGAATCAAAGTTCGTAGTGTAAGCTACTATTCAATAGTGGATTAAATTCGGACAAGAGTTTCCAGGACTGGACTGCCTTCCACGAATGATACCAGTATACATCGCGATATTTACGTTTTGGACTTCTTATACTCCGATTATTTACTTGCTCAATTTTTAATTGGTCATTAGCATTGCTTTATTGCTATATGTTTTCACTCTATTTACCCCCCTCTATAGTTGCCTACAATTGGTATTCTAGCGGGGCTGTATTTTTTTTGTCTTAACATCCTTAGAGTAGATTCTTACTTTTCTATGGCATCATATTCTTCCTCCGATAAAAATAATTTTATTTCTAGTAGCATAAACAATCATGTTTCTTCTAAATATAAGAAATGCTCTAAGTGAAAAGCTATGGTTAAACAATCCTCAGAGATTCTTGATAAACATCATTCTACCAATAAAGAACTTTCAGAAAAGCTTGTTAATTCATTAAGAAGAAGCTAATGAGTTGTTGAAAAAAGAAAACAATAATTTATTGTGTAAACTTGATTCTCAAAACTCATCTTGTGTTTCTTTAAAGAATTTGAATTATGCTTTAATTTTGAAAATTAAAACTTTATCTTCATCAGGAGAAGACCACAAGACTCAAATGCATAAGTTAACATATTTGCATGATTTTTATATTGATGCTTTAAAGAAACAAAATTATGCTTTTATTTCTAGAAATGCTCTCTATTGGAAAAAGAGAATGATTTATTGAATGCTAAATTTGATTCTCTTACTAGTATATATGATGATTTTTTTGTTAGAACATGATACTCTTAAAAGCAAATCTTCTCATAATCACTCTAGAGATATTCATCATTCTAGTATGTCACATGATCACTATCATGCTCATTCCGATACATGTGTACACACTACAATTATGTGCTTTTATTGCTCTCGCATTGGACACATGACTTTTACATGTTCTATCCGTATAATGTTTTTGCTATTTAGGTTCCCAAAGCTAACAAATATGGATCCAAGTTTATTTGGATACGAAAGTCTTCACCTAATATTGTAGGTGAAGCTTCTTGTGTTGGGACTTAGAGCCGAGGAGTGCTTGGTGGTTGCAAATCTACAATTTTCATCTTCCAAACAATTGCACCAATATAAGCGTGGCCACTAGAGCCACTTTGGTAACATACTAAATGATTATTCCTAAATGGCTAAAATTATAAAATCTAGCATATTTTTAATTAATGCTTGCTACTAGCTCTCATTGATATCCTTTCATTGTTATTTATTTAAATCAATATGAGTGTGATACTAGCATGCTTAATTAGTTCTCTTGTAATTAGTTTAGGTAGCATGACTAGTTGTTTAGTTTAAAAAGTTCCCACTATGTAGTCTTTCACTCACTGTTTATTAGTGTGACACACTTATCTATGCATGCTTTGTTATTCTTAATACATTTTCTAAAGCATACATATCACTTTATTCCAAAAGTTCTTGAGTTTTTGATTTGATGTTTCTGACTATTCAACTTTATTTTTTTTGACATTTTTTCTTCATCGATTTGCCTTTTAAATGTCATATTTAATCTAATCGATTTTTGTGAATACTTGTGTTTAGCACAAGTTTCTTATTACTTGAAAAGTATATACTTATACTTCATTTACAACTTTGTGCTTTCATAATATACACACAGTTTATTCTCATGTTTCTTTTTTATTAACTTCTCATGATTCATTTATGTCTTTGCCTAATGATGCATATTTATACTTGTTTGATCTTGTGATATATATCTTTTCAATTTGATTTAGGATACATGTCTATAAAGTTAAATTTGTAATCTATATGTTGTTCATGTATCTCTTTGATATATGGTTTTGTTTAAATATCTTTATATGGGCATATGAGTCAAGCTCAAGTGCAACATTGATTTGAAGAGTATTCAATACTTAGATCTTCAAACTTGTGCTTACTTCATAATTCTGCTATTGATTATTTTTTTTAATTCATGTATTTTTCTATGAATCAGTTAGCTTCATCCTTAATGTCATTTCTTGATTAAATATTCTTGGATTTTTGGTTGGCATTATGGATACATGTCTTTTAAGTATTTTATATTGTTCGAATCTTTTCATGTATGCCTATATGATACTTAGTTTTCATACACATTGATGATTCCTAACTTATGAGATTTATTTGACTTATATATTTAAGTTGGGATATTGAGAGAATTATTTTTGTCTTGCTCATGACTAATATATGAATATTTAATTATGAATCACATGTTTTGATGCTTTATCGTCATAATGTCATTTATTTAATTCTTATTTTTTAGTCTATATCTTTTATGCATTATGACAGCTTTCTTGAAAAATGTTTTAGCTCTAGTAACTAGCTTTCTAGTTTTTAAATAATTCTTTGTCCTTTCATTATGTTATGCTTATTTTATATTCCTGTTGCCCAATGTTTTTATAGCATATAAGGATATACGTAATTATTACATCTTATATTTAGATACAAATGGTGTGAGATTTTTGTTTGAGATCTTCCGATTTTAGTCGATACACTTATTTCATATATTCATAATATTTTGTGTAGCACGATCTTTAATTTAATTATCTTGGTTTGATCTCAATATTTGGCAAAAAGATTTAACTTTTTTTTATGTCTTTTAGCCTCTATTTGACAAGAGTCTATTTTATTTTTGTGTGTTATCTTATACTATTTTCTTGCTAATGAAGAGTCTATTTAATTATGTTGATCATTGAAAATTGATGATCTATTTGGGTAATCTAATCTTAAGGAAGTATTATTAGTGTTAGTGACTTAAGTTTGTTTGAGCAAATTTATCTTATTACTAGTTTATCTCATAAACTTATTTGGTTACATAGCTTGCTCTTTTATGATATGTAACCATTGTTCACTCTCACTTATTGGTTGTATCTTATATAGCTTTTTCTTGTCTATGAAATCATATTTGATATATAATATTTACTTGTGGTTCATTTTGCAATCTATATATGATATGCTAGTCTACAAAAACAAGATTTATGAATTCTCTTAATGTGATTTGTACTCTATTATATATATATATATATATATATATATATATATATATATATATATATATATATATACTCTAAAATTAGTTTGACAAAGTCCTTGATTTAATCTTGTTTTTCATGATTGACTTGTTGAGGTTAGTGATTCATTAATTAAATTGTGATTATTTAAAATAATCTTCTTTTACACTACTCATTAGTAAGCACCTCTCAAACTTCTCTCATTTTGGTGTTATGATTTTATCATATAATAATTTCTAGCTTTTTTTTAACATAGTAATTATGCAAACGAGATTTACTCTTTATCGTATTTTGTTCCTACTGATTTGTGATATTTTATCTTGATATGGACTAGGGATTTCTTTTGAGCTTTATTCATTAGATTAAGTTGATCATGCTTATTCATTTGTTCTCTTTATGTTAAATGATCCTAATTAATAAATAAGTTCAAAATTATCTAATTATATGATTGTCAAGGTAATTTGTTACTATACAATGACTACTCATAAGTTATCACATATGAGTCTTTGATATTTGATCTATATTGATGTTTAATTAAGTATTAGCAAAGTCTGGTCATGACCCCTTGATGGGTACTTTTGTGGTAAAACATATTAGTCAAGGTAAAGTAACTAATGGATTGACTCACACTCAATTAGATAGTCACGAACATGATATTATTTTATTATTTATTTCTTGAGATATATTGTGACTTGTATTATGCTCATTTTGATTGAAACTCATGATAACAAATTCATAATAGGTAATATATTTTGACCTAGATTATATCTTATGAGTTCATTCTACTTAGGTCAATGTGTGTTATCTTTTGATTTATATGTTTAATTGCATATTTTTGTATATTTTATCTTTTGATATATATATATATATATATATATATATATATATATATATATATATATATATATATATATATATATATATATATATATATATATACTGGAAAAATATAATTTTATTGATAATGGAAAAATTTATATCCAACCAACTAATTAAATGGTGGCATTCTTCTTGGCCAAAAATACTCCTACATCATACTCAATGTTATGTAAGAGCCCTATAATAGGCGTCTCTAGACCCTCAAAGATCCGTCGATTACGTTCCTTCCAAATATGCCTTACCGCTACTGAAAGTCGGATTCTCGCCGCTTAGAACCACTCTACCCCCTACTTCTAATCAATTTGATCTTAGTAATCACTTCACCTATACCCATTTCACCAAGAAACGACAGATTCATCTTTCTCTACTGTTCTATGAGTACTTGTGAAGTGAATGCACAGTTGAAGAATAAATGACCCACGGATTCATTAGCATTTTTGCATAGAATGCAACCCTGGCCTTCCATATGAATGCTGAATCTTACCAATCTATCCAGTAACAACAGTCTCCCTGTCCACAGCTTGTACAAGAACAATTGCATTTTCCTTCCCACTCCCCATAACCAGATGAAATCGACATCAGCCATGACTTTCTGCTGGCCCCTAACAACACCATATACTCGCCTTAGTTCAAACTCTCCGCTAAGGGAATTTTCCATCTCTACTCATCCTCCGAAAGACTTGGGTCAATTTATGACATCTTTCTTGAAATTTTTTTTAGCTCTAGTAACTAGCGTTCTAGTTTTTTAATAATTATTTGTCCTTTCCTTAGGTTATGCTTATTTTATATTTCTGTTGTCCAATATTTTTATAGCACATAAGGATATATGTAATTGTTACATCTTATATTTAGATACAAATGTTGTGAGATTTTTTCTTGAGATTTTCCGATTTTAGTCGATACACTTATTTCATATATTCATAATATTTTGTGTAGCACGATCTTTAATTTAATTATCTTGGTTTGATCTCAATATTTGGCAAAAAGATTTAACTTATTTTTTATGTCTTTTAGCCTCTATTTGACAAGAGTCTATTTTATTTATGTGTGTTATCTTATACTATTTTCTTGCTAATGAAGAGTCTATTTAATTATGTTGATCATTGAAAATGGATGATCTATTTGGGTAATCTAATCTTACGCAAGTATTATTAGTGTTAGTGACTTAATTTTGTATGAGCAAATTTATCTTGTTACTAGTTTATCTCATAAACTTATTTGGTTACATAGCTTGCTCTTTTATGATATGTAACTATGGTTCACTCTTACTTATTGGTTGTATCTTATCTAGCTTTTTCTTGTCTATGAAATCATATTTGGTATATAATATTTACTTATGGTTCATTTTGCAATCTATATATGATATGCTAGTCTACAAAAACAAGATTTATGAATTCTCTTAATGTGATTCGTACTCTATTATATATATATATATATATATATATATATATATATATATACACTTTAAAATTAGTTTGACAAAGTCCTTGATTTAATCTTGTTTTTCGTGATTGACTTGTCGAGGTTAGTGATTCATTAATTAAATTGTGATTTTTTAAAATAATCTTCTTTCATACTACTCATTAGTAAGCACCTCTCAAACTTCTCTCATTTTGGTGTTATGATTTTATCATATAATCATTTCTAGCTTTATTTTTAACATAGTAATTATGCAAACGAGATTTACTATTTATCGTATTTTGTTCCTACTGATTTGTGATATTTTATCTTGATATGGACTAGGGATTTCTTTTGAGCTTTATTCATGACATTAAGTTGATCATGCTTACTCATTTTTTCTCTTTATGTTAAATGATCCTAATTAATAAATAAGTTCAAAATTATCTAATTATATGATTGTCAAGGTAATTTGTTACTCTACAATGACTACTCATAAGTTATCACATATGAGTCTTTGATATTTGATCTATATTGATGTTTAATTAAGTATAAGTCTGGTCATGACCCCTTGATGGGTACTTATGTGGTAAAACATATTAGTCAAGGTAAAGTAACTAATGGATTGACTCTCACTCAATTAGATAGTCACGAACATGATATTATTTTGTTATTTATTTCTTGAGATATATTGTGACTTGTATTATGCTCATTTTGATTGATACTCATGATAACAAATTCATAATAGGCAATATATATTTGACCTAGATTATATCTTATGAGTTCATTCTACTTAGGTCAATGTGTGTTATCTTTTGATTTATATATTTAATTGGATATTTTTGTATATTTCATATTTTGATATATATATATATATATATATATATATATATATATATATATATATATTGGAAAAATATAATTTTATTGATAATAGAAAAATTAACATCCAATCAACTAATTAAATGGTGGCATTCTTCTTGCCAAAAATACTCCTACATCATACTCAATGTTATGTATGAGCCCTATAATAGGCGTCTCCAGACCCTCAAAGATTCGTCGATTACGTTCCTTCCAAATATGCCTTACCGCTGTTGAAAGTCGGATTCTCGCTGGTTAGAACCACTCTACCCCCTACATCTAATCAATTTGATCTTAGTAATCACTTCACCTATACCTATTTAACCAAGAAACGACAGATTCATCTTTCTCTACTGTTCTATAAGTACTTGTGAAGTGAATGCACAGTTGAAGAATAAATAACCCACGGATTCATTAGCATTTTTGCACAGAATACAACCCTGGCCTTCCATATGAATGCTGAATCTTACCAATCTATCCAGTGTCAACAGTCTCCCCGTCCACAGCTTATACAAGAACAATTGTATTTTCCTTGCCACTCCCCATACCCTGATGAAATCGACATCAGCTATGACCGCCTACTGGCCCCTAACAACACCATATACTCACCTTAGTTCAAACTCCCCACTAAGGGAATTTTCTATCTCTACTCGTCCTCCGAAAGACTTGGGTCAATATGCAGTTCCTTGATTTGAGGCACGAACTGCCTTGTACGCCCATGACACTCTGGCTGCCAAGCTCCATTCATTAAAATGTATTCCACTATCTGTTTGCAAGAAATCGGACCTGCATCCAAAGGTCCACACCTGTCCGCGAGGCTGGTATGATGAAGCCATCGATCAAACCAAAAATTTGTGGTCTTCCCATCTTTAAATACCCTACTGGTCTCCCTCTTCACTATGGCTCTGTGATGTAGCATGGTTTTAAATATCACTGAATCATTACGGTTGCCACGATGTACCCAGAAATTAGCCCCTTCAAGTATATACCCTCCATCCAATCGGACCATAGCGACTTCTGCGAGATAAATTTTCAAGTCAATTTTATCCCGGCAATATCTCGAAGGACTTGTAGGGATCTGAGTCCAACTCCACCTTCCTGGCTTGGCCTGCACATGTCTTCCCATTGGATAACATGGATACCACTGTGCCATACGAAATTAGCACAGATCCTCTCTATTTTTTGATAGGTAGAAGTAGAAATCATAAGGGATTGTATCTAATACATTGCTAATACAGTAACTACTGACCGCACGAGCTCTATCCGGCCCCCAAAAGATAGACTCTGAGCATGCCACCCATCCACTCTTCGCTTTGTGTAGTCTACTAAACCTTGACAATCTGTATCTTTAGCATAGTTTACCGAGAGAGGAATCCTAAAATATCGCACTGGAAGTTCTTCTTTTGCCACTCCCAATACATTGGCTCTTTCTTCCCTATTCGGACAATACAGGTTAAAAAAAACTGTACTTTTATCCCGGTTAATAAGCAAACCCGTATTCCCAGCAAACGCCTGTAATACATCCTCCGGTGCATGTAGACGAGAGGTCGTTGGGACCATAAATATAAGTAAGTCGTCAACATAAATCAAGTGGGATATGTGCGGACTTACCTTTAATGAATAGAGCAAATGTGCTTCTGTTGAACCACGATGTCCATGAGGCAGGTGAAGTATTCCATTACTATGGTGAACAGATACGGTGATAGCGGACCCCCCTGTCACAAGCCTCAATTGCTCTGAATAAATCCATGATGTTGTCCTCTTATCAAAATAGAGAATGTCGGCATAGAAATGCACTCCCGAACCATCTCCACCCACTGTCGATCAAAGCATATCACATTAAAGATGTGGCACATAAACTCCCTATTCACTGTATCGTATGCCTTTCGTAAATCTAATTTGGTACATGCCTTCTTCCCTCCTATTTTGTTGAAGCGACGGACCATCTCATGCACCAACATATTGTTATCTACAACCACTCTCCCTTTTATAAACACTGCTTGGTTGAGAGAAATCAACTCTAGCATGATGTTCTCTATTTGCCGATACATGATGTGTGTAATCATCTTATAGAGGTAATTACAACATGATATCGATCGATAATCCACCAATGATGTAGCCCCCTCCTTCTTCGAAATAACCATCAGAAAAAGTATGGTTGAGTTTACGTAGCAGACGACCATGCACGAAGAAGTCATGTATAATCTCCAAGACATCACCTTTTAGCCCTTCTTAATGAGTGTTATAAAATTGGCTACCGAATACATTAGGACCTGGCACCTTATTCGGATCAGCCTTGAGCATAATAGACTCAAACTCCTCCATCCTAATTGGAACTAATAATGTTTGGTTTCCATGCCCCGTAACCAGCCTTTTGTAAATGACTTCTGAAAAGTTAGTCGCATACCATTCCTGATTAAGTAAGTTAAAATAATACCTTATTGCTTCTGCTTGCAGATCATTTTGGGTCCCAATCATTCATTCATTGATTGAAGCGGTAGAAGCTAGTCGCCACCCCTCCGTCCCCTTCCGCATAATCTTTGACCGCCTTTTTCATTTGCTATTCAAGCATTCCAAGAGCAGGCGCACGCACAACGCGGCCCCCTATAGTAGTTTACTGCCTCTCTACCATCCAGACCGATTAGTTTATTAATATGGTTTCGATGTTGCCTTATTCGTACCACTTCATAGAAGAACTTGGTATATTAGTCGCCCTTCGTCAACCAAGCGCATTTAGCCCTTTGTGCCAAGTCAATTTTCTCCTGTAGATGAAGCAGCCCCACCTCCTCAATGAGGGACGCCTCCCTACTTACCAATTATGGATTAAGGATATCCATCTAGAGGTCTGTCTAGATTTCTTGAAGTTTCTTCTCCGCATCCTGTAGACGGCGGGTATTATTATTCCTACTCCACTGCTTGAGGCCGGCATTAATCTTCTTCAGTCGTTGCATAAATCTTTATTAATGATTCCCCACAACCTCTTCCAAAAGCTCCATTACGATGACCTCCTCATATCCCTGCATCAACGACCACTTGTTGTACCGTAATGGTATGGCTTTGGGTTTCTTCTATGGTACCATCCTCACCGAGATGGGACAATGGTCACTGGTACTTGCTGCCATCCCCTTCGCCATCGTATTGGGGAACATGTTGAACCAGGTATGATTTCCCAATGCTCTATCAAACTTACACAAAACCCGCTCGTATGTTGACTTGTTATTCCAAGTCCAAATATGTCATACACATTCAAGGTTCTGCAATCCTTACTGTAATAGACACTGTTGAAAATCACGGAGAATGGACTCCGGGACAACCCTTCCCCCAACCTTCTCGTGCCAAAATAACATAGCAATGAAGTCGCCCATAAGGATTAGTGGGAGCTTCTTTTGAATATAAGCTAACAAGTCGACATAAATTATCTCCTGCCATAATATCTCTCGTATACGCCTATCATTCTGCCCGTACACTACACCAAAAAGAAACTGCATACCACCTTTATTCTTTATTTCCACCACAATCATTTGGTCAGACATAAGTAACACTTGTCCGTCCAAACTACGTGAGTCCCATTCGACCCAAATCCTCGCCATATCACATAGATGAAGGTTGTTTGATTGATGCCAATGAGTTTGTGTCCTTCTGTCTAACATCCTTTCAGATTTTATTTTGGTCTCCAGTAATGCCACCAAAATATACCCCCCTCTACTTATCATGTGCCTTACCTCCTTCCATCTACCGAGCGAGCAGATCCCTCGCACATTCCAGGTCATTAAAGACACTAAAAAATGGTTTTGTCCCCTTGTAGTTTACTTGGACCGCTATTAGGGGTAATAGCATCCTCGATCTTCTCTCCAATTTGTGCGTCACCAGACTTGCATTGTATATCCGCCCCAGTGATCAATTGGTACCACTTCGGATTGTCCTTGTACAATGCCTCTCCCCTATTATCTTTCCTATCTCGGACGCTACTCGATTCCTCCCGTAAAGGACCCACATGTCATTTTTGACTATTGTGGTTAGTGATCTCTTTATTTATATACGCCTATCGGCTTTCGCATTGAACATTTCCCGGATTGTATTCTCCCACCATCCCTATTTGCAGTACTAGAATTTTCCTTCCTCCCTAATTTATGAGTTTTCCCTTTTGATTGGAATACAACCATCGCTCCCTTTGCTGAGGTGTCCCCTCCCCAAAATATGATGGCAACCTGTGCAGGTTCTTTCCTAGGAAATTGTTGCTTCTGCTGTTCCATTCATAGTATTTTTCTAATTCAATGTCAATCTCCAAGCTTATACCTCTATTCGATATATCTTCCTTCCTTACTCTGTGTAGTACAAGCCCACCATTTGTCAGAGGTTCCCTCGGTGAGTCTACCTGCTTTGCCCCCTGAATATCCATTACTACACCACCTTCCACCTGTGTTCCCATACGATCCTCTATCTCCTCCTCATGTGCATCTCCCTTTGTGTCCATCGCATCATCCATCATCCCTCAATTCCCTGAGGACTCGCACTCCATAGAAGAAAGCTAAAAGCATCGACTTTGGTGACACGTAGGAGGGATTCACTCATACTCCACCCTCTGATAGTACACGTCATCTGAGAGCACATCATACTCCAACATTAATGGAAGTTCTTTACTGGCTTCGATTTCTACAAAGACCCTTGCATTGTCCACTTTTGCACATTTTGACGTGACATCATCCACTTTTATGGGTGTCCTGATGAGACTCATGAATCTCATCATCAATGACACGCTCCAATAAATAATCAACAAATTTGGAAACCTAACCCAAACAGGGACCGAGTGCAGCACCTCCCTTTCATAACGAGACTATGGAGTCCATTCCTTCATAATAATTAGTCTGCCATCTAACGTCCAAGATCCCCCTTGAAGTATATGATCCATGTCTTCCTGGACCCCAAAACAGATATAAAATAATCCTTTAGGTTTCCATATACGATTAGCATAGGGAAGTATTTGGCCATAGAACGGCCTGTTCCCCAGCACATATAAGATCACGTATTGCGCCAATACACTATTGTTTCAGCCAACTCGTCCTCTGGGAAGGACGCACGCACCTGTATTCCAACCAGCTTTGGTTCAACATACTTCATCTGTGCCCCATATTTATCAATCCCTAGCCGACATAGGCCTTCCAACGATCTACTTCCAGATGGTTCAACTATTGGCCCTTTTCTTTTGTCTGCTTGTGAAATCGGTCGAGCCAAGATGGGTCGTATTGTCCCTTCGATATCCCCAGAAGTTTGATCCGTCGTTCGCCTAATATAATCACCTCTGGCATGTCTAGATATCATGTTTTGAGCACCATCCCCATTACTGCTCTGCACTCCGGTTCCTCCCCTCTGCCTGTCGTGTCGACCATATTTTGTCGATGCATCCCGTCCCCCTTTCTCTGGTGCCACCCCTACCCGAAGCCGTTACACTCCGCTTCTCCTCCATCCATGTTGTATTGTAGTCCAGCTACCACCCTCTCGTATCGCTGCCTCAATCGTCCCTCCCTATCGCTTCGTTCTCTAGGATCCTATGCATCTCCGATCCCTTTATCTCCCTTGCTGCCGTCGCTCATTGATTAGGGATTTTTTATGAATATATATATATATATATATATATATATATATATATATATATATATATATATATATATATATGCTTAGTTGAATATTTCTTATATTTTATATTTTTACTTATTTTTACTTAATTGGAGATTTCTTTTTATTGTTCATCTTTAATCCTTATTGCATATTCCTTATTTTGGATAAAGATATTTTTTTTTGTTTTGTGATAAGTTTGGATCTTTATATGCATTAATCAAGGGGAAAAAGATTCAAATCTTGGATATCCCCTATATCTTGTTATTATCTATTTTATTCTTATAAGTGCTTTGGAACTAGATATACATATTTTACATGGGTGCAAATTAATTGCTATAGTTCTTTTACCCTTATTTATGCTAAATATTTAGGTCATCATGTACCCTTATTTATTTTCTTCAGTTTAGTATCTTATTAATTGAGGTCATGGTACATTTATTTTGTAAAAGTTTATGAGAGTTTATGTGATTGTCTTTGTTTTATCTCGTTTTCTCTCATTTATAGGTTAAAATATTGAATTTTCCTACATTAATGTAATTATATTTATTATTGATTCTCTTATTCTTTCATTACTTTTGGCATTTTTGTTTGAATGTTTTTCATAATATGAGCTACATTTTCTATTATGTTGAGTTTTTAACTTTTTTCTTTCGATTTCTAGCTGATAAACTATATATTGAATTGGCTTATTTTTCCTAAAAGTAGTATAACCAACTACCCTGTAGTTTGGTAAGCTATTTTATGTCTTGTATATGTTTATGAACTTGTCTTTACACACTTTTCCTATTAATTTTATTTTATGTCTTAGTACGGGAGAACTTATTTTTTTATCATGTCAAAGGGGGAGAAGTAAGTTTAAGTATGTTTAAATATATTTGTCTATATGTTTAAATAGAGAAGTCGTTTAAGTAGTATACTTATAGTAAGTTTTGCTTATTTTATTTTACATATTAATGATATATGCATCTATTATATACATCTTAATCTTAACCGATTTGCCATAATAAAAAAGGGGGAGATTGTTAGCCCAATTATTAAGTTAGGTTTTTTAGTATGGCCAATCGATTAAGTTTAATATAATATCACTAATAATCATGCAATTATTATAATATTGATAATTAAACTTAGTATTGTCCAAATGCGCATTAAATATATCACACTTGCTATTACACATATTTTTATGTTCGTCTAACATGTATTTGTATAAAAGAAAGATCAAGCCATGAACATATGCAATGATGAAATCATGATGGACCAAAGACGGTGTTATACCAAAAAAATTCTTTGAACTGCCACGACATCTTCGGAGCTATAACTCTGGGGTTCCACTGATCTGTTTATCTCTAGACAACTGCAGTCAAGGAAAAAAGTCAACATCGTGCAAAAATAGAAGAGAAACCTAGCAATGCCATCTTTTCAACCAAGTTTAAAGATTAGTATGGTCAAAGTGCTTCCGGTTTTATTCTTTATTATGTAATTTTCTCTTTATTTGTTAGAACTCAAGTAAGTCACGTCGCACTGACACTAGGAAGTCCAAATCCTATCCTAAACCAGATCCTAGTCCATAAGAAAAACCTGAGCCAAAACCAAAACTTATTGTGGAAAAATAGACAGTCAAACTTGAGCTGAATTCAGCCACACCGAAATCAGGCCAAATTTGGTCCATGTTGAACAAGTTTCTAATTTTCTCGTTCCTCCTAACGAACTAGTCTCCAACGTTCAAAAATCAGAACGATAGGAACCGGGTTCAGGTCGAATTCAGTCCCCAAAGCTTAGTTTGAAAAACTATAAATATGCATTGAATCGTCCATTGAAACGCACTCATTCATTCATACTTTCACTTGCGTATTCAAAGATATTCAACCTTTTCATTCCTAAGATAAAGTCCCCAACCTTCTAGTGCTAACCCGATTTCAATTAGAAGTCTGTTAGAGTTTTAAAGCTTGATTTTTAAGTTACTTTCATTCAAGTGTTTGAAGTCGGCGTGCCCTTCGGATCAAAGCACGTGGTTGTAAGAAGTCGACGAACACTTTGGATCAAAGCTCGTGGTGTATGCTATTATTCAATAGTGGATTAAATCCGGACAAGTGTTTCCGGGACTGGACTGCCTTCCACGAAGGATACCAGGATACATCATGGAGTTTACGTTTCTGACTTCTTATACTCTAATTATTTACTTTTTTAATTTTTAATTGGTCATTAGCATTAATTTATGTTATATTATTTTTACTCTATTTACCCCCCTCAAGAGTTGCCTACAGAGATGACATAAGAACTTGAGACAGAGATAATGGAGAAATATCCTTCTTTGTTTGTTTAGTTTGAGATAGAATTTTTAGTTTAAATTTTGAGGACAAATTTTTTTCTTAGTGGTATATTATGTAATACCCATCTCCGGGCGGTGCATGCACTATGTGTAGGCTTGTCGGCAGTTGACTAAGTCAAAACTGAGTATTGGGAAAATCTTTCGGCATATAATCGATCGGGACGAATGCATAAAGAACATTTCATATTCATGGATTGATTTTTATTGGAATGTGTTCTAAATATAATGGATTGTGTCTTACCGAATGAGCTCTATATAAGAGTCTCTTTCCATACTATTTTATTGTAGTTTTCGTTGAACATTTTTGTTGCTTGGTTTTGATGAATGTGCTTTCTTGATTTTTGAAAACTATTTCTATTGTCCGCTTTCAACGATTTATGAATTAATTCTAAGAAATATGAGGGAGTTGAAGGATAAAAGAAACGTACTAATTCGATGTGGGTGCCATTTTAGTAGGACACGTAACTGAAGTTTGATCGCAGCGAAGCCATTCTCCTTCTCTCGGTGATTTTTCTACTTGGTGGTTGGTTCTGGCGTTTCTTTCTATTCATTCACACCTTTACAATTTTTTTTCTTGCACCGTCCTTAGATCGATGATGCCTAAGTAGAATATAACAGATAAAAGAAAGCCATGTATGTGTTGTAACACTAAGAAAATGGAACACTGAATATGCCTCATCTATGAATGAGATTTATGTAGTAAGTTCTTCATATGAGAAGAGAAATAAACGTGATGTGGTACCACAAAATTGTTGGGATGTTATTTAGTACCACGGAATAGTCAAAATATTTTGGGACAATGCGTCGCCAATATGAACACACATAACTATTTTATGAATGTATGCCGAGACAACATTTTAATGTATTGAAATCTTGTACTCCACCGCAAATTATTAATGAAAAGTTAGTTATTTCCTACATTCTATTTTCAACTTTCTGCTGCTATATTAGTTTCAATCTTTTGTTTAAATGAACTACCACTCGTTCATATTCTTGCTTTGTACAAGTAAAATTTAGACTTGTACGATATCACGTCCAGTAAAGACTTAGCAATTTGGCAAAATCAGAACATGATAATACTCAGATAAAAACATACAACAATTGTCTATAAAAATCTTATATTTGTCCATGACGATTAAATCAGGAGGATTGCACGATGGTAGAACGGGTTGGAGGCTACAGAGAAAGAAAGAAGTCAATTTTAAGGAACAAAATCATATACCCACTAAGACCCCAAGAATTTAAACAATTAGATGAACAACACATGGTGAGAATAAATATAAGAAATTATATACTTAGAAAAGTGATCTTCAACATGATGGAACAAGTTGTATTCAATGGTAGATCAACGTGAAGCAACTAAGCATTCTTGTATATCAAGGAACCAACTTTCTTTCCAAGGGAGTGGCTCTTCATAGAGCAAGGCGGTAGGATGAGCAGAATTATGCAAACTATGGGATGCCAGTGAGTGAGCAACTGTGTTTGCGTTCCTTCCAACGAAGGCATAGGAAAGGCCTCAGTTGTGAAGCATTGCGGCACGACTCTCCATAGAATATCTAGTTCGCTATGTAGGATCGAGTCAATAAGAGTTTTGCAGTCGCCCTCAATAATAGTGTGAATCAACCATTTCTACTTCTGAAGTTCGATTGCCAACCAAAGAGCTGGACTAGAGCTTACTCCAGATGTGATTGGGTGCAGGTGAGTATGTGCTGGTATATGTTGTTCTGCGGTCTAAAATTAGCTTCTATGCCGATTTGGTGTTGAAGACACCATTTGCTGTGTGGGTCCAAACAAGAGTGTCCTGGGACAAGAGGTCGCTGTTAGGCTGGAAAGAGGGTGGCTGTTAGGCTGCACTTCCAGGTAGAGGCATCCTGGGACAAGAGGTCGCTGACCTTCTCGTGTTGAGTTGTGACTCCTGGATGTCCGAGGACCTTGGAGTAGGGTCTGGATATGACCCAAGGGCGATGACAACATTGTCACAAATTTGTCTACCAAGGACAAACACATTTTGATAGGGGATGATTATGTTTTGGAGAAGTGGCCGAATTCTATTAGCCTATATTTTGGTAATAATTTTGTAAATCACATTACAAAGCGAGATCGGTCGAAGAAAAATCTTTTTTTTAGGAATAAGAGCTATGAAGGTGTGGTTAAGGTGGGGATGTAAAGTGTTAGAATTGAAGAAAGTTTGAACAAGTGATTTTAGCTCCGTGCCTACAACATCCCAACACACTTTTGGTAGGGTAGGGCAGGAAAGCCATTAGGTCAAGGAGACTTATGGGGGCTCATCTCTTTAACATTTTGGCTGATATCTTCCTTTGTACAGATGCTAGATATGGACCCCGTTATCCTGGGAATCAATCTTCATGATCTCGTCAAGGATGGTAGAAGCAACCAGCATTGAGTAGGCTGCTTGAAAGAGTTTATCATTGTGCCCCAAAAAAATCTTAGAGATTTCTTCCTGGTCGAAAGTCTGTACACCATTGTCCTTCATCAAGCTATCAATAGTATTCTTCTTCTTCTTCTTCGATTAAGGGCCGTCATATGGAAAAATTTGGTATTTTTGTCTCCCTCTTTTAGCCAGGAGATTTTCGACCTCTGTTTCCAGAAGAGCTTGTGCTGGAGGAGCAGTTTTTTTAGGGTAATTTGGGTCTCCTTCTCTTGGTGGATCCGATGGTTCGTAATAGGTTGATTTTCAAGGATAAGAAGCCTCTCCTTATTCTTCTTGATTTCTTCTGCTAGGTTCCCAATTCTCTTTTTTCCTAAGACATGAGGGATGGAAGGAGTTGATGGAGTTGGGATGGGAGATCAGCTGTTGAATTTTGTTGCCAGGTTCGGAGGAGGAAGTCTTTGTAGTCTGGTTCCAATAGCCAAGCTGCCTCGAATCGCCTTGGAGATCTTCTATTCGAATTGTTTGTGCAGAGCTTCAAGTGGAGAGGATTATGATCATTGTTCATACTTGGGATGTCACGTTCCGATTCCGAAAAAATGAAAGTAGCCCCGTGCGTGATGTCGTACAAGCTTAGATTGCACTTGTACAAGGCAAGAAGATAGACAAGGCATGTTATATCTCAGAAATAACGATATCGCAGCCAAAATTCTGCAGATAAATTGAAGTCACAATGATTATATGAAAAGATTTTCTTTATTGATAATGATAATTGAGTACATGGCTTACAAAAGATTTATAAAGCTCTCAAATATAACTGATACTTGGCCAATTGGCTTACTTTGATATTTGACGTCTTGGCTTACAATCTCATTGATATACTGAATTATACTGTTCCATATATTATGCCCTTTATAACAGAAGATGCCTCCAATGGAAGAAGAGCTTCTGCACGATCCAACAATGCTTTGATGCCTCAGAACCGTTCCAGCCACTCCCCAATGCTGCGTATCTTAGGATGCCGACAAACATGGGTAAGTACATATAGCGTACTGGTGAGCAAAAACTAGCACACTCGCCTAAACCGATACTCTGTATTCATGTAAAAAGTATGCATATAACTTAGTAATCTTTCAAATAGGAACTAGGTTAATTTCAATGATCAGAGTATTCAGCAGCATAATGAAACATACTTTGAAAACATCAATATATATTGAATATCTATAAAATATGTACATATCGCATAACATCGATTCTTACCAACAGTCCACTCATCATATCCCTACAAAACAAGGATTAGCGACAACATAATTAAAATGAATCATTCTTACAGAGATAATGATATGCCTGCATAAATATTCTCGTTAATATACAGCCTAACTACATGAGGGTCATTGGTGATATGCTTTCGTACCACAAGAAACATGTCATATATGACTTCGAAGGGCGTATGAAGCACCATTCATGTGGTTGCGATCCTCAATTAATATCTTATTTATACCCGGTGCTACCAAAGTACTATGTTTCCTCCTAAGTCGAGCGATCCTGGTGCCCTGGTGTATCTCGTTCGAAGAAACTTACCAAACCTTGTGCACAAGTTGTCCCTGACCATGCAATGACTATACAAAGAAAATCTAAGAATAAATTACATGGTAAAGAAAAGTAAGTAAAGCCTCACATTATTGATCCTTCTTGTTTTTCTTATTCTCATATTGGTTGGTTACCCATAGGTCCCAACTTACAGACCTTCTCATGGCCCGGTGGTACCAAACCATAATTATACTCGCATATAAAGCATTTTTTTCATAGTTACTGTGCACTGATGCATTTATACCTGTACAGATGTTCAATGTTCCATTCTCAGTGTTAGCAGCATGTGAAGTAGATTGCATAATATTACTTCATTCTCATGGTAGACTTACTTTATAGCATTCTTGTATCAATAGTACTAGTAGTTCATTATTCATGTATTTCATTAATTACAACAGAATTGAACATAAGGCATCATTATTATTGTGTAGACTAGAGCATCATATAGTTATGACATACAATAAAGCAACATTAGCATTTATTTTATTAGGGTATGAAGAAGTAGGGGAGAAGGGACAAATTCACTCACTTATATAAATATTATTTTCATGCCACGTCGCATAAGATATCCCATCCGGCCAAGTTAGGCAATACAATATCATCGCACTAAGCATCTTGATTTCTCGTACCACTTGTATTCTATCGGTCTGATTCATCTATAATTTTAGCGTAATACCTTTTCGCGGAGCAAAGCATTACATAATATAACACTAAAAAAAAATTTTGTCCTCAAAACTTAAATAAATTACATAATTCACCGTATCACTTAAGTCATCCCACGAAAATATTCTCTGCTATCTATAGCTCAATATCCCATTTCTAACTCTTGTTAATATTGCTCGTTCATGAATCTCGTATACTTATACATTCCAACCATCTCTTTTCTTCCCAAATGAGTTGTTCATGTTCTTTCATTCATCAATACTCTCTTCCAGCTCCATTTAAATTTTGTTCACCTCTTTGCCTGGATTGTACATACATTTCAAGCATTCCTGAAATATAATGCACTCAACCAATGCCATCGGTTAGAGAAACCAAATGGCTACAGAGGTAATTCTATTCCTCATTACTGATCATTTAATACTTTCGGTCAGGATGTTCTTCAACATCGATTTCCCATAAGTTTAATTTCTTGCGACACTTATTCGGTCAATCTTGTCAATATTTTTTCAACACATTGTAATCAAGATTTGGTCTAAGCACTTCTCAATATTTTTCGACATCCTCTCGGTCCATCATATGCATAATTCTTTTATCTTGTTCATAGTGTTCCTTCGTATAACCATTTACCACAATCACTATCTTCTAATTCTGTCAAAATATAAAAATCCTTAGAGACAGTCCAGGTTAAGCCATTAACCTAAGCACGATACTTTAATCATTTAGAAGAAACTGAACATAACAAAATTTTTATTAATTTTAAAATTTTATCAAGTATGCAAGTAGGCGGTTAAGCTTCGCAAAATGGTTGAGCCAAGCATTAAAAAAATCCCAGCTTGGCATCACTCATTCATGCATCTGACAGCCATGTGACCCTGTATCCCAAAAATGAAAACTCGAAAGAGATCAGGCTGTAGAGTCTCTCTGCGGCCAAACAAGCCAACATCCATGCGCCCCCAAAAGAAGGCTCAAATCAGGCTGTAAAATCACCATGTGACCCAAACAAAGGCGATATCCATGCATCCCCAATCAGCCAAAGTAGCTTGGCTACAAAAGGTCCTAACTGGGAATCCCGTCAGCAGGATCATCTCTAACACAGAATCCTTACGAAAAGGATTTTTTGACTTCCTCAAAAGACGTGAACACACTAAACGATAAAAGTCTCACGTTAACACAAAACTTTACTCTTGAAGGATGTGTAGTGCCACGTATACAGCACAACCGGCCTCATACGACTACAGGTGGTCCAAGCGTCTCTGGTCCCATGCGTCTCTGACCCCATGCGTCCCAGACTCCATGTGATTCCATGGGTCTCTGGCCCAATGTGTCCCATACTCCATGCGGTCCTGTACATCTCTTGCCCCATGCATCCCAGACTCCAGGCGATCCCGTCTGTCTCTGGCCCCATGCGTCCCATATTCCAGGCGGTCCCATGCATCTCTGGCCCCATGCATCCGAGACTCCATGTGGTCCCATGCGTCTCTTGTACCATGCATCCCAGACTCCGTGCAGTCCATGTGTCTTTAGCACCACGCATCCCCGACTCTATGTGGTCCATGCGTCTCTGGCTCCATGCATCGCAGACTCCAAGCGTCCTATGCATCTCTGGCCACATATTTTTCAGACTTCATGAAGACCAAATTTTGTTGTTACGATAAACGTGATTCTCTCCTACCAAGTGCATACTATGTGTCAAATTGACCAAGTCATGCCCATAGAGGACGAGAACAACCTAGATCTTCAGCAACAGAAAATCCTAACAAACGCTAACGTTGTAGCTTGACCTGATCATAGTTACAGCTGTACCATGTTACGAAGGGACACGTGGCACCCTCCAGCATCCATGTGTCCCAATATATGCATGCCCAGGATGATTGCAAATAGTAGGGTACCATACCATAATAAAAGGTGGGCTGGCTATCTGCGAATCTATACTCGAGCAAGAGAGAAGAGCTTCTACATCGGATCGTCCACGGAGTAAAAAGAGTTGCTACACTCCTAACCCTCAATCGTTACGCCTAGAAGACAAAATTTATACATAGAATGTCTATCAAGGACTCCTCTATGTTCTCTCTTTAGTTTGTTTATTAAATTAAGTTCTTTACTAAATACTTTCGAATTTAATGGCGAACAAGCTGGCGACCATGCTGAGGACTACATTCTCCTCTGATGAGAAGTTGGTGACCCGGTCCAATGCGGCCAAGCTCGGATCAACACAAAAGATTCTGGTAGTTTGATTCGACCAGCAAGCGTTCGAGGGAATTCTCTCGAAAGAAAGTGCTAGTCCTTCACCAAGACTAGCCAAGCCCAAGAAGACCCACAGGACGTGGGTAGCAAAATCCGTTGTGTCTCACCCAACTGGGGAGCACACGCTTCCTGCCTCTTGCTCTGTTGCTGATGATGGTCGTCAGGAAAAAACCAGGACGTCCATGTACATGTTGCAACCCTGTCTGACGCAGAAACTGCTAGGCACCCAGACTCTAGTAGAGGAAAATACTATAATGCCAGACGTTCTAGGGCTGCAACAGCTTCTATGCTGTCAAGAAGGAAGCCACAAAAGACTTACCATGCGGTACCAGCTCATAGCCATAGGCAGAAGGCCGCATGCAACCCCAACAGCAACAAAACATATATTTTTGACCATATCTCATGCGACGCAGATCCCTTGCAGCTCGTTGAGAATGGCAAAAACCCAAACTTGGAATTTTTGTACTACGCGCTTGCAAGTGCTAAATCACAGAAGCCTAAGGCAGTACGAGCTCATCAAGCTCAAGAAAATATCCAGTTAACTGACCGTCAGCAGGCACCGTTATCCATTACATGGGCCCGGATGGAAAGCTATACAAGATCGCCTCGTTCATCCAGGTTATGCAGATGGACAAAGTCGGTCTAAAAATTCTTCTGATGTCAATCTGAGGAAAGTTTTTGTATGAGCCCCAAATAAGGGAGCAAGCACAACACCTTCGCACTCGTGCGCTAGGTCCTTATGGCCCCACAAAAGGGTACAAAGGTGGAACAACCCTTGCTTGACTTGCGTAATATGATCAATCACAAGCGCCAGGTGAGGGAAATAACTGTGACTGGTGAAATGTCCTCTCTAGGGCATCACTGTGCTAAGATCATTATCAATTGCTGCTGTAACAGAGTAGCAATACCCACAAGAAGGCAGTCGACCTTCCAGCGACTATACAAGATAACACCCATCAAACAATAATCTGGAGATCAGGTGCAAGTACCAGGGGAGGAGGAGCTACCCTCCGCCTCATGCTACTCGACTCGAAAGCTTCTTGCCACCAAGGAAGGACAGAAGTCAAGTACCTCCAGTCCGTTGCTCTTAGCCAGTGTGTTGTGAAGGCGACAACTAGGAGGGCAAACAATAGGACCTGCAGAAGGCATTTTCTAGGGTAGCCGCTCCAGGAAGAAAATGTCATCTTCTAGGGGTAGTTCTTTCTCAGATCCCCTGGGTACGGCCCAAGCGGAGAATAGTATTCCCCTCGACTTACGCAATAAGCCAGCATTTCGAGGAGATAATAATTCCCAAGGAAGGAACTCTGAGATCCCTCGGGGTAGCTCCCCTCGCCAGGTTGATGTGGCCTCCTAGCTGGGCTTATTATTCCTTCCGAGTCCGAGGAGGAGACTGCACTACCAGCTTTCCCTGTTGACTACTCTCACCAGGGGTCTAAGATGAAACGTGCAATATCCACTGCCTCGTCCATCTCTCCCCACGTGAAGATGGTATACATGGCCAGGGATGACCATGAAGGCCCCAGCGATCGCCCGTGCCTCGAAACCCTCGAGGCCATGATGCACATAATGGGTGCATCAATGCAAGTCTTAACCCAGACAATATTGAAAATTAAATCAAATATTGCTTCTCAAACAGAAAGTACCTCTGAATAAGCAAACATGGACCTAGGGACCAACAAAAATTAAAACACAAATGCCCCACTTACGGGTAGTAATCTTTACCTGCCTGGAACGTCTGCACCCTCCACGAAAGATGAGGCTAAGAAAGCAATAAAGGAGGTCTGGGAACTTCGGGCTCGCCTAGAGTCCATGGGCAATCAGGACTCACTCCGAGATCTAAGGGTACAGAAACTATACCCGATAGAATAGTGGGACGTACCGTATCCGCCCAGATACAAGCCCTTCAACATAAATACATTTGACAGCATATCCTCCCCTCGCCATTTCATGAGTTACTTCGAGATTACAATGGGACACCTATATAGTAGCGATGCTATCCTTATCAGACTCTTCGTCTGGACATTAACAGGGGTAGCTTTTGACTGGTTCTACAGTCTCGAAGTATTTTGTCATTCGATGACCTTAAGCGTTTATTCCTCAAGATATTCTATGAGGCGAGAAATGATATGACGATGTCCTCTCTGATGGATGTCGCCTAGGAATAAAAGGAAATAACGCAAAATTACATCGAGCAGTTCCGACAAACGTCTCTAAGGTTGCTCCCTAGTAATCTTGAAGCAACACTAATGGAGATGAGCCAAAAAAATATGCTTCCAACGGTCAGCCTCTAGATGCGCGATAGCCAGTTCAAAGAATGGACGATATTCATTATAAGCACTGTTAATGCTGAAAAGAAGCTCAAGGATATTCAGCACTTGGGAATCTATACTGCTGAGGAAATTGGAAAGTGCCCCAGTAATAGCGGTAACAACAATCGCCACGTGAAAGAAAAATAATCCATGGTCGATAATGTGACCAAGAAGCCTGAGCAAAAGCAGGCAGAGGCTCCAAAATCAAAGGAGACCTATTCTTTCAAAGACGGTGATGTCAAGCCCATCTTCGACATGCTGATACAGGGAAGTAAAATTTGTCGCCCTGACGTCAAATGTAAGCCCGAAGTGGATCAGATAAATAACCCAAAGTACTGTCACTTCCACTGGTACGTTTACCACCCGACATAGGAGTGCTACACCTTGAAGCGATACATCCAACGACTGATCAATACCAAGGCTCTCTCCTTGAATTTTGATGATGTAACGGTTGCCTCTAACATGGTGTCCCTCCAGTTCAATAATTTTCTACCGACGGAAGCCCAGGACGAGTCACACCTATCCTATTGGCAACAATGGAGGTAGTCAATCTTTCCCAAGCTCGTGACCAAGCAGTCGGGATGACACCTCTTACTAACCCTCGGGGCGAGATCATGTGGGTCCATCCAGATCTGGTCCCAGACTTGACGCAGCAAGCAGCGCCTTCCTCCATCAAGTCTAAAACACGAAAAACCTAGTCTTGCCGCATGGTTTCTCCCACCGCTGAGGAGACCTGGGCAGGGACAACCAGGTTGGGCCTTGCTTATCGTCGAGATTATGAAACTCTCGACGTTAATACAACTCCAACTGCAACACCTGTCACATCTTATCCGGGGCTATCTCAACCCTTATCAGGGGACAAGTTCACACAAAAAGAGGGACGCTTCGACAAGCCGTTGCGTAAGAAAATGACTCAGGGTTTGGAAAAACCATAAAATTTTGGTGTCTTGTCTCAACTGGCCAATACCCTGACAAAGTTGTTATTATTTCAACTTTTGCGGCTTTCCAGAGATACTCGAGCCGCCATGAGAGAGGTATTATAAAATGTTGACACCTATCTGGCACAGGTCAAGCCGCTAGCTGAAGATTCGACAATATTATCCCACTTTAATAATGTTATGGATGCAGTACCCAATACTACGTTCTTGTAACAAGAAATGTTGCTAAAGAACAATAAGCATGATCGTCCCCTATATTATACAGGGTATATTGGTGCTATAAAGGTGGACCGGATCCACATTGACCTCTGTTCATTAATCAGCATCATCCCGAGGAGTCTACTACAAACCTTGGGCATCCCGATGTACCGTCTGGTAGCTACCAATACTGCCATTAGTTGCTTCAACATAGGAAGAAGCTACTCTCTGGGCAAGATTCGCCTGAAGTGCCAGATATGTGACCTAAAAATAGAGGTCACTTTCTACGTCATTGACGTAGATGATCCTACAACATCTTGTTCGGACGCCGCTAGATACACCAATATATGATCCTGTCGTCAACCCTGCACCAATACTTAAAGTATGTCAACAATTATGGCATTATCAGAATGGTGTTCGCAGATATCGACCCATTTAAGGGAGTCCAGGCGTACTACTCCGATGCCATCCTCTATAAACAAATCCACCGAGACAAAGGTGGCAATATGGCCGATGATGAGGCCGAGGTTATGACAACACCGAAGTAGCCCATGAGAACCCATCTCAAGACTTACACTCCCGACACAGCCACTCCCCTCATCATTAAGTTGCATAGGAAGGCACCAGGATCTCTGGAACCTTCCACAACGTCCGAACCTTTGTCGTTCGCCTTCATAGACCAAATAGACCGTAGAGGAATGACCTCGCACCATCTTCTCTTTTCGAACCTGTAATTGTTTACCTTCATAGGCCAAATCAATCTCAGAAGAAGGATCCCACGCCATATGCTCCTTCAGAACCTATGGCCAAAAGAAGACCCAACCGCCGAGCCTCTGGTGATAAAACTACACAGGAGGCGACCAATGCCAGTAACCGCGCTGGGGGTATCCCATAAGGATGACGAACTGGAAAAATATATGGCCACTCAGGCCAACTTGCCTTCCCTCAATGATATGATTCCTCCGAAAGAGATTCCTTATTTTATCAATAAAGGGTTATCTTTAAATTATTCTTAGCGTATACATATCAATACATTGTACTCTATGGAGCACAGTCAGGCTTACACCAGCAAACACAAGTGACTACAACCCACACAGTAAACCATATCCTCCCTAGTCAAGGTTACTACTTTACGGTTCCAACAAGAATAAGGGGAGACAAACCTACCATCTTCAGCAGGGTTGAATGCCATCGGTCCTTCACCCCAAAGGAACAAGAGCCAAAATTCGACACTGGCAAAATACAACTCTACCGGTTCAGCAGTCAAGCCAAAGATATCATCCATAATATTGGTTATGACCTTAAAAATAATCGGGATTTAAGCTACGGCAAGGGCCGACGGCTGCCCCTACGTCAACCTTCTCCCGCAGGCAAGTCTGAGGATTAATACCATAAAACCAAGCATGGATTATGTTACGTAACACCTACCACAATCCCCGAAGGTTCAGGTAAAGAAGATAAGGTTCATACCCACTCTTTGTAATCTTTCGCTTGGGACCCCGATGTCAGTATCGGGGAGATACTCAAGCAAGCATTGTCTGCCAACATGGTGTCAGCTGACCCTGAGGAAGATGATAAAGATCCACAGGAACTTCTTAAAGTAGAACCGTGGGCCCAATGCCTAGACGTACAATGGGAGATACAGTTCTAACAATGAGAACCTTCTACCGAGGACAAAGTCGTACAAGTCATTCTGGGTGACGAATCCTCCCCAAAACCTATCTTCATCAGCAAAAGTCTGTCCGAAGAATACCGTGAATCCCTGCTATAGCTCGTCAGGGAATACATTGATGTATTTTCCTAGATTTATGAAGACATTCCAGGGCTGGATCCTCAAATCGCGTCCACGAGCTTAATTTCTTGTCGAACGCAAAATCGGTCAAGCAATAATAACGACGGTTCCGACCGGACATTATAAATTCCATCAAAGCTGGAGTCAACAAGCTGATAGATAGTGGCTTCATCCGCGAGGAACAATATCCCGACTGGGTAGCCAACATAGTGCATGTCGTCAAGAAGAATGAAAAGATTCAAATATGCATCGACTTTCATATTCTAAACCTGGCATGTCCTAAGAACGAATTCTTCCTCCCGATCACCGACATAATGATCGACAATACTTATGGTTTCGAGCGCATGCCCTTTATGGACGGCATCTCAAGCTACAACTAAATCAAGATATTTTCCGACGATGAAAAACATACATCATTCCGGACCCCAATAGGCGTATACTAGTACA
Organism: Iris macrosiphon; assembly: GCA_036927795.1. Classification (NCBI taxonomy): domain Eukaryota; kingdom Viridiplantae; phylum Streptophyta; class Magnoliopsida; order Asparagales; family Iridaceae; genus Iris; species Iris macrosiphon. The sequence goes on along the minus strand of JAYESA010000008.1, from coordinate 35,783,820 downwards.
CGGTCATGCCTTTCGGTCTAAAGAACGTAGGTGCTATATACCAGCGAGCTATGACCACCATTTTTAGTAAACATTTATGCAAGACGGTGGAATGTTACATCGACGACATCGTCGTCAAAAGTTTCTCTAAAGAAGATCACCTCCAAGACTTGAGGACTATGTTTGACTAAATGTGCGCACACCGCCTCAAGATGAACCCTACCACGTCGTTCCTGGGAGTCTCTAGCGGCAAATTCATGGTTTTCGTCATCACTTCCCAGGGTATTCACATAGACCCCGATAAGATCAAGGCCATCTTGGAGATGAGCCCGCCAAAGAACCTCCAAAAACTCTACGGCCTTCAAGGGTGGCTGGCATACATTAGGAGGTTCATATCAAACCTTTCTGGATGTTGTCGGCCGTTCATCCAGCTCATGAAGAAAGGTGTCTCTTTTGTCTGGGATAAAAAATTCTAACGAGCATTTGACGACATCAATTAGTACCTATCAAACCTTTATGTGCTTTTGCTTCCAGTCATGTGAAAGCCCTTCCTGCTCTATGTAAGCGCGATGGAGCACTCTCTCGTTGCCCTACTAGCCCAAAATAGTGATGCATGCCATAAGTAGGCAATATACTACCTTAGCCAGATAATGACCGGTACAGAGCATAGGTACACCACCGTTGAGAAGGAATGCCTTGCTCTAGTACTCGCTATTCAGAAAACTTGATATTACGTGGCTGGACAGACCATTCATGTAATCTCATGAGTCAAATCCCTCAGGATCCTCTTGACCAAACTAGGGGCACTCAGTTTCCGCTTGGCTACCTGGGTAATACTATTATCTCCATATGATATGGTGTTTGTCTCACAAAAGGCTGTCAAGGGTCAAGCACTGTCCGACTTTCTAGAAGCCCACCCGAGGTCAGAATCCTCGAAGCTCTATAAGAAGATTCCAGATGAGGCGGCAGACTCCAATGTCACTTCACACGAAGTTGTGTGGTAAATGTTCTTTGATGGCGCTTCAAGAGCAGGGCCTAAAGACGGCATCATCACTGTGGTTGGGATAGTGTTGATCTCCCCATACGGTCTCGTTATCAATCATGCCTACTTTCTCACAAAGTCGTGCTCCAACAATGTGGTAGAGTATAACGCCTTAATCTTTGGGCTCCAACTTGCTAAACAAGTTGGAGTGGAATACCTGGAGGCTTATAGTGACTCTCAGCAAATAGTCAAATAGGTCTGGGGCGAGTATAAAGTACAAAATAGAGACTTGATCCCTACCACCAAGCTACACTTAGCATTATCATAACTTTCGAGATGTTCTTCATATAGAACATCCCACGGTTGCAAAATATTGAGGTTGACGCTTTAGCCGACCTCGCTGCCTCCTTGGCAGTTCTAGAAAATATCCATCAACTAATCACAATGATCGATCAAGAGTCGGTCTATGCCAAAAATAACCGTTGTCTATGTCTGAGCTACGTGAAAAAAGTACACATTAATTTCCAAGACTTGAGGCTTTCATTCATTAACTATGATATGGCTACTATGATACGGCTTTCATTCCCCGAGAACCCAAAAGGAAGCCACATCCATCAGGAGATATTCCCTCCGGTTCTACTATGATACGGTTACTAAAATGCTTTATCTTCGCTTATACGATGACCTTCTGCTATGATGTCTATCAAAAACAGAAGATAAACAGTCGCTTCGAGAAGCCGACGATGGCGTCTACGGTGCCCATTAACCCGATCTGAAGCTACAAGACCATCTTCGGAGAATGGGCTACTTCTGGCCTATGATGGTAGCAGATGAGGTTAATTACGTAAAAAATGCCAGACATGTCACATCCAAATAGATTTCATCCACTAACCCTCGGAGTCCCTAGACACGACTGTTGCGTCATGGCCGTTTGAAGCCTGGGGTATAGATATCATTATGCCAATTAATCCACCTTCATCCAAGGGATATCAGTTCATCCTCGCCATCACCAACTACTTCTCCAAGTAGGCAAAAGTTGTACAACTTATGGAAGTCAAGACATCCAACGTGGTCAGTATCACGCCCCAGTCCCAAACTACATAGGACTAGGAACACGTAAGCATGCCAGCCGCATGTATATGGTAACTCCAATATATGGAAACCATAATACATGCGTACGCTGTATTATGAACAATAATTTATAAGTGGTATAAACTATCACAAGTCACAGGGCATAACTAAATCTCATCCACAAAAATTATAATAAATAAATAACCAATAACTATGTAACTAAATCTTAATATGAAGTATCAAAGGATGATAGTCGGGTGGAAATAAATCCACTACCAAACTAGAATATAAAATCAAACACAATATAAGTACATCAACTAACAATCAATGAGACTCGAAGAGAAGACCTCCTCGAAATATAAGTAGTAAGTCCTGATCCGCACATCCTGCTAATAGTCATGAACATCTACACCTGAAAAGGGACCAGGTCCTCAGAGGGACATAACAAGATACATAAAAGTATGCCAATAAAGTACTGAAATAAATATTTAATCGGTCGCCTAACCGTCTATGTGAATGCACGTTAAGAACAACTTTCTAACAAGTGGGCTATCTGGCCATAAATGGGATTAGCATAATTCTCTCAGAGAATCAGGGGCCTACAAAGAAGGTCATCTTTTGAACGCCAGAGGCTACCAGTAATATAAGGGTCATCACCGCCACGTATCTCTGGCGGAGCGTACGTGTTACAGAAAGAAAAGTACAAAGGAGCCCAAATGCCGTATTTGTTGTTCTCCCCACCCATGCTCTAAGCATGTCACATCCATGACATGATAATACCTCTAATAACTGCCAAGTCTCCTATCATGCAAAGTTTCTATCGGCAGTTATCCCTATCTGTTGCACGACCTATACGTACAAGATGCCAACCTTTCACGCAAGTCCGTATCCTACATGAGACTCACACTCGTGTAACAACTGTGTCACGGCTAATGAGACCTAAGAATGTCTTATGATAATGGGGTAGTCTCATAAACTAGGTCACATGTATATACATAATAAAATAGAATACAACGTCACCGTCGTTGCACCCAAGTTTCCTTGGACGCGCAGTTTATATAGCAGTTAAAATATATGAACTAAATAACAAAAATTAAGATACATGCAACTTATGGAATATAAATTATAGTACAATGGCAAGGTATGCTTGCCTGGCAAGAAAGATGCGTAGTACCAATAACCTGCTCCTGAAGTCGCACAGAATAATCTGATAGTCCTATATACATATAATACAATACAACATCAGCCATTACACTAGCACATACACAACCATAAATGCACTAGACTCAGAGGGTACACTAGGGGTGACACTGGTCAACTAACAGGGTCAACTGTGCGTCTAATTACGCGGGTGTCACATCTTCAAATGCTGTGCATAATCAGACAGTCAACTTACTAACACATCTAGGTTAGTACGTCAGTATACATAAGGCAGACAATTCCCTATTATTCAGGTCACCAAGTCATATGAAAATATACGGGCAAAATCCACGGTGTCCTAGGGTCATACTGTCTAAATATATATAGTCCTAATTAGTTTTAGCATTATCATTCCTACACAATATATATATATATATATATATATATATATATATACTAATATATATCTATATACCAAATTAAATAATATACGCATACGCGTACGTATACGTATATGAGTTGGGTTCACCGACTCAGAGTCTGATGTCAACTAACTATCATAAAGCAATACTAATGTCCTAATAGCATACACACAAGCACACATAAAAAGAAGAAGAGGGACAGGTTCGAACCTTGGGGTTAGCGTACATAGGTACAGAAATCGAGGTGATTGCTGTAGGTTATCTTTGACGAGAGTGACGGGTCCATGATGACAACGATGATATCGATATTGATGAAGAGGGTGATGGTGATGATGATTGGTGATGATTAGGTTAATGATGGTGATTATGGTGATGATGATAGTGAGATGAGGAGATGATGATGAGATGATGATGGTGAGATGGTGAGATGATCCTACTGCCGGAGTTCGGCGAGGAAGTCGACGAGGGAAAGGAAGAGGACAGGGAGGTGAAAGAGGAGGCTGACAGGGAATAGGAGAATGTCAGGGATGTGGAGTGGTGGTGGTGGTGAACGACTCAGGGAGGCAATGGTGGCGGTGCTGGTGGTATGGCGCTGGAGGTCGGAAAGAGGACAGCGGGTGGTTGTGAAGTCATGGGGAGGTTGTGGTCGAGGAAGAGGAGCTCAGGGGTCCGACGGGTCGTCATGGGGAAGAGGATGATTAGTTCAGGGAGGAGATGGTGGTGGTAGCGAGTCATAGAGAAGCGCTGGTAGTCGAGGTACAGGAAGGAAGGAAGAGGAGGCTCGGGTGTTCAGTGGAGGACTAGCCGGAGAAGACGGTGGGGAGAGGAGTCATGGTGTTCAGGCGGCAGAGAAGATGACGAGGGAGAGGAGGAGGACAGTGGTGGTGGTCAAGGTATTCTCAGGCAAGAGTTCGAGGGAGATAGCTGCGAATGGGAAGACCGGTGCAGGTGAGCAGGGAGAAGAACATGGAGGTGAAGAAGTCGACGAGGAGGACGGAGTTCAGTCGAGGAGGATCCGGTGGTGATGGCCAGGACAGGCGGGGTTGCCACGGTGGATCAGGCGGTCGGGGTTGGCCATGTGAGCAGCGAAGGTCGGGCTCAGGCGAGGTGTTGGATAGAGGAAGGAGAAGAACAGTAGATGGGGAGGATTCGACTAGGTGTGGGTTTAGAAAAAGGAAGAAAAAGTTGTTTTTATATGTATGTAGAATTAGGGTAGAGTATTAACCTAAGGGATTGGGCTTGGTCAACATTTTAGGATTGGGCCTTGGTTTGTCATGGGGATGTTTGGAGGACTAGGATTTGCATTGAGTAAAATACAAGGCTAGGATTAGGTGAGGGGGCGATGTTGTGCGTTGCACATTCCAAAAATCATAGAAAAAATTCATATGAAGGAAAAATGGGTTTCTTCATGGTTTGTGACCAATGGGGTGGACACCTCTATACACTTTTGCATAAAAGCGCCCAACAATTAAAAAATTGCATAAAGATAAAAATTGAATTAATTTAATTAAAATTAATGCAAAATGTGTTCTTGAATTAATTAGAAGTACATGGGACTAAAATTAGGTGGGACACCAGTGTTATGGACATAGAGGACTCATAATAGAATATTATCATAATTTGGTTTGCACAAAATGGGTCAAGATTGTGTCTCTAATTTCGATTGGAATGCACAAGGATATAAAATCATATTTATTTAGAATTAAGAAATAACATTTGCGACGAATATTATGCGACTAAAATATAGCACAAGAGAGCATAATTATAAGTTACACAAGTGTCAGAATGGAAGGCTGGCATGTCTAGGACAAGGGTGTAAAATTTGTAAGAAGGTAGTGGCTAGTGAGGTGCTCCAATTATCGAAGTGACGATAAGGTGCACTAAGTGATATAAATATCATATAATCAATTAAAACACAATATTTTATTTCTAATTAGATGCAAACTAGCCCTAGTCTCTCTATCTAAGCCAAGTAGGCCTAATTTTGGATGAGGGAATTTACAATCTACCCAACTTAAAATAATTTTGTCCTCAAAATTAAAATAAGGCACGGTTCTCTCTATCCAATGTTACTTGATCATAATCTAAAAGAAATTTATCTCCAGTTGACAATGCAACTTCTACCCAACTTAGAATTTATCCATTTATCACATAAGGCTATATATTTAAAAAATATATCCTCAAATTATTTAATCATGGTATTCAATTCCTCAAACGTTTTAACACACAAATTATATCATATATGATATGCCCTTAATCAATTATAAAAGATAGTCACCAAGTCATGTGATTAGTCTATGGGGTATATCTAGTGCTCTCTGTGTATCAATCTTATACCAATCACGAGCGTTCGTCTTTTCAAAATAGGGGAAGATGAAAAACAATAATAAAGAATTCAAGGTGGTGATAGAATGCAAGTATGGGGATCAAGGCGATTAGAGAATTCAAAAGGGAATTGTCAAGGCAGTCGTGGATTGAAATCATATTTTGGTAAATTTCTATTCGCATGCTCATATCAGTACAGTTATGTAACCGATACGATATGCTCAGAGATGTCTAAGGGCAAGTATATTCGTCTACTAGTCGGCTATATATCTGAATCCAAGTAAAGTAGTCATACGAAGAGTGAACCAAGCACACTAAGGTTAGCTAGACCATAATACACTGATTCTGATTTAGACGATATATTAGTGTGGGCCCCCAATAATACATATGTCATGAACAAGCTCGATAAAGAATAAGCTTACAAAATGAGGCTATAATATCAGCATAAGTTAAGGTAGTACAATAAATATAAATATGCTGGATTATGATAAAAGAAGGTACATAATAATTCAAGTTTACCAAGAAGGTGAGACTCATCTGGTGTTATGCCTCTATAGTTAACTCCTTATCAAAGTCTCTAATTGACCAATGGAGGTATCGGCCTCTAAGTTCTACAGTCTGGATAAGCACTATCTTCTTATACTAGCATACAGTTAGTGTCATTCAGGTATACTTCATTAATGGGTCAAAAGGACTAACTGATACTAGGTTGTGAGGCATACTACCCAACTTAAAATAATTTCCAATACTGTGCTGCCTTAAGGATAAAGTAGAAACTCCTGTTAGGGTATACGAGAAAAGATCTTGGTACTTATTAGGATATCCTAACGCATTATAATGGTCATCTTAAGTCTCAAATTATGGTATTCATAGAACAAAAGGGTTAATATTAAGAATGGAGAAGTTACTAGCTCTCAAGTGAAAGAGGATATAACTTGTATTACAATGTGGGTACAAATTACGTGATTTAAAACTAAAGTGTAATCATGAAATCATAACCTAAATGAACAACTCAACCCATCAAGCCCTAACTACTAAGCACATAATTTCAAACTTCAAGATTCACAACTATAATCCTAACAACTATATATCTTAACATAAAAAAAATTATTTGGCTTACAATCAGAAAGATTAGGTGGCATGAATTGAAAGATGAAGAAAAGAAAAAGAAAATTAGTCGTCGCACAAATAGCGAGCGTTAAGGTTTCGGAGGAACAAGATATGAAATTAATTAGAGAGACTCTAAATAATATCATGGTTCTCTATGGAAAAGGTGGGATGCTAATCTCTGTGTTCGAGGTATGATCGAGGAAAGTGTTATATTTATTCCTCTTGGCTTCCTAATGTATTGTTCTCCTAATATCAAGATCGAAATCTAATTTATGGTTCTCTAATACTATTTCACTATGAAAGTTAGGTGTAGTCCTAATATTCAACCTTAGATTTCTATTGGTTCCTCAATACTGGGGTCAAACAGTATAGTCAAATTTTTAGCAAATCCTAGTAGTATCTATACCACTCTCAAGTCATCCCTAATTATCAAGGGATAATGGTCAATCAATCTACAGGTAAGGGTGCTAAGGTTCATTAGGTAGTAAGGAATGCTAGGGTTCATTAAGTATTCTAATTTAGTGATGTGTCAATATCCTAGTTGTATTCTTAATAGGTATATTACCTTAATTATCACCCTAACAGCAGGAATTCCTATATTCTAGTAGAGGCTATACTCAAGGAACTATTAGGGAAGCACATGAATCAAGCATGATGCAATTATTCAAATAGAACAGAGTGAAAGGGATGTGAGTCATAGTCAAATATGGATGAGATTCTATATTCTAATCCTAGGTGCAGGCTTGCTCGATACAGTAACATAACCGAGACAATATGTTCTCGACCTGTATGGGCCACCACTAAAAACATGTCACGCCCCAGTCCCAAAATATGTAGGACTAGGAACACGTAAGCATGCTAGCCACATGTATATGGCAACTCCAATATATGGAAACCATAATATATGTGTACGCTATATTATGAATAATAATTCACAAGTGGTATAAACTATCACAAGTCACAGGGCATAACTAAATCTCATCCACAAAAATCATAAATAAATAAGTAACCAATAACTATGTAACTAAATCTTAATATGAAGTATCAAAGGATGATAATCGAGTAGAAACAAATCTACAGCCAAACTAGAATATAAAAGCAAATACAATATAAGTACATCAACTAACAATCAATGAGACTCGAAGAGAAGACCTCCTTAAAATATAAGTAGCAAGTCCTGATCCGCGTATCCTGCTAATAGTCATGAACATCTACACTTGGAAATGGACCAGGTCCTCAGAGGGACATAACAAGATACATAGAAGCATGCCAATAAAGTACTAAAATAAATATCCAATGGATCGCCTAACCATCTATGTGAATGCACGTTAAGAACAACTTTCTAACAAGTGGGCTATCTGGCCATAAATGGGATTGGCATAATTCTCTCGAAGAATCAGGGGCCTACAAAGCATGTCGTCTTTTGAATACCATAAGCCGCCAGTAATATAGGGGTCATCACCGTAATGTATCTCCGGCAGAGCGTACGGGTTACAGAAAAAAAGTGTAAAGGAGCCCAAATGTTGTACTTGTTGTTCTTCCCATCCCATGCTCTAAGCATGTCACAGCCATGACATGATAATACCTCTAATAACTGCCAAGTCTCCTATCATGCAAAGTTTCTATCGACAGTTATCCCTATTCATCGTACGACCAATACGTACAAGAGGCCAACCTGTCACGCAAATTAGTATCCTATATGAGACTTACACTTGTATAACAGCTGTGTCATGGCCAATGAGACCTAAGAATACCTCAAGATAATGGGGTAGTCTCATAAACTAGGTCACATGCATATACATAATAAAACAGAATACGACGGCACCGTCGTTGCACCCAAGTTTTCTTGGACGTGCAATTTATATAACAGTTAAAATATATGAACTAAATGACAGAAATTATGATGCATGCAATATATGGAATATAAATTACAGTACAATGGCAAGGTATACTTGCCTGGCAAGAAAGCTGCGTAGTACCAATAACCTACTCTTGAAGTCGCACAGAATAATCCGATAGTCCTATATATATATATAATATAATACAATAGAACATCAGCCATTACACTAGCACATACACACCCATAAATACACTGGACTCAGATGGTACGTTAGGGGTGACACTGGTCAACTAACAGGGTCAAGTGTACGTCTAATTATGCGGGTGTCACGTCTTCAAATATTGCGCACAATCAGACAGTAAACTTACTAACACATCTAGGTTAGTACGTCAGTATACATAAGGCAGACAATTCCCTATTATTCAGTTCATCAAGTCATATAAAAATATATGGGCTAAATCCACGGTATCCTAGGGTCGTACAGTCTAAATATATATAGTCCTAATTAGGTTTAGCATTATCAGCCCTACAGAATATATATATATATATATATATATATATATATATATATACCAAATTGAATAATCTACGCATAGGCGTACGTATACGTATATGAGTTGGGTTCACCGACTCAGAGTCTGATGTCAACTAACTATCATAAAGTAATACTAATGTCCTAATAGCATACATACAAGCACACATAAAAAAGAGCAGAGTGACAGGTTCGAACCTCGGGGTTAGCGTGCACAGGCACGAAAATTGAGGTAATTGCTGCAGGTTGTCTTCGGCGAGAGTGACGGGTCCATGATGACGATGATGATTTAAATATTTATAAAGAGGGTGGTGGTGACGATGATTGGTGATGATTAGGTTAATGATGGTGAGATAAGGAGATGATGATGGTGAGATGATGATGGTGAGATGATCCTACTGTCGGAGTTCGACGAGGAAGTCGATGAGGGGAAGGAAAAGGACAGGGATATAGAAGAGGAGGCTGACAGGGAAGAGGAGGAGGTCAGGGATATGGAGTGGTGGGGGTGAACGGCTCAGGGAAGCAATGGTGCCAGTACTGGTGGTTTGGTGCAGGAGGTCGGGGAGAGGACAGTGGGTGGTTGTGAAGTCGTACGAAGGCTGTAGTCGAGGAGGAGGAGCTCAAGGGTCCGGCGGGGGGTCATGGGGAAGAGGGTAATTAGTTCAGGGAGGAGATGGTGGTGGCGGCGAGTCGTGGAGAGGCGCTGGTGGTCGAGGTGCAGGAAGGAAGAAAAAGGACGCTCGAGTGTTTGATGGAGGACTGGCCAGAGACGACGGTGGGGAGAAGATGACGAGGGAGAGGAGGAGGATAGTGGTGGTGGTCGAGGTATTCTCAGGAGAGAGGACAAGGGAGATGGCCGTGGCAGGGAGACCGGTGTAGGCGAGCGGGGAAAAAATATAGAGGTGAAGAAGTCGACGAGGAGGATGGAGTTCAGTCGAGGAGGATCCGGTGGTGATGGCCAGGCCAGACGGGGTTTCTACGATGGCTCAGGCGATCGGGGTTGGTCGCGTGAGCGACGGAGGTCGGGCTCTGATGAGGGGTTGGATGAAGGAAGGAGAATAATAGTAGATGGGGAGGATTCAGCTAGGTGTGGGTTTAGAAAAATAAAGAAAAGAAAGGAAAAGTTGTTTTTATATGTATGTAGAATTAGGATGGGGTGTTGACCTAGGAGATTGGGCTTTGTCAACATCTTGGGATTGGCCCTTGGTTTGTTATGGGGATGTTTGGAGGGCTGGATTTGTATTGTTTAAAATGCAAGGCTAGGATTAGGTGAGGGGGCGATGTTGTGCGTTGTACATTCCGAAAATCATGAAAAAAATTCATATTAAGGAGAAATGGGTTTCTTTATGGGTTGTGTCCAATGGTGTGGATACCTCTATGCACTTTTGCATAAAAGCGCCCAACCATTAGAAAATTGCACAAAGATAAAAATTAGATTAATTTAATTAAAATTAATGCAAAGAGTATTTTTGAATTAATTAGAAGTACATGGGGCTAAAATTAGGTGGAACACCAGTATCATGGACATAAAGGACTCAGAATATAATATTATCATAATTTGGGTTGCACAAAATGGGTCAAGATTGTGTCTCTAATTTTGATTGGAACGTACAAGGATACAAAATCGTATTTATTTAGAATTAAGTAATAATGTCTGCAACAAATATTGTGCGAATAACATGTAGCACAAGAGAGCATAATTGTAAGTTATACAAGGGTCAGAATGGAAGGCTAGTACGTCTAGGACAAGGATGTCAAATTTGTAGGAAGGCAGTGGCTAGTGAGGTGCTCCAATTATTGAAGCAACAGTAAGGTACACTAAGTGATATAAATATTTTATAATTAATTAAAACACAGTGTTTTATTTCTAATTGGATGCAAACTGGCCCTAGTCTCTCTATCTAAGCCAAGTAGGCCTAATTTTGGATGAGGGGGTTTACAGTCAGCTTTGTCAAGCATTACGTTATATACCGCTTCGACTTACCACGAAGGATCATTCACGACAATGGTCCACAGTCTGCAAGCCATGCGTTCTACCAACTCTATGATAAAAACTGGATTCAGAAGGTAGCGTCGACTTCCTACAACCCAGCGACGAATGGTCTTGCAGAAGCCTTCAACAAGACCATCATAAAACTTACTAAAAAGTTTATATCTTCCAATAAACGTGTTTGGAACGAGAAGCTGGGTGAATATCTCTAGGCCTACCATACAACTGTCTGGACATCTACTAGCAATACGCCTTTCTCTCTGGTGTACGAAAGTGAAGCAGTTTTTTTGCTCAAAAGCTAAATCCCTTCACTCTGAGTGGCTCTCTATAACCAATTAAACATAGACGACAATCACCGTCGACAACTGCAAGAGTTAGAAGAACTCAATAAGAAATGTCTCTTAGCTCAAAAGTGCATTGAGCTATACCAAGCATGTCTCCCTGGAGCCTTCAACAAATAGTGAAGAAAAGGACCTACTAAGTGGGTGATCTCATCTTGACCGTAAGGAGGTCGATGGTTATGACCCCCAAAATAAATTCCAGCCTAAATGGGAAGGCCCGTTCATCGTGGAGTCTGTATTCTCCAACGGTGCCTACTGGCTATTGAACCCCATTGGCTACTTGATTATGATGCCTATCAACGACAAGTTCCTAAAAAAGTACTATGTCTAAGGTAGATTTGTACTCCACTTACCCCCAGGAGAACAACCTAGACGTACATCTCTACACTCTTGGTTCTTCATCCCCATCAAGTGCCTATGTGCAATATTTTCCCCTTCTTTACAAATTCCTGTAAAAGCTATCATCTGTATCCAGGGGTCCTGGATATGCAATGGATGCTGGATCCATAAAGTTTTCCCAGTGGAGTAGTCCTTTAGTCCATTTGCATACTCCCGCACTGACCACTAAAAAAACTAATCTCGTTAGACGCTAGCCATGTTCATATTACCTCTGAGCTATCGTCTATCTTCATGCTCGAATAGATCATACTCAGCAAATGACTCCTCAGTGAGTTTCTCAAATATTGGTTCACGTCCATATTACGTCCGAACTATTGTCCTAATATCTTTTCCCGTCTGAGTTTGCCATGTCCATATTACCTCTGAGCAAACGTTTCGGGTCTTGGCTATTGATCATCACGTCTATATTACCTTTGATATCAATTTTTATTCCCACTTATGACCCTTACTTACCAAGGTATACCAGCGGTGTTAAGTCCATATAAAATGCCATGTCCATATTACTTCTGGAAGCGCTTATTCCAAATCTATTACTTGCACAAACGTGCGCAAGTAATGGGACCACAAAACCTATTACGTCCATATTACCTCTGATAGGGGTGGTTTTCGAATTTATTATTTGTACTCAACATACGCAACAAATAATAAGTCCACCAAAAGTCCCCCAGCGAGATGTCCTCAATAAACTGTGGTAGCGTACTATATCCATATTCTCTACGGTAAGATATCCAAAAATCACAATACGACAGAACCTGTAAAAAGAAGACATGCAATAGTCTCAACGATGATCGCATAAAGATACAACTGGCGCATACTACTGCCAGGCCACAGCAACGTACGACCGAGCCTGCACGTGCGAGTAAGAGGTCTTATCCATGCGGTCGAGCCAGAGATAAATCTCTGTGCACATGAAAGTAGACGATCTCCCACCCATGTGGCCACGCCAAAGCTCGATCAGCATATTACAGAGGAGTACTCGTCTATACGAAAAAATTTATAAAGAGGTCTGCACATGTCCAAGACAAGTCTCTTACTGCAATACATGTACTGGTGCCTCTGTGTCCTTCATAGCCCAGTATGATAAGGGGGGTACTACCCTGCCTCCAAGAAAAATATCCAGATCAGGAGGCCACGGATGGAGACCACCGTTATAAACTCTTCGGTGGGAAGAGTCGCATCATTCGGTATCCCCCACAGGAGAAAAGGTAAAAGGAAGCAAGGGGATAAAGTTATCTCTCTCTCTCCTGGCCACCTATTTATTAGCTTCAACCATGTGAGGGAAGATCGAGGCTATAAACCTAACGGTTAATGAGGATGAACCTGGCATCTCGATTCTCATGATCTACCCTAATCTCCATGGAAATCGACGCCCCGAGCCCCGTGCCAAGGGCTAGCTCAGAATTTGGAGAGAGCCAGTCAAAAAATTGAGCAAATAAACTCATTTAATGATCCAACAGTTTGACAGGATCAACTATACGGCATGTCGCTCATATGCGGCCAAAACTCGACCATGCTTCTTATTCAAATTATACCAAACTGGCCAGTTCTGGAAACTTTGAAGGGGGTCTTGTAGTACAATAAAAATTATGCACGCCGAATAAGAGCTCACGCACCCCGAATATGAAAACAAACCGTAAGAAGACGTATGGGACCTATGCGACCAAAATAGCCAACCGCATAGGTAGCCCTCATGCGGCGTGATCATCCTCAGAATACGGGGGCCGCATAAAAGAAAGATTGATCAAAACAAAATAAAAAGTGTATTTTGCAAAAGGGGGGGTTACAACATGTAGTCATTAAGACCCATACAAAATGAAGAACAAAGAGAGGAAGACGGGATCAGTCAAAAGGGCCGCAAGCCTTATAAAACAGATCCGCAACATCTGGAAGCGAACATACGCCTGCACGATGAAACTAGCGGCACACTCCTTCCCTCTATTCCAATATCTCCCTCTCCTCTGGAGTTACGGGTAGCAAGGCAAAGTTCAGAGGGGACTCTAGAGACGAGCAAGAGCCTCAAAAGTCAACCTCAACATAGAAAGAAAGCTTTCAGCCGCCGATAACTCACCATCATCCCATGCCCTCCGTCTAGGAGAAAACTCTATAAAAAATGGTTGAGAACCGACAGTTCGTCCCTCATGAGATCCTCTAAGTTTGGACCCTCCAATACCCGAGCACTGAGACGTAGCAGGGAGGAGACGACGAAGAGGCAAGGCGGGTGGTCAGGGTTCCCAACTAGAATCTCCCTTGGATGACATGTTTTATGAACTGGAAAATGACAGACCACGAAAATGGTATTTATAAAAGAAAGCAATAGTTCGTGTGACGATAATAATTGCAATAATGAACCTAAAAATGGCAAATTTGATGATTTAGATTCTGAAAATCCTGCATGCAACCAACGGTTAAGTTCCCAAGAAGTCTGTAAGAAGGCGGTTAAGCTTACCAAAATAGTTGAGCCAAGCCTTAAAAAAATGCCAGCTTGGCATCACGCGTTCATGCATCTGACAGCCATGCGACCCTGCATCCCAAAAATGAAAACTCGAAAGAGATCAGGTTATAGAGTCTCCCTGCAGCCCAATAACCCAGCAACCATGCTCCCCAAAAAGGAGGTTCAAATTAGGTTGCAGAATAACCTTGCGACCCAAAAAAAGGCGACATCCATGAGTCCCTAATCAGCCAAAGCAGCTTGGCCGTAGAAGGACCTAACGGGACATCCCGTCAGCAGGATCGTCTCCGACCCAGAATCCTGACGAAAAGAATTTTTTGACTTCCTCAAAAGATGTGAACACACTAAACGATAAAAGTCTCACGTCAGCACAGAACTTTACTCTCGAAGGATGTGCAACGCCTTGTGTACAGCACAATCGGCCTCATACGACTCTATATGGTCCATGCATCTCTGGTCCCATGCTTCTCGGGCCCCATGCATCCCAGACTCCATGCGGTCCCATGCATCTTTAGCCCCATACGTCCTAAACTCCATGCCATCCCGTACGTCTCTAGCCCCATGTGGCCCAGACCCATGCGTCTTTGGCCCCATTCATCCCAGACTCTATATGGTCCTGTGGATCTCTGGCCCTATGCGTCCCAGACTCCATGCGGTCTATTCGTCTTTGGCACCAAGCATCCCAGACTCCATGTGGTCCATGCATCTCTGGCCACATGGGTTTCAGACTTCATAAAGACTAAATCTTACTGTTACGATAAGAGTAATTCTCTCTAACCAAGTGAGGACTATGTGTCGAGCTGACCAAGTCACGCGTATAAAGGACGAGAACACCTAGATCTTCAGCAATGGAAAATCCTAACAAACTCCTACGTTGTAGCTTGACCTTCTCACAGTTACATCTCTACCCTGTTATGAAGGGACACATGGCACCCTCCAGCATCCATACGGCCCAATATATGCGCACCCAGGATAACTATAAATAGTTGGGTACCACAGCCAAAAAAAATGGCTAGCTGGCTATCTGCGAATATACACTCGAGCAAAAAAGAAGTGCTTCCGTATTGGATCATCTACGGAATAAAGAGCGTTGCTACACTCCTAACCCTCTATCGTTACCTCCCAGAACACAAAATTTGTACTTAGACTGTCTATCTATGACTTACCTATGTACTATCTTTAGTTTGTTTATTAAATTAAGTTCTTTCCTAAAGACTTTTAAATTTAATGGCGAACAGTAATCTCTGCCTAGCGCCGCTTGTAATACTTATTCAGAATTAATAAAGAGCTAGTTTTTGTATCATACTTTTGTTAGTTTTATGCTTCCGATATACAGACCTTGAGAATTTGTTATCTTACCGCCCATTCTTTGGCTGGCCTTGAGCGAGCCCAACTTAGGCTCATGCGGCATCACGCCCATGCGGGGATGACCATTCCTTAAGGGGCCAGGGCGTGACATGCTGGGCCTTGTCTGTCTCCTTTTGGGTCTCCATGGTACCGTCAGTAGTAGCAACGGTGGACGGAGGAGTTGGCTCTAGCCTGGTACTGCTTATCCCAGGACTACTGTCATGAGGAGATGCAAGTAGTCAAAAGAGTGGAGTACTAATAGACGATCGTCCGGACCTAGTACCTAGTACCGAAGGAGTGCTGCTGCTCAGAGCATGGTGTCCTCTAGATGCTCCTCTACGTCTGAACCCTCTACATCATCCTGTCAAAACTGATAACAAATATGATGATAAAACAAATATGCATATATATATAATACAAACAAAATAATAAAGAAGAAAAATAAAATAAATCTTACAGTCATAATGGAATTACAAAGTAAATAATTACTAATACATGTCATAAGTCAAAATAGATGGTATATTATACGTTCAAAATGTATAAATAAACCCCAAAGCAACCCTTCGTTGAATTTTTTGGATTTTATTTTACATGTACATGTCACAAGTCTAAATGGATTTTATTTTATTTTCAATCCTCTTCTAAAAATTCTTCTTCTTTGTTTTTCTCGTCCTCCTCTTCCTCTTCCTCCTCATATTCACTTTTATCTACTTCGTCCACCTCTTCAAATAATTCTACCACTTATACACAATTAGCCGTGTAATGAGAAACTTTTGCTGAGTCCACATTTATAATATTTGTTACAAAAGGTAGATCATCATCCTGATAAGCTATTTCGTCAACGTCAAAGGTATTTCTAGGTTTGGTCTTGTATATTATCCACCAGTCCGACCTTCTTGTTCCCCGTTTAGGATAAGTTGTAAAGTATACGAGCGGAGCCTGACTTGATAGGACAAATTGTTCGTAGCCTTGATATCGACGCCAATAGTTTATATCTATAAGACCATGCTTGTCTATTTTCTAACCTTGATCTTGGATCGGATCGAACGATTTATATTTGAATTATACGATCTTAGCAGCTTTTGTTCCATAATTATGTGTCAGATCCACAATCTCCCGTAAGATACCATAGAAATTATTGCCTATATCGATATCTTCGTAGTTCGAAGATTTGATACACAAACAACTATTTTTTATGGAATCGAGATCTAGGAAGTTATTTATGATCGGGGCAATTATTGACTTAAACCTAAACCCATTTATACAATGTAGAAGCATAAAAAATACTACAGAGTTATACGCAGTATTTCAGTGCTGTGTGGCGTAAAAAATGACTTCAGAGCCATCTGCGTACAACAGAGCTTTGTCGCTAGTACAGCGTAAAATATAAGCTCAAGGACAATCCGCGTAATGCAGTATTTCCAGGCTGCTTCAGCGTAAAAAGGGTATTATACCGCCTTTATGGCATAAAACTCATCCGCTTTTAATGCAGCATGGAAGTGTACGAGGAACGCTTTGTATTCCTCGAATGAACCTATAAGATCATGCAGTGAACCTGACTCCTGACAAAGAGTACTACAGTTTAGTGACATTTTCCTGATACAAAGTGCTTTTACGCATACAAGGGAATACGCTGCCTAGTTTTACACAGGCAGATGTGAGCTTTTACGCTCAGCAGAAGACAAAATGAACTGCCATGTCAAAAGCTGCTCTTCGTACAGAGCTCGAGGCATGTCTCTGCATTTAATGCTCAGAATGGTGGCAGATCTTCGTACAGAGCTTGAGACACGTCTCTACAATTAATGCTCAGAATGGTGGCAGATCTCTACATTTAATGCACGAGATTTGATTATATCTCCAAAGACTGGGCAAGCCATAATTATGGCTAATACGTCTACATCATCACCCCTGCACATTACGCCATCAGGCTATTTTGAGCTATAGGAGCACGCTGTACGCTATCTCCTTGGAATACGCCACTGGGCTATTTTTAGCTATAAGGAGCACGCTGTACGCTATCTCCTTAAAATACGCCAACTCAGGCTATATTTGCATTTGTGCGTGAGAAGGCTATTTGGTCCAGAATACGCTCAAGACCTCAGTCAAGGAAGGATGATCAGCTATCTTTTACGCTAGCCACCTATCCATGCAGCATCAGGTTTCTATGCCTACTTGGCTTCTACGTCATTGTGATAGTTATTGGCTTCTACGCCAACCTTTTTTTTTTACGTGAGGGGCAGTTACCTACGTGACTTGCATGCCGTGATCTTCGCAGCAGTTATACGCATTATCTCTTAATGAGACACGCGTCACACACTTATTCAGAAGATCATTTATATGTGGGTGGCAGTTATTATAACCGCCGCATAAAAAGTGCCATACTCTCCACTATCCGGCTTTTACGTCGACTGGACGGTTACTGTCACTAAAACCCTATAAATAGAGACCTCTATTGACAGAGGTCCAGGGTTGAAAGGTCAAAACTTCCAAGGTCGGAAAGAGTTAAAAAAAATCAAAGAACAGAGAGAGAAGAGCTCAGACAGAGAGTAGTGATCGACGATTTTGGCATCAAGCATCCACTCCCTCTTGCAATATTTGAAGCATCTCCTTCTGCTACGGCACTTCTTCATCATCGTGTGGTCCAAGGGACAAAGTGATCGACTGCAGATCAGACTCCTATAGCAATATTTATCCAGATTAAAATTTGTACTTAACATCTTCGTATAGGATTAATAGTACTTCTTGTTTGTAAACCTAAGAAAGGGTTTTGTATAAACCTAGTTTTATTTCTTCCGTTTATTATCAAATACCAGATGGCGACTATGCTGCAGAGCTCTTTCTCATCTGACGAGAAAGCAATTGCTCAACACGATGCAGTATCAGTAGGATCAAGGAAAAAGACCTTAGTTGTCTAGTTCGACCAGTCTGCCTACGAAGATATGCTTCGAGCAGGAGGTAGCTCTCACTCTCTCTCTGTTCAAGACAACAAGAAACTGCGTAAGGTCTGGATGCCCTGGATATCCCCTACCATTCCTGCCGACTCTCCGGTTTCTTCGACCAGCCATGTTGTAGCTGCACAACCTTCACGTTCCGCGCATAAAGCTCTGTCTTCCGTCTATGACGTGACAGACAAAACTTCTGACAATGCCTCAGTGCTAGTCCAGAAGTCTACTCCGTGCCCCGCGCGTAAAACTCTATCTCCCGTCTGTGACGTGGCAGATAAAACTTCTGACAATGCCTCAGTGCTAGTCCAGAAGTCTACTCCGCGCTCTGCGCGTAAAACTCTGTCTCCCGTCTGTGATATGGAAGAAAAGATTTCTGATAATGCCTCAGCGCCAAATCAGAAATTCTAATCGTGCTCTGCGCGTAAAAATGTATCTGCCCTCCGCGGAAAAGCAGATGGTCCCTGTAATCTACGCAAGGGCAAATAAGTGGTGGACTACTCAACTTCTCGGCCTTTACGCCAGCAAGGAAAGAATCTGCCCGATTTCCAGATTACGCGAGAAGCAGATGGCCGATTGAGGGCTTCCTCAGTTTTATGCCAGCTTGAGCAGAGTTCCAAATTACGCCAGGTTAAACCCCTCAGCTTAAAGAAAACCCGATTTGTGGAGAGACACACTCCTCGGGGATTATCTGCTACTCCGATGGCTAACCTGTTGTATACGGGCGGTAGGGAAAAAGTTATGGTTTCCAATATCCGCATGCCAACTGATGTAAAAAAGAGGAACAAGCCATCTTCTTCTTCTTCTTCTTCTTCTTCTGTAAATCCTTCTGACTTGCGTGAGTATCTGATCCAGAAACGCAAGGATAGGGGATCTTCCAGCATGTCTACTACGCCTCCTAGGGAGCACTATTGTAATAGTCATAGGATTATAGTTAATTATTGCTATTCTGAAGCAAAACGGTCAATTTTCGACCGGTTGAACTACTCTCTGTCTTTCCAGGAAGAAGAGCCCGCACATGCATCAGTGAACATGGCTTCACATGTTCCTAGAGGAACGTCAAATTCAAGACGTCATCCCTCTAGAACTCCAAGCCAAAGGAGATTCAACAAACTCCTTGAGAATATTGAAGCTGGGGTATTTCGAAACACCCGTTCGAGGTCACGACAACCAGCTTCGTATTCTTCTGATTTTGACACTGGGGGTCGCTAGTTTCCCGAATCCGATGCTAAAAGTATAGAGTCATTCTCTACAGAGACCAATCCTAGCCCTTCAATGACATCCAGAGAAATGGGGGTCTATGCCATTGAAGATGAACACAAAAAGGCTTCTCGTCAGGAAGTACCGAGCAACGCATCGCTGTGTTGGAGACATCTCTAAAAGAGATACAGTCCATGATGGAGAATATGCACCAGAAGATGCTGACTCAACACACAGCTGCTATAGCTCAAGCATCGGTCCCTCCGACTCAAATACGTGTGGGGGTGGACTTACCACCATCCAACACGAATAAGGAGCCTGTTCTAGATCAGGAATCAGCAGCTCCGCCACTTTCTAACTCGGAGAATGTATTGCCTCCTGTTGAAGTTGCAATACAATCGATCTCTCACCACTCTGTGGTCCTTCCACCTGCGGAAGATCCAATGCAGGCAGTACAGGAATTGAAAGCCCAATTTGATGCCTTGAAGCACAAAGATCAGCTCAAGAAATTGGGAATCAACCAGCCGTACCCAGCTATCTGGGACGAGGTCCCTTTCCCTCCTAAATATAATCCGCAGACTATGGCTTTGTTTGAGGGAAAGATATCACTAAGCCAGTACATGAACTACTTCAGTATGATGACGGTGTTATTGCAAGGGAATGACGCCCTTCTCACTCGAGTATTCAAAGGCTGTCTCTCGGGAGTGGCTTCTCAGTGGTACCGTAGTCTTGCGGACAATTGCATTACTTCCTTTGAAGATTTCAAGACTTTATTCTTCGCGCGATTCTACGAAGGAGGGATCGACATGTCTATGTCCTCTCTCATCGAAGTGAAGCAGAAGGAAAAAGAGAACGTTCGCACTTTCATCGAACGTTTTCGTCAAGCCACTTTGCAAATGCCTCCAGAAGTTCCCGACTCAGCATTGGTAGACATTTGCAGGAAGAATCTTCTTCCAGTGATCTCGGTATTCACATGACCATATCAGTTCCATGATTGGCCCTCGTTTATCATCTCAGCAGTAGCCGTTGAAGACAACAGTCGGAAGGCGTGTGATAATAAAATTATGATATCTACCTCTGATAGAGGCAAGAGGTCATCCTCCAACAGCGACCATCCCCGTGGTTCCAAAGGAAAAGAAGCTCTGCCGATCAATACGTCCAGGCAAAAGACTGCGGAAACCACACAGACGAAACCTGGGACTTCCAGGCCCATTAAAGTGTACTCTTTCGACGACGACGATATTCTGATCATATTCGAGTGTCTCGTCAAAAGCGGCAAGATTACCCTCCCTGAGGTAAAGCGGCCTAATGAAGTCGACATTACTAATAACCCTAAGTGCTGTATTTTCTATAGGTACATATATTATCCCACAAAGGCGTGTTATGTACTGAAAAGGAAAATCCAGGAGTTGATCGATGCTAAGGCAATCACTCTGCGCAACGGCGAGAAGACGATCACAGCCAACATGATCTCTCTCCAATTTGGTAATCTTTCTCCCCAAGAAGTTCCAGATGGTGTTGTACCTATTTCCCGGACAACGATGAATATCGTTAATCTCCCTCCAGCCAGGGGTCAAAATCATGACCTGGTACCCCTAACTACCCAGCGAGGCGAGATTATATGGGTTCATCCTAATCTGGTGTCAGAGATCGAAGTAGAGACTCAAGCTGCTAAGGCTAAGTGTAAGAAGACCTCAAAGCGTAAACCATGTCATATGGTTGCGGTATCCTCGACATCAGAAGAAGAGGTTTTGGCTACTGGAACCCGTTCAGGGAAAGCCTACCTCAAGGACTATGGAGGAAGTCAGAAAGAAGCATCGGCAGACGCTCCAGCTGCCAAGCCTTCAGAACCGGAACCTGTCAAACCAGAGGCCGGTCCTTCAAGACCAACATTGGTAGACAAGGGGAAGTAAAAGGAAGCGCGCTTCGATAAACCTTTGAAGAATATTCAAAGCAAAGGTTTAGAGAAGCCGTATAACTTCGACATCCTAGCCCAGTTGGCTCATACACCAGCCAGATTATCCATTTTTGAATTACTCAGGCTCTCTAAAGACACTCGTCAAGCCCTGAGTGAAGCATTAATGCAGGCGAATGCATACTTGACCCAGCTCAAGTCCCCTGATGAAGAACCTGTGGCATGTCCTCAATGCCATAGTGTGATGGAGGTGGTCTCGAATATCAATTTTACTCAAGATGACATGATATTGAAATACAACAAGCATGACAGACCCCTCTATTACACCGGATATGTCGGTTCTATGAAGGTTGACCGGATTCACATAGATTCTGGATCATCAATCAGCATCATTCCTCATAGTCTGCTCAGACCGCTTAGGATTCCTAATAGCGAATTGGCTTACACTACCACTACAATCGTGGGTTTTAACGCCAGGAAAAGTAAGCCGTTGGGGAAGATTCGTCTGAGGATCCAGATTGGTGACCTCAGATCAGTGGCTACATGTTATGTCATTGATTCAGAGGTGTCCTATAATATTCTGCTGGGCAGACCATGGATCCACGACCATAACATAGTGCCTTCGACTCTACATCAATGCTTTAAATATGTTGATGCCCAAGCAACAGTACAAACGGAGTTTGCTAACCTTAACCCATTTAAAGGAGTAGAATCCTACTACTCTGATGCCATATTGTACACCTAAGACTACATGGAGGAGGAGTCAAGCAAAACAGAGGAGGAATCCCACCGGGAGCCAGAAGAACCCTCTGCCGAACAACCTCTGTCAATCAAGGTGAAAGGGCGAACTACTCGTCCGAAAGTCATGGAACCCCTGGCTATCCACCTGAACAAAACCAAGTCAAGAAACAGAGGTGATCCTCTAGTGATCACTTTGAACCAGAAGCCTCCACCCTTGGTCATCAACCTTCGGCACAACAAGCAGCCGATTGATGTAAATACAACCAGGAACGTGGTTTCTGAAGATAATAAAGATCCTCTTTTCCAGTACATTGACGCTCAAATTCCTGATCGAGAATCCTCTCCCCATAACGATATAGAACCTATCGCAAAAATATTCTTGAAAGATATAGATTCCTATCATCCGTATGTGTGGGAAGTAGCATCATTATTTAATGTCATCACGACGTATAGAACACATAAGGATTTTATCTTCATTGTCCCGCCTACTCGCAGCAGTCAACGTTCAATAGTCTTCGGTCGCATACGCAATGAACCGACTGTACTAGAAGATTCTTCCGATGACGATGATGGTAAAATGTAGGTTCACATATATATCCTGCAAGCTTTGAAGATTATACAAAGTATGGGTTATGACTTAAAGCTGGAACCAGCCCTCAACTACTGGAAAGGCAGACGAATGCTGTTGCACGGTGATCCCTACTGTCAACGAACTCATTTCGGGTTATGGTATACTACATCCCTTGCAACTTCTGAGTCACATGAGGATATCTTTTCCTCTTCTCAAGATGGCTCACCGTCCTCCGGCTCATCATATGATGATCTCGAACGAGCATTATCAGTAAATGCAGTATTAACAGATTCCCTCGAAGCAGACGAACAAGAATCTGAACCGTTTGAGAATGACTCTTTGGCTCAGCAAATGGATACACAGTGGGAACTCCGGTTCGAGCAGAGAGAACCTCCCACTGAAGATAAAGTTATCCAAATTGACATTGGAGATGAACTTTCGCCAAAGCCGATATTTATCAGTAACAATCTTTCCGAAGAAGAAAGAAAAGAAATGATCCAGCTGATAAGAGAATATATCGACGTCTTTGCATGGAATTATGAGGATATGCAAGGTCTCGATCCAAAAGTGGCTACTCATAAGCTCAATATATTACCCAATTCGAAGCCTGTAAAGCAGCACCAACGCCGGTTCTGCCCAGATATGATGGATGCCATTGAAGCTAAAATCAAGAAGTTGATAGCCTGCGGCTTCATCCGGGAAGAACAACATCCCGACTGGGTCGCCAATGTTGTACCGGTCATGAAGAAAAATAGGAAAGTACGTGTCTGCATAGATTACCGAGATTTGAATGCAGCCTGCCCCAAGAATGAGTTTTCTCTTCCCATCACAGACGTCATGATCGATAAAACATACGGTTTCGAACGCATGTCTTTCATGGACGGATTTTCAGGATATAATCAAATCAAGATGCATACTGAAGACGAGAAGCATACTGCCTTCCGGACACCATTGGGGGTATATTGTTATACAGTCATGCCCTTCGGATTGAAGAATGCCGGGGCTACATACCAACGAGCTATGAGTAACATATTCCACAAGCATTTACGCAAAACAGTAGATTGTTACGTAGACGATATAGCTGTTAAAAGTTGCCACAATGATAATCACAACCAAGACCTGAAGACAGTGTTCGAGTTGATGCGCCAACATTAACTCAAAATAAATCCTACAAAGTCCTTTCTGGGTGTATCAAGTGGCAAATTCTTGGGATTTGTCATAACCGCCAAAGGCATTCAAGTGGACCCTGATAAAGTCAAGGCCATTTTAGAAATACGACCACCCCGTAATCTGAGAGAACTCAGAGCATTTTAAGGTCGTCTGGCTTATATCCGGAGATTCATATCCAACCTCTCTGGGAGGTGTCAGCCTTTTTTTTGTCTCATGAAGAAAGGTGTATCCTTTGTATGGGACGAAGCCTGTCAGCAAACGTTTAATGATATCAAACGCTACCTCACTAATCCTCCAGTTCTGGTGCCTTCCGTCATAGGAAGACCATTCTTGCTTTATGTTCGAGCATTGGATCGTTCTCTGGGAGCTCTCCTCGTACAAAAGAACGATGAGGGTCATGAACAGGCTATCTACTATTTAAGCAGGATGATGGTCGGAGCTGAACACCGGTACAATCCAGTAGAAAAAGAATGTTTGGCCCTAATGTTCGCCATTCAGAAAATGCGATATTATGTCGCAGGCCAAACTATTCATATCATCTCCAGGATCAATCCTCTTCGGGTATTGATGAACAAGCCAAGTGTTCTTAATTCCTGACTAACGACTTGGGCGATGTTATTAACACCGTATGATATGGTGTACGTCCCCCAGAAGTCCATCAAAGGCCAAGCATTGGCTGATTTCCTAGCTGCTCATCTGATTCTGAAAATCTCCAGATTATACGAGAATATTCCTGACGAAGTTGCAGAATGTAATTTCGTAATGGAAGATAATACATAGCAGCTATTCTTCGATGGTGCCTCCAGGACTGGTCCCAGGGAAAACATAGTTTCAGGAGTAGAAATTGTCCTGGTTACTCCTGATAAACTCGTCATCTATCGAGCATATTCTCGTAGCGAGCCCTACTCTAATAACGTGGAAGAATATAACGCCCTACTAATCGGGCTCCAAGTCCCTAAAGAATTAGACGTCGAATACCTGGAAGCTTTCGGTAATTCTCTGCTGATCGTCAATCAAGTCAGAGGAATATTTGAAGTCCGGAATCAAGACCTCATCCCTTATCACCAAGCAACGATCGAAATAGCCATGTCTTTCAAAGGATTCTTCCTAGAGCATGTGCCTCGATCTCAGAATCTGGAAGCTGATGTCCTAGCCAGTCTAGCTGCAGATTTAGCTATTCCTATAAGAAGGCAGAATTCGGTGATCCTTCTTAACAGAGTTTTATTCTGTGTGAAAAACAACTTTCACATAGAATGCAGCTACGCTGTGAACACAGATCTTCCAAAGAGATACTGGAAAAGTCCCTTTATAGATTTCGTAGCATACATAATATTGTCGGAAGACCCTAAAGAAGCAGTATCCATCAAAAGACGATCATTATGCTTCTATTTTGATGCGTCTTCACAATTTCTACATCGCCGTACTTATGACGGACTATTATTACGATGTCTCTCTGGTGATGAAGCACAGCGAATTATCCGTGAAGCTCACGACGGCGTATATGGAGCGCATCAACCCGGTCCTAAGCTACAGGATCGTATCAGGAGGATGGGTTATTACTGGCCTACTATGATCACAGATACAATAAAATATACAAGACAATGCAAAGCCTGCCAGGTTCATGCAGATTTTATACATCAACCTTCTGAACATTTATACCCTATAGTGGCATCCTGGCCTTTCGAAGCATGGAGTATGGATATCATTGGTCCTATTCACCCGTCTTCTTACAGAGGTCATCGGTTCATATTAGCCATCACGGATTATTTCTCCAAATGGGCAGAGGCAATCCCCCTCGCTAAGGTGAAGACATCTAACGTGATCAGCTTCATTAAGCATCATGTCATTTATCACTTTAGGATTCCCCGAAGGATAATTCATGACAACGGGCCTCAATTCATCAGCCAAGCGTTCTACCGATTTTGCGATAAAAATTAGATACAAAATATGGCCTCTACGGCATATAATCCTGCGGCTAATGGTTTGGCGGAAGCTTTCAACAAAACCATTATCAAACTCTTGAAAAAGTTTGTCTCTTCGAACAAAAAAGACTGGAACGAGAAGCTAGGAGAATGTCTCTGGGCATACGGTACGAGCACCGACGGGTTGTACCCCATTCTCGCTGGTTTACGGGAGTGAAGCAGTTCTCCCCATCGAAATTCAAATTCCGTCACTCAGAATAGCAGTGGCTAATGAGTTGACACAGGAAAAGAATGACCTATTAAGGCTTTAAGAGCTAGAAGGATTAGATGAAAAATGCCTCCAAGCTCAACAACGTATCATGTTCTACCAGGCACGCATTTCCAAAGCTTTTAATCAAAAAGTAAAGAAAAGAGTGTTCAAAGTTGGCAAGCTAGTTTTAGCTGTGAGAAGGCCAATGATTATTACTTACAAGAGTAAGGATAAATTCCAACCCAAATGGGAAGGCCCTTATGTGATCGAGACGACGTTCTCAAACGGCGCTTACAGATTATCCAAGCCTAATGGAGACTTGTTAATGGCTCTTATCAACGGCAAATTCCTTAAGAGATACTATGCTTAACCTCTTTTGTTCAAATGGAGTATGGTGAAGATCTCTCTGACAATACTACTTCTAAAACAAAATTAGTTGGATCATATTCTATCATGTCCATATAACCTCTGAATAGATATGTTTAACTAATTTGGAACTTCAAGACCTCTCACGTCCATATTACCTCTGATAGTATTTTGTACACAAATTTAGTTTGATCATATTCTATCATGTCCATATAACCTCTGAATAGATATGTCCAGTTGAATCTTGCCGAAGCGATATCACATCCATATTACCTCTGATATCACTTTCACTCTACCCTATCGTTTATATTCCAAAATGATAGGTCCACCAAAGTCAGATAAAATTTCTTTATTCTCTCCCGAAGGAGCAAAATTACATAAAAAATCAAAATGTACATCATTTAGGAGGAGCAGTTAAGTCGCGAATCTGTCACACCAGAGTAACCATTCTCTCATCCTTGGTGCTCAAGACGTCGATGCGAGCCCGCTCCAACCTTGCCGCATCATTGTTCAAAGCAGATAGCTCGGACCGGGCTTGTATAAAACCTGCGTGGATGAGACCCGCATGTGCCAGGTTCCGCTGAGACATTTCCCTTCGGATCTTCAGCACATCTTGTGATGCCGACAAAGAGAGAGCCTTCTCCTCTGCCTAAGCGAGTTCATCTTTCAGTCTGCGGACCCTCGCTGCCTCTTTCTTATATTCGTCCTCGCACTGAGCCAGCTGGGGAATGACATACCCCAATACGGCATGCTCTTGATCCATCTCCTGCTGCTGTTCCTGGACGAATTTGTTGATAGATTCTATTTGCCCAGCAAGCTCTGCAGTTAAGGAGTCATATCTAGCTTGAACGAGACCGTCGATGCTGCCTTGAGATAGTTACAAATAGTCGTTAATGGGTATTCCAAACCATTAACTATTTGCTCTAGGACAATAGCTTTGTCATTATCGTTGAAGTATCTAATCTGTGCTATACTGAAGTTGGAAGACATCTTCAGAGCCTCGAAGCTTAGATTCTTCTCCAGCACCATAGATATCAATATTTTCAAAGTGGCGTAGAAAACCCTCAAAAATTGCTCAACCAACATGGCGAGATTTGAATGGGTGCTGGGAGTGGCTGCAATATCAGAGAATCCCCTTACAGCAATGACTGCAGAGGGTGTCGTCACAGTTGTCGCTTTAGTAGAGTGCGCGGCAAAGGTAGAGGCAACGGCAACGACTGAAGTCGCTGGCATACTCAAAGGAGGCATAGTCGTAATGATAGGCTCATCCTCCTCTCGAGATATCGGAACTATTTCAGGCGAGCCTGCACCCAAAAATGTTTTCTCTTCGAAATTGGGCACCTCCATGTCATCGGCAGGAGCTGAAACAGAGCCAAAAGGCGCGTCAACACTGCCCTCCCTGTAGATGTCTTCCCCTGAAAAGAAGACAAGAGAAAGTTAATATCAATATGATGTTAATTTTTCTAAAAGAGGCATAAAGACAACATTTAACCATGGCCGATGGTATATATATCGCATCGGCGGCCAGTACAGCTAAATCATTTCTTAATGATGCTAAGCGAGCTATCATACCTGGAGAAGGGGGTGTGCCAACTGACATTGGCAGGTATTCTTCCAAGTCTTCACCCAGATCCAATCGAGGTTCATCAGGTAGAATCTTGCTGGGTATACATACAGACGCGGCAGGGGTTTCTTCCATTGCTGATCTGGATAAAGATATCCTTATTTGGCTCGGCCTCGAAGGCGATCTCGTACCACTACCTAAAGCGGTAGCAGCGACAGCAGCCTCGAGCAAAGATTCTCTGGCACTGCCAACCGGAACCGTAGAGGTTTCCTCTCTAAAAGACGAGGAACCTCTAATCAAAGGATCGTCCCCAACAGGGGAAACAACAGGTTCACTTCTAGGAACCTAAGGGTGGGAAGTCCTGACAGGACCACCAACCGTATTCTTCTTCTTGCGAGGGGAAGTCTCCTTCAGAACAGGAACCCTTCGCTTATTAGAGATAACCAGAGGCCCTGCAGACAGAGGTATTTCGCCTCTCGGTACTGCCAACAAAGGCTCATCTGGATTAACAGAATCTTCACCCTCGTCAGAGGAAACTGATGGGACTTTGTCTCTTCCCGCTGACTTAGAAGAGGGCATCCTAAAACTTCCACGTATATCAAAATCGTGATGGAAGGTATTGGTTGCCACATAAAACTGGGCATACGAATAGAGGATGCGCAACTCCTTGGAGAGTGAAGTCGCGGGCACATTAAAAGCTTCTCCAGTGCAACCCATTATGAAGTACCGCCATCCTCTCGCTCCATCAATAAGTCCACCCCTGGACTTGAAGCTGGTGACGACATTGCCCACATATAATTGGCCATACCCAAACTGCCTGGCGAACCTACTAGGCAGGTAGGGCTCCAAGAAGCATTGGTCTTCGCTTCTGTACAATAAATGGGAAGGTCTAATATAGACCAACCAATTAAAAGCTTCAAAAGAAAGAATGGTCTTCCCTTCACCTGAGTCCTGAAGCCTGCTCCCCTGTTGATTAAGATGTACAGAGGGGACGGTGCAGAAGAGCTTCCAACTGTGAGAAAAATTTAGTGCCCGCCGACAGTCTAAAACTGTGGTAACGTTCCAGGTAGAATTCTTGTAATTCAACAAAAAATTACTCCCCGAACTACTGCCAGGGCCGGAAGACATCACCCTGGGGTTATGGAGAATTAACCATCCCATCAAATACAGGAACGGTAATTCTACCCGGGGAAAGCTGTCACACGGAGTATCATCGGCAAGCAGCCCATCAGTAATGGCCCTCAGGCTAGCTTGTATGCGGCATACCATTGTAGGGAGCAAGCCCAGTCTTGCCCCGAATACCAGATGCACTGCAGGCCATAAGGTGTTGCGGTAAATGCGATCCGAAGATGCAATGCCTGGTACTACCAATCGGCGCAGCCATACAGAGAGGAAGCCATCAAGTTTAGCATCTCGTGACAGAGGCCTGCGACAATGCCTCAAATAACTGTAGGCTTTAGTGCGCGCAGGATATTTTCCTATCACTTCGTCGAGAATTTGATCTGAAGCCCCAGCGTCTTCAATAAGGTCATCGACTACCTGAGCACTAAGCACACTCAGAAAGCTCAAAGGCCTATCACTGCTATCCACGACTTTGTCTGGCTTAGTAGTCCTGGCCTGATGGAAGAAGAGGTAGGACGCCCATTTGTTGGTATGAGCCAAATCAGAGGGCTCATTATAGAAGGCGGTGCACGCTAAATAGTGACACATCAGCTCCTGGTACACTGCCACTACCCGAGGGTCTGTATCCCCCAGATCCCGGTTTGTGGGAACATACTCTTCATAAGGAGTATCCCCATTAGCAGTCTTAAAATTTCTGCCATTTCGTGAAGGGCCAATCCCAACTCCCCCAGTGGAGTGGAGAAAGTCCCGATGAGCGAGATATATCGCTCCATCAAAGCCAGAAATAGGTTGGAGTTGAGAGGTAACCCAATACTGGTAGCACTCACAGCCGGGTAAAGACCAATGCTCTCCAGCTAAGTCTGAAAATGCTTTAGGGCCCAGTCAGCTAAACGAGCCCATCGAAGATTTGTAGTGGTAACCCACCCATTGGTCCGAGGATTAACCTTGGGGTATACTATAACCTCTGTATCCTGAAATTCATGCTTAAATGTTGTTATTAGGTTGATTTGGGACTATTGAGATTTTTCCATAATTTTTAGTTAATTAAAAACTAGTAACACTAATTTTCTAAGACTTTCAAGAATTTATTTTAGGTTCAAACTTCAATAAAAATATCCAAAACTTTTATTTTAGGTTCTAAATAAAAAAATATATTTTATAGAATCTTTTGAGAATTTTCTGAGTATTTTTAGTATTTATTGGAAGTTATTTAGACTAATAACTAATTTTTAGAATTTGTAGAATTTATGGTGCAAGCCCAGGAATATAGAATAGACCCACGTTATTTTCTATGGTTTATAATATTATTATATATTTTCTGGAATTATTTTAGAATTTTTGGAATAATTTTAGTATTTATTTTTAGTTATATGGGTAAAACTAATGTTTAGAGCTTCTCCTAATTATAGTAGGAAACCTATGAATATAAAATTATACCAAATATTTTTCTAGAGTTTTTAAATTCAAAGTATATTTTCTGTAATTTTTCCAGATTTTTATGATTATTTTTAATATTTAATTTGAGTTATTTAGATTTAAAATAACTTAAATAATGTTTTGATAAAGGCAAATAAAAAACAAATAATATAACAAAAACCATCAATCAGATTCTGACACATGTCAGTCTATAAATATTTATTCAGCCCCAAGTACATCCCTATTCAACCGCAGGTACATCCCTATATATATATATATTATTATAACCCTAATTATCCTATTATTTTAGAGAGAGATTTTGGAGAATTGCCATCTAGGGTTCCTTCATCTTCCACAAGCCATTGCGCATAGCTCCGGACTACAAAATAGGCCTAGTTTCTTGCGTTAGAAAGATATTGAGGTTAAATTTCTGATTATATAATTTTTTTTATGAAATTATGAATATTAAATTCTGGAAAATTCGTAGAGCACAACATGTCCAAAAATAGACGTGTTTCGATGTTTTCACGATTCCGGGAGAACTAGGAATCAGAATCATGAACCGTCTAAAGTTTCGGAAAGCTAATGTCGAGATCATTGACATATATTTTTCCCATAATTTATTTCGAAGTATTTATATACTGTTAATTCTGTAGGACTTCTAGGTTAGAATTTAACCATCGGTGCACGATACGAAATTTGTATGTGCCATAATTCCCAAACAAATTTGAATTCGGACGAGCCATAAATTCTAGAATATTTTTGATGATGAAATCTACAGGGAATCATGCATGAAAGTTGAGTTGTGTCAGTTGACTTTTTGGTCAACAGATTGCCTCGATTTGCGTGCCATGAGTCTCGAGTCGATAAAATTTAGTTTCTTTTGGGCAAAATTAGATTTTGACATAAAAATCAAAATAATAATATTAAAATAAGATTTTAGAGTAATTATTCCAGAATTAAATAAATTAAAATAAATTATATTTTGACATGGTAAAATTGTAATACATAGGTTGTTTGGACTGTGACTTGGACTCTGATTCATACAAGCATAGGACCATAGGCGAGTACATTCTCTGATAGTTTCTTCTCTATGATATCCTCTATGTTCATTATATTTAGTGTAAATATCCATATTTCTTGACACGATGGTTACACAGATTGTTATATCCGGATCTCGTCATGAGATGTTATTCCTTGTTCATGGTGTATCTTGTACAAGTCTTGTTTCATTGTTTATCTTGCTACCTTCCTAGAGAATCCCGTGCCATAGCGTACCATGGTTGGATCTACTATACCAGTCGGGGGTGGGGAGTATTTTAGTGTAGATATGTGATCATATCCTTCGTGTACAAGTCTTGTTCTCATGTTAGTGTTGGTCATACACCGCACGTACGACTAGTCAGGCCCGTACTCGTGTACAAGTTCCCAAGCCGATCATATGTTAAAGCTAGTACTCACACACTTAGGCATAGTATTCTTCTTCATTGACATATTGTTCCTTTCCGCATTTATTTACAGTATTTCCTTTATTGTATATCTCTCGTGCATATATATGCATCTTATATATTTTTATCTATTTACTGCTACATAGTTTATATCATTGATGTAGAACTGCTGTTAGAGATGTACTTTGCTCCATCCTGACTGGAAATATTTTTCCAGACTACGCCTTAGAGGACGGGTGTCCGACATTTTATGGACCACAGGGAGAGTAGCTGCTGACTTGGACCTTGTAGCCAGGTGTGATTCCGGGAGGTCTAGCCGGGATCAATAGTTATTTAGTTAGTTTCTATTAGCAGTTTATGGTACCGAATTTGTCTCCGGCATACTTTGTTGAGACTTGGATATTATTGTTGAGTTAGATTATTCTATTTAGACTTGTTTTACAATTTGGTTTATTTATTTCTTCGATATCTTATCGTGCTTTAGCTATGTGATTGAGTATTGTTAATATGATATGGTGCTATCTGTGACTCCTTATGGAGTTAGATGCTCGTATGAGAATGATTAGATAGCATTGTGACCTAGACAGCGTTCTACCGCCGATGCTGCGACGTAGGCGGGTCATGACATATACTCCACCATGACCCATGAAGTCATTGCAGAAAGTCGGTAATTGAACTAGTTGGAGCAGTGAAGTGTCTTCACTCGGGACACTGCCCGGATACAATCCCCTGAACGGCATGACCGGGCCGGAAGGGCGGCTTATAAATGACCCTTGGTCGGATCCTTTCTGGTAAAATAACTTCCCCGGCTGGCCGTAGAGATTGGGAGTCAGAGTCCACGTCATCCTCCTGGGATGCGTGGCATGGAAGAATGCTGAGATAGGATAATCTTTCAGCATCTTGGACAGATACAGGACCAAGCCCTCGGCAGAAAAAACCTAGTTTTCTTTCTTTGAATTCGTTTGGGATTGTTTGTCAATCATATCCCCGAAGAGAAAAGCCGGTTTTATATATTGTGCCCCGTCTATATACTCCAGGGGCTCTCCGTTGATCATGCTCAACATCATTCGCTCTCCTTGAGACGATATCAGGATTCCCCTTCCTTCAGGATATTGGGGTCCAGATATAGGAAATATCACATGGGACAAATCCTCCAGGAAATTGGAATGCAGCATCCCAGCAGCAGAACCCATCACCTCAGCTAACGGAGATACATGCAAGTTAACTACAAAGTACAAGAAAAACAAGTCAGTTTCTATAATAGACCTCACAATCTTGCAGCCTATGCCAAAAAGCAACAGTCTGTGCTTTTATGCCAAGACTGTAAAAACTTGACTTTTTACGCTGGAATCTCATTCCAAGGCATAAAATTCAAGATTGGCAGTATACACAAAAATCTGACAGTCTGTGTTTTACGCCAGATTGTCAAAGTTTGAGTTATTATGCCAGAATTCTCATCCAGAGCGTAACACTCAAAGTTTGTAGTATACGCCAAATTTTGACAGTCAAAACTTTTTATGGCAGACTGCGAAAGTGTGGAGCTTTTACGCTAACATATTAGAAATGTGGGCACAAAAGATGAAATATCTCTGTGCATCATCTTCCTCGAAGAGGCTATCAGCACAAAAGATGACCTAGCGCGTTCACGTACAACGTGTGCGAAGGGTTTTTTTCGTTCTTGTCGTCCCAAAAGCTTTACCTATAACGCCCGTGCACAGCTCGTCGGTGGGATACTTCGTTCAGAGCGGGGCTCGCCCTGCCCGACGGGAGTAGTTCTTGCTTGGGCAGAGGAGCGAGAAGAGGAGGCAGCCTTCTTTCCCTTAGAGGAGGAGATTGGTTTTGGTGCCATTACTAAAAACTCAGAATGCTCAGAGAAGAAACAAAGAAGAGTACTCAAAGAGACGAAAGTTTTCTTTTGTAAAAGACAGGTGAATAGTCTTCTCTCTGAAAGCCTTGGGATATATATAGAGTTCAGATGGACTCCTCGAATCCCTAACCAAATCCGATATTTAATATTTGGTTATAATTGGGGACTACGTCAGCCTATTACTTAGGGAAGGCGGACAGTCAGCGAATTCAAAAAAAAATCGTGTAGAGCAAATTCGTGATGTTACGCCAATGAGCTTTTTTACGCTCGGGAAGCTACGAATCTACGGTTTTACGCTCAGAGGCTATAAGTCTATGGTTTTACGCCCGGATGCTTTTACGCTCCGTAGCTTTTACGCTCAAGAGGCTACAAACCTATGACTTCACACTCAGAGGCTACAAATCTATGATTTCACGCTCAGAAGCTTTTTACGCTCAGAGGTAACAAATCTACGACTCACGCTCGAAAGTTTTCTTTACAGAGGCTACAGATCTACAGTTTTACGCCCAGATGCTCTTACGCTCAGCAGCTATTACGCTCGAGAGGCTACAAACTTACGATTTTATGCTTATCTACACTACGGATCTATGACTTTCCGCATATCTTAAAATACGCAGGCCAGAGTATGCGTATATCTGAACAAATCTCAAGATGGTCAATTGCAAGGGTTTATGCGGGAGATACTCCTTCTTGGCCTCAAAATATCCCAAGTACCCAAAGCATACAGAGTTCAGCATTGAAAATGACTCTTCTTTTTGGGTAGATTGGAAGTTCATCCAGAATCTAGTCTGAATATTTCCTCTACAGTTCAAGATGGCAACCTAGTTTTGACAGCCATTTATCGTCCTATTTCAAGGGATTTTCGGGAAATCATTTTTGAAGATGATGGTCTGAACAAGAATTCTTCTTATCAGAGAAGTGACAAGTTCAGAATTCTACGCAGTTCCCCATTCCAAACAGGAGGACAGTTCGAATATTCGACTTAAATGCTAAACAAGCTTTCTGCGCATCTCCAGTTATGCGTAAAAGACAGGACGGGACCAAATACTCTTTTTATCAGAGTCGGTGTAAAGTTATTCAGACATGTTGAAGCTACACATATTCAGACTTCATCACAGCAAAAAATATGGCAAATCATCAGATACGCAAAAGAAGACGATTTTATTAAATCATGATTACATATGAGGAAAATCCAGTCTACAAAGGGTTTTTTTTTTCATCTTCATGATTACATATGAGGGAAATTCCGTCTACAAACGGTTTCTCATCCTCATTTAAAGATCATGCCCAGAATCTGTTCTGTCAGGTTCTAGCATTGGGGGAGATCTTTATCCGTCTTCTACAGCAGTTCATCGACTTCCACAGTCGATGAACAAGAAAATGATTAATGGCGGTAGGATACAACTGGGCCTGTATAAATTATTCAAGAGCCCATCCTCCATACGCCATGACAGATTGAGTTGAGATTTTAGACCCAACTCAGTACTGGAAGACAAGGCTAGTTTGTCTTCTCTCATCCACGAACAACGTGAGAAAATACAGCTTGCAAGCTGTGTGGTCTAATCTGATCCTTCCTCTCTCCTGGACGAATCGCCATATGAAGTTGCTGATTATCCTGAGCAAAGGAAGCTATGATATCCTTCCATGATCCATCGTTGCAGAGAACATTAGCTCGAAGACGCCTTCTTTTTTGGCTCCTTACATGCTGGAAGAAGATGATCTTCTTCTTCCTCAAGTCGACCTGACGAACTCCGGCAATCATCTCTGTGTGGTGAAGGACATATGGAAAGAATAAGTTAACTCCTCAGCCTTTATATATGCAAAAGAGAACACACCGAATCCCAACAAATCCCTAAAAATTTGCCAAGAAATCAGTCTCAAGAACGAGTCAGACTTGACCGTTTCATGCTTCATTCAAAGTGCTTCAAATTACAAGGAATTTGAAAACTTTGAAAGGGGTCTTGTAGAAGCATAAAAAATACGCTGCAGAGTTATACGCAGTGTTTCAGTACTGTGTGGCATAAAATATGACTTTAGAGCCATCGACGTACAACAGAGCTTTGTCGCTAGTACAGCATAAAATATGAGCTCAAGGACAATTCGCGTAATACAGTATTTTCAGGCTGCTTTAGCATAAAAAGGGTATTATACCGCCTTTATGGCGTAAAACTTATCCGCTTTTAATGCAGCATGAAAGTGTATAAGGAACGCTTCGTATTCCTCGAATGAACCTTACAGATCATGCAGTAAACCTGACTCCTGACAAAGAGTACTACACGACTATCTAGACGACGGCTGTAATGATGGTGCGGCACAGAGACCCAAACCGTCGTTTAGTGACGTTTCCCTGATATAAAGTGCTTTTACGCATATAAGAGAATATGCTGCCTAGTTTTACACAAGCAGATGCGAGCTTTTATGCTCAGCAGAAGACAAAATGAACTGCCACGTCAAAAGCTGCTCTTCGTACAGAGCTCGAGGCACGTCTCTGCATTTAATGCTCAGAATGGTGGCAGATCTTCGTACAGAGCTCGAGACACGTCTCGGCATTTAATGCTCAGAATGGTGGCAGATCTCTACATTTAATGCACGAGATTTGATTATATCTCCAAAGACTGGGCAAGTCATAATTACGGCTAATACGTCTACATCATCACCCCTGCACATTACGCCATCAGGCTATTTTTAGCTATAGGAGCACGCTGTACGCTATCTCCCTAGATTACGCCACCGGGCTATTTTTAGCTATAAGGAGCACGATGTACGCTATCTCCTTGAAATACTTCAACTCAGGCTATATTTGTATTTGTGCTTGAGAAGGCTATTTGGTCCAGAATATGCTCAAGGCCACAGTCAAGGAAGGATGATCAGCTATCTTTTACGCTAGCCACCTATCCATGCAGCATCAGGCTTCTACGCTTACTTGGCTTCTACGCCATGGTGACAGTTATTGGCTTCTACGCCAATCTTTTTTTTTACGTGAGGGGCAGTTACCTACGTGGCTTGCATGTCGTGATCTTCGCAGCAGTTATACGCATTATCTCTTAATGAGACACGCGTCACACGCTTATTCAGAAGATCATTTATACGTGGGTGGCAGTTATTATAACCGCCGTGTAAAAAGTGCCATACTCTCCACTATCCGGTTTCTACGCCGACTGGACGGTTACTGTCACTAAAACCCTATAAATAGAGACCTCTATTGACAGAGGTCCAGGGTCGAAAGGTCAAAAATTCCAAGGTCGAAAAGAGTTAAAAGAAATCGAAGAACAGAGAGAGAAGAGCTCAGACAGAGAGTAGTGATCGACGATTTTGGCATCAAGTATCCACTCCCTCTTGCAATCTTTGAAGCATCTCCTTCTGCTAGGGCACTTCTTCATCATCGTGTGGTCCAAGGGACAAAGTGATCGACTGTAGATCAGACTCCTATAGCAATATTTATCCAGATTAAAATTTGTACTTAACATCCTCGTATAAGATTACTAGTACTTCTTGTTTGTAAACCTAAGAAAGGGTTTTGTATAAACCTAGTTTTATTTCTTTTATTTTTTATCAAATACCAGATAGCTTGGCTAGAATTTGTTCGCATAAATTGGCCCCTAAGCTAGAGTTCTAAGAGATTCATTCTCAAGTGTTGCATTTGGACGATCGACCTAAATACTACAAGGTAAGAAATTAATTTCAATATTCTGTTAATTATTGTATAAAGTGAATATACAAAAAGTAATTACCAAGCTCGTTACATATGCACTCAACCAAGAAGGGAAATAATGTCTAGTTTCCTATGCTACTTCTTTATCTGTTACATATGGTCTACTCAATATGACCTCTTCATTAAATTTACTAAAAATAAAAAAATATCTTCCAATTAGTTTAATAATAATAGCGTATATTATTTTATTGTGATAACGTGAACGTGGACGCATTAATTACTTACCCCTCGAGCTTCTCCACTTCATCCTCATCGCAGTTGAGTAATATATACAACTGATTTGACGTTAGCTTATCATCATTTAGAAATCTCTTCTTCATTTTTCTCGAAGGCTTTCCAAATGTATTGAATACTTTCAGTATTGAATCATTAGATTCCTGGTACCCATCGTCATTTCTCGGGACCTTAATTCGATTAGTAGTAACATGAGACTTGAAATACATTAAAAAAAGTTTATAATCTCCTCGAGAACATATACTTCACAAATAGAACCCTTAACTCGTGCCTTATTTTTTACCTTTCTCATTAGGTGGTTCAAATATCGCTCGAATGGATACATCCATCGATAACCTACAGGTCCACCGATACGGGCCTCATAGGAAATATTGATTGACAAATATTCCAAGGAGTCAAAGAATTCAGGAGGGAATACCCTCTCGAGCTTGCATAATATTATCGCAATGTCATTCGCTTGCTTTTCTAGACGATCGACAAAAAATTTAGTAGAACAAAGATCTCTGAAGAATATGCTAAGCTTTGTCAATGGATCCCAAACTACTTGCGATAAGAATTCCTAAAATATAATCAGAATTAACCTCTCCATGAATATGTGACAGTCGTGGCTCTTCATACCCGTCAGTTTGTTCTCCTTCAGGTCATCGCATCTTCTCATATTTTACACAAATCCGTCTGAAAATTGTAGCCCATGAATCCACCTACAAAGTCTACATTTATCCTCCTTGTCCAGTAAGAAAATTGCCTTAGGCTGCTTATACTTTCTATTTCCTTCCTCTATTAAATACAACGCAGGACGTCTGCATATTTCTTCCAAGTCCAAAATGGCCATAGGATTATCTTTCGTCTTCCTATTTATGTCCATCACAGTATTAATTATATTGTCAAGAACATTCATCTTGATATGCATGACATCAAGATTATGTGTGATAAGATTGGTGCTCTAATATGGCAGGTCCTAGAATATGCTCATCTTCGTCCAGTTATGAGTGCGACCAAATCTATCACACTTGTACCCCTTAGTAGGCTCTTCTATAGCATTTGATAAATCTTTAACCTCTTTCCATATCGTGTCTCTGGGCTACCTTGGAGGTAGAATTGCCTTCTCTACAATACCGACACGAAAAGTATTCATAGTCCTCCATAACAGATGATTCGACGAAAGAAATTATCGATGACAATAAAAAAGCCTTATTTTCTTCGTGTTTCAAACGAAATATCTTAGTGCAGTCCATGCAATATGGACATGAGAGACGACCATGAGTGCTCTATCCAGATAACATGTCATAAGCCAAAAAGTTATTGATGGTGAACATAAGTGCTGCCCTCATCTGAAAATTCTTCTATTTGGAAACATTGTAGGTTTTGGCACATACTTTCAACAACTGATTCAACTCATCTATCAACGGGTGCAAGTACACATCGATGTTCCTTTTCAGTTTGTTCGGACCCGGGATGATGACAGTTAAAAACATATAAGGAGTCTTCATGCACATCCAAGTCAGTAGGTTGTATGGAGTAACGATCATATGCCAAAACGAATACTAGGAGCCTGAAAGTCTGAATGGGGTAAAACATTGGATGATAGCCCCAATCTTACATTACGCTGATTCAAAGCAAAATTGAGATATCTCGATCGAAGTGCTTCCATGCTTCTCCATCGGATGGGTGATCCAACACACCTTCAATCTATTCTCGCCTATGCCAACTCATATTTTTTGTAGTCTCCTTCACTATAAACAACCTCTACAACTGGGACATCAAAGGCAAGTAGTGCATCAAATCGGTCGGTTTTCTTGCACCAGCAAGCCTTCCTGTACTAGTTGTCATATAGCGATCAACACCACAAAATCTGCAGACGTCTTCATCCTTGTCATCTTTATAGCACAACATGCATCCGTTGCGTCAGGCATCAATTTTCTTGTATCCCATCCAGAGCGATCTCACCATCCTCTTAGACCGATAAAAGTCTTTAGGTAACTTAGCACCCGTCGGCAAGATTTATATAATCAACTCCATCATTCGGTTGTAGAATTCTTGTGACATGTTAAAATCGGACTTAATGATCAATCGTCATGTGACAACCTCCAACGGTGAATGATCCTCACAACCAAGATATAATGGAGTCCTTGGATTCTCTAGTAATTCCATAAACTTTATAGTATCGGCATTCAGTGCTTCTGCAACTGTATTATGATTTTTCGGATCGAAACTAGGCCCCATAGCATCGAAAACCATGATCACCCACCCATCGTTGTAATTACCATGGTCGTGGAAATCCATATTCGGCTCCACACAAGGCTCTGACTCCGATGCTAAAGGCACAAGTTCTTCATGTGAGGTCTACTGATAGTAATTTTGCGTGAAATCCCTCGAGTACAAATGATATGTCAAATCCACTTCTGGATGATATTTTAAGTTGCGATATCTCACACATAAACACTTAATTTTGGTGCCCTCCATGTAATAAGGGAACGCCTTAGCAAACTGCCGGAACTGCTGTATACCATCTATGGACTCATCCCGCACACCGATATTTCATCTGGATGAAGGTTGTACATGCACGAACGATGTCATAGGTAGTAATTTATATCCATTTTTAGATAGTTCTATAAGATAGATACATATTATTCAAATATATATCGTTCAAATGGATGCAAAGATGGATACACATGCATGTTCATCAAAGATGGACATAAATAAAGAAGGATATGGGTGTTGTCACATGTCTCTTACAGGTAGTAATGCTTTCTAACACCAACCACTACTAATACTTCTCTGTCATATGTCTCTTGCAAGATATGGGTGTCGTCGGTGCCACTGGCATGGTCAGCCAAAGCCGTGGACCGTGCATGACCTAGCCCACCGTCGTCTGGAACCAAGCACTCCCCCCTGGCCTAGATCGGTTAATCAATCTCGGCGTCCTAAACGGCATGTCCACTGTAGGTCCCCACTCCGCGTTGGCACTATGTACAATAGATATCGATTTGCTGACTCAAAAATGATATCTTCCTTAAGAGCTCCTTGTTGAAGCAGGAGATGACTGATCATGATGAGTGGGGAGAAACTTCATTCTCTAATTCTTGCACAACTTAATAATAAATCTGAGTTTTTGAATACTTGTTTATTTAAGAATATAGTTTTATAAGAAGAATGATAGAACCTACCTCTGCATGCTAATAAGAGAACTCGCATATCTTGCCTTTGAAACGAACCTGTCTGCTTAACTAAGAGAACTTGAACTGCTTGTCTAAGAGTAAAAGATTTGCATGAACATGTTTCACTATCGTTTGTGTTTCGAGAGAACCATATCGTGCTTAAACTTATTCAAAGAGAGCGGCTAGTCCACACAGTGTAAACCCCCTAATTTTTTAGGAATTTTAAAATCAAATTTCACAATTTTCTGGAATTTTCTGTAATTTTTAACTAATTAAAATCAAGGTAATTTAGATTTAAACAAATTTTAAATAATTTTAATCAATATTAAAATATTATTAAAATAATATTTTTAGGTGTAAAATAAAATATTAGACATAGGGTAATTTTCCTAGAATTTATAGGACCCCGGAAACAATTTTAAAGACCTAAAAACTAATTATTTATTAAACCAAATTAAACCTTAGAATCAACCCAGTTTATTTGTGAACCAAACTGAACCGAACCATGCTGAATCGGAGCCTAAACCAACCCTAACCGCAGCGGGTCGGGTCGGATCTAAACCCGACCCGAAACCCGAAACCCGAAACTTCACCCTTTGCCTATCAGATCGGGTCCGATCCCATCCACCACCCGACCCGACCCGGACCCGCTAACCCGGAAACCCTAATCCCTAACCCCCGACCGTGGTGCTTCACCTCCGCCGCCCTCCGCCCGCACCCGCCTGCCTCCCCGCAACCGCCGATGACCCCTCGGTTCCTCTCCCCCACAACCGTCGTCGACTGCCACCCTTCCCCCTCCCTGCTCCTCCTATATAAACCCGCCTTCCTCCTCCTCTCTCTCCTTATCACCCTGCTACTTCGTCGGCTCTACCAGCGCCTCCGCAACCGTCGTCCCCGGCCACCACTCTCCTCCAGCCTTCAGAGACCCAACCGTCGACGACCACGACGAACCCCTCTTAAGCCACCACAGTCGGCCAATTTTGGTACCGTCCATGTACTGAAGGAACGCCTTAGCGAACTCCATGAACTGTTGTACACCCTCAATAAATTTATCTCGTACACTGCATATATCATCAGGATAACGGTTGTACATCCACAAACGATGATGCAGATAGTAATTCATATCCATTTTTGGATACTTCTGCAAAGATGAATAGACATCGTTCAAGTATATACTCATATGAATATTTGGTAGTGTATATTATCCAAATAATACTTACTCCAGATATACAAAGATGAATAGACATCATTGAAGAAAATAATTTAAATTACAATACATGTCACAGGTCTAAATAGATTTCATATTGATATTTTTAATCCTCTACTGAAACTTCTTTATTTAAATATAGTACATGCACTAATACTCCTAGTCCTAGCATTGATACTCAGTAATACCCAATTATGTCATACACCTACTCGTATATATACACATAAGAATACTCAAGAATACAGTACAAGCACTAATACACCTAGTCCTAGTACTAATACTTCTTCGTTCAACTCTGTATCCTGGATACTCATATTACAGTATATCAGTGAGTCTCAACTTTGTATCCTGGATATCCATACTTGACATTTGTTTAGGCCATGACTTTCCATTGAAAAGTTAAGTCATGTATATCTCCTGTCAATTTTATTTTTGGTCCAGGATATATAGTTGACACTCACTGATACACTCCTGGATATCCATACTTAACATGTATGCATTTATCCGTGTCCGATAAAATACTTACAACCTTATCCTCGATATCCTGTCATAACCTTATATATATATGTGTCCTACAATTTTACCATACGTATCATGAGATAAAATGATACAAATATGTATGTGTGTTCGTGTCCATGTTAGGATTAGTGTATGCGTGTTAGTGTGTCCGCATATTCGAGTTTGGGTTAGTGTTAGTGTCCCTATGTGTGTGTGTGTGTGTGGGTGTCCGAGTTAGGATTAGGATAGGGTTAGTGTCCGCAGCACCGAGATATCCACACACACATACCCTCAGTCCACTATGCATAAGTGTGTACTGTATAACACCTCACTTGATACAAAAGACTGTGTCTAATTAACTCAGATAGGGTTAGGGTCTGTGTCGTGTCTCGGCTTTGGGTTACGGTCTGTGTCATATCCTGTGTCATGTCAGTAAAAAAAGATAGGATTAGGGTCTGTGTCATATCCCATATCGTGTCAGTGACATATCATGTCAGTGTATGTGTCTGTGTCGTATCCCGTATCATGTCTATGTTTGTGTATGTATCGTGTCCGCTATCAAATATTGTGTCCGTATTTGTGTGTGTGTGTGTGTGTGAAAGAGAGAGAGAGGGGGGGTTAGGGTAGGGTTAGGGTTAGGGTTTTATACCCTCTATGAATTTATCCCAAGTAAAATCTCTGACTTGATTCCCCGATACATATATAGAAACCCTCTTTAGGATGGTCACACCTATCATTTATCGATTAAGTTAAATACACACATGCAATACAATTTTACAACAAAAATGTGTGTTAATATAGTAAATTTATTAATTACATGGATATATGTCATGTTGTGTCATGTCGTGTCTGTGTGTGTGTGTCGTATCTATCTTAGTATGTGTGTTTGTGACAGTGTGTCATGTCTGTGTTAGTGTATGTGTGTGTCGTGTATGTGTCTGTGTCAGTATGTGTGTCGAGTTTGTGTCAGGGTTTGTCTGTCATAATGTCTGTATCGTGTTTGTGTTAGTGTGTATGTCGTGTCAGTGTCGGTGTCATATCATATCTGCATCTGTGAGAGTGAGAGAGAGATAGGGTTAGGGTTTACCAAGTGGAAGAGGAGGAGGAGGAGAAGCTCGAGGTTGTCGGAGGGGAGGATCCACGCCAGAATGGAGGAGTCGTGCGGGAGGGGGGCACTCGGAGGGTATGGGGCCGGAATAGGAGGCTGTGGCGGAGCCGGTAGGAGGGTAGGGATGGGGGTACGCCGATGTAAGGGGGCTGTGGAGGACGTCAAAGGGGGTACTTTGCCGAAGAGGGAGGGAAGA
The DNA here is from genome assembly GCA_036927795.1 of Iris macrosiphon. Lineage (NCBI taxonomy): Eukaryota > Viridiplantae > Streptophyta > Magnoliopsida > Asparagales > Iridaceae > Iris > Iris macrosiphon. Next base: position 35,739,286 of record JAYESA010000008.1, on the reverse strand, counting down.
AGGGGGTGCCGGAGTAGGGGCTATGGGGGAGCCGGTGGGTGGGGGTTAAGGATGGGGGACGCCGCAGTAGGTGGGATGCTGGAGTAGGGTGGCTGTGAAGGACGCCAGAGGGGGGTACTTCGCCGGAGAGGGGGAAAGAGGGGGTCAAAAATTTGTGGAGGAGTTCGATAGAATAGGGGGTAATGAAATCTTGGACCCTATATTAATAAATTTAGCAACATTTAGCGACATCTATTTATGACGTCGCTAAAAAAAATTAGCGACGTCATAAATAGACGTCGTTAAACGTCACTAATTCAAATGTTTGCGACGTTATAGATGTTGCTAATAATCGAAAAAATCAACGTCGCTAAACGTCGCTAAATCAAAAATTCCCGCAAAGTTTAGCCACCTTAAAAAAGCTTATAACAACTATTCTTTTAAAAAACTGAAGTACAGTCGCTATGTGTCGCCAACAGCGACGTATAACGATATTTATTTTTGTAGTCGCTCAAGTCTTTAATATTAGCGGCATTTTATTATGACGTTGCTTAAAATGTTACTATTTTATCATATTTTGGTAGTGTACGGAGGATGACGAGCATCTTGTTTCTACAAGAAAGGTGATAGACGATCTCATCATCCGGAGGAACGAATACAAGAATTGAATTGCCAGGTCATTCCTCAAATTTTGACAATTCCATGACAGCATCATTCCTCTCGCGGCTGATTATGGCCAGCCACCACTGTCTTATAGTCTTGGGATTTATTTGGTATATTCCTGAGTCGAGTGTTATCATTATCATTCCCTTCTGTGACAGATAATGCAGCAGAGCGATTCAGGTTAGGAGTGGAGGAATACTTTATGTCTATGGAAATGGTATGTTGTTGCTTCATTGAGGTAATAGGTGGAAACGGTGAATATGTGGGAGATATGATAGAGGCCGGAGGTGAAGAGGATTTTGGAGGAGTAATAGGATGTGAATGTATTTTGCACAGACGGGAAGTTTGAGATAACAACAGATTTTTTCATGGATGATAGATAATACAGTAGATAGAATGGTTTGAAGGGGGCTGGAGATATGAGAGTAATCCTCCAAAATAGGATACTGACTATGTTATTTAGTTGAACTAATGGTGTTAGATGAGATTTAAGTGACGAGGAGACCTTGGGTGAGTTCGGGTGAGAGGTAGTTGTATTGCTTAATGTGGGGTGAACCATGGGGGTAGTAGAGGAAATTGTGCCAACAATAGTGTTGATTGGTGTGGAGTATTGAGGGGTATGGGGTTGTGGTAGTAACTAGTAACATATTTAGAGATAATTATGGTGGGCACAGAAGATGTGGGAATGGAGGAAAAGTTAGTTGGAGCTGATGATGTGGGAAGAATCAGATCAGTAGTGGAATCAGTAACAGGGGGGATTGGGATTGGGTTAGTTACGGATAACAGTATGGGGATAAGGATGGAGGATGTGTGCAAAAGAAGTCTAACGTAGTGGTTAAAACAGATGCAATATTTCCAGATGGTTGCGGATTCGAGTCTTGGCGGAGCCAATTAATTTTTCTTTGGGAGAATTAATGTAGCGGGTGGTGGTTGGGTGCCTTGTAGGTGTAAGTGTGGTGCTGATGGGAGCTAGTACGGTGTAATAAAGTGCGTCTTCGGCTGCGTGAGGCTTTTGGGACGGATGGAGCCTTTGGACTGGGTTGGTGTATTCGGACCGGGATATAGGCTTCGGATTGGATTGGGGACTTCGGGCTAGGAATTGTATATATAGGCCTTTGGACTAGCCTTCTGACTAGCCTTCGAACTAAGTTCTAGCCTCTCGAAGAGACCTAAATAAAATTTACCTTCGGACTAGCTTTGCCTGAGCATAAAGAGAGTGGAGCAAAGCCAACTTGCTCGACTGCATACGAGCTGCCGGCAAGTCTCCCAGTCTTAACTTGGCTCTCTTTTTAAGTACTTATGTAAGATACTCTCCTCCCATGACCTAGTAGCTAGCAAGCTGTAGCCATTAATCATGTTTTCTATAAATACGTAACAGGTATGTGTTGGTTAAATTCCTAAATAATGCAAATAGGAAAATGTAAAATTAAAAACAAGAAATAGTATAGGATTCGAGGCACGTTACACGCTGTCCTTAGAATAGAATTTTGCCCCACAAACAGTGCAGTGGGTTCCTGGCGATCTATCCCCGAGATACAACGAATCCTTCGATTCACTTCACCGTGCACCCGGTGGTGAATCCCACGAACGATCACAACCTTGTCCGACAAATAGAAATTGGATGGAGGAGTTTTGGAGGAATTTTGATTCTGGTGTTTTTCTTTTCTTTTTCGTCTCTGTGAGATTGTTCTTCCGTCCGAACAGAGAGAGAGAGAGAGAGAGAAAAGAAAAAACTAATTTTTGTTTCTCAGATCTCAGGATCGTGTCCTGGATATATCTCTCACGTAACCTTTCCCACTTTTTCAGTAACGGGATTACGTGAGAACAGTTCCGCGGAAGACCATTAACCCACCAGACCAAATCAACGGAAATAAAAAAATAAAATAAAATAAGTTATGAAATTACCTTTGTATCCGTGTCCATTCCGCGCGCGCAAGCGTTCAAAGTGCTAAGTGCGCGAATAATAAACGCGAAAAAACGCGCATTAAATCGCGCATCCGCTCGCGGGTTGGATGAGTTCAAGCCCATCCCCTATAGAGCCCACTTACCCACTAAGAGGGGTAAAGCAATATATGGAAAGGAGAATGACTTCTCCTTTCCCATGTGGGACTAAAAGAAAGGAGTACTTTGTTGAATCATATAGTTTAGATAATTTAACAATAAATCTAACAATCCCCCACATGATTCAACAAAAGAAGAAAGGAAGGTATAGCACGATAGGACATATAGGAAGGAAAACAAGATATGGGCAATCACACTGTGTATCAGGGGAAGGTGTCTTCCGGACTTGAACCTCCCCTTAGTGTTATACATCTCATCTATACAGACCCAAAGTGACTTAAGTCTTGAACTTAGGATCTTACTTGTACAGACTCAACATACACACAAACTCATTGTAGTCATTTGATCGTATCAACAGTTGTGCACTTTTCGGCCATGTGCTATCTCGTTTTCTTAAGAGCTCTAGAGAACAGCCCGAGTTCCCATAGAAAGCGGCCCCACTTTCACTCTTAAATAGGTGAATCTTTCTAGGTATTCTGCAATTTATATACCCTGCTTTACAAGCCACAGATTCATTGAGATTTTACAATCACCCTTTTATTTATTGCAGATCAACACTATACACTAGAGGAATGGTTCTTTACAATTACTATCATATAGTGTTTCCAGTCACACATCAATTTTGTTGTTACCCATTGAACCTTTTCTTGGTGCTTCCAATCAAAGGTTGGGTTGCCTTTGAGGTGACTCAATCTATAGGCTTTAACCCCATTCCTCTTGCCGTCTCCAACACAAGTCTCATTGAGAGCCCTTTAGTTAGAGGATCTGCTAGATTGTTCTTTGATCTGACGAAATCAATTACAATTACTCCACTGGATCGCAATTGCTTCATCCGATTGTACCTCAGACGTATATGTCTGGATTTTCCATTATAACTTGTCCTTTGAGCCTTTGCTATTGCAGCTTGGCTGTCACAGTGTACAGGGATAGCATGAACTGGTTTGCTCCACAGAGGAATATCTGTTACCAGATTCCTAAGCCAGTCAGCTTCCTCACTGGTGAGGTCAAGAGCTATAAATTCTGCCTCCATAGTAAATCTAGAAATACAGGTCTGCCTGGTAGAGTTCCACGCAATAGCAGCTCCACCCAATGTGAATACATATCCACTAGTGGCTTTGGTCTCATCTATATCGGAGATCCAGTTCGCATCAGTATACCCTTCTAATACAGATGGGTATCCTCCATAGAATAATCCATGGGATATTGTGCCCTTTAGGTATCTCATTACCCGTTCCAAGGCTGTCCAATGTGAACTATTCGGATTGCTAGTATATCGACTAAGCTTTCCTACTGCGTAGAAAATATCAGGTCTGGTACGATTAGCAATATAGTTCAGGCATCCGATTTGCTGAGAATACTTCAACTGAGCCACACTGTCTCCTTTATTCTTCTTCAACCTGATACTTGCATCATATAGAGTACTTACAGGTTTAGAATCAAAATAGTTAAATCTTTTTAGAACCTTTTCTATATAGTGAGATTGGGAGATACCAATTCCCTCAGAAGTGCGACTTAATTTAAGTCCTAAAATTACATCAGCAGGTCCTAAATCTTTTATATCAAAATTTTGAGACAGAAATGATTTAATATCATAAATAATATCCATGTTAGTACCAAAAATAAGAATGTCATCAACATACAGGCATAATATTACACAAGAGCTACCAATAGTTTTGCTATATACACATTTATCAGAATCATTAATAGCAAAACCATATGATAGAATTACCTTGTCAAATTTATCATGCCATTGCTTTGGCACTTGTTTTAGCCCATAGAGAGATTTAATTAATTTGCGTACCTTGTGTTCTTGACCTGGAACAACAAACCCTTCAGGTTGTTCCATATAGATCTCTTCCTGTAAATCTCCATTCAGAAATGCAGTTTTTATATCCATTTGATGAATAAACAGTTTATGAACAGATGCAATGGCTATTAACATTCTAATTATAGAAATTCTTGTAACAGGAGAGTAAGTGTCAAAAAAGTCTACCCCTTCTCTTTGTTTGAACCCTTTAGCCACTAACCTGGCTTTGAATTTCTCAATAGACCCATCAGGTCTTAACTTTTTTTTGAAGATCAATTTGCAACCTATTGGTTTGTAACCTGCAGGAAGGTTAACCAAATTCCAAGTTCTATTTGATATAATAGAATCCATTTCACTATTTATGGCCTCTTTCCAAAATAAGGAATCGACTGAGGACATAGTCCCTTGATAAGATATTGGATCCTCTTCAACGAGATAGGTGAAAAAACCTTCACCTAGGTTTGGTTCTCGTCTTGTTCTTTTACTTCTCCTGGGTTCTGCTGGGGTAATCTCCTCTGGTTGTGAACTAGAGGTTACTACAGGGACATGTGTAGAAATAGAAGAACTAGATATTCTATTTTTCAATGGAAAAACTTTTTCAAAAAATGTAGCATCCCTAGATTCCATAACCGTGTTAGCATCAATACCATTTACCTCACTCTTAATTACAAGAAATCTATAAGCAGTACTATTTTTGGCATATCCCAAAAATACACAATCTACGGTCTTTGGTCCCAATTTTCTTTTCTTGGTAGGAGGGATAAAAACTTTAGCAAGGCACCCCCACACTTTGAAATATTTCAAAGATGGCTTTCTACGTCTCCAAAGTTCATAAGGGGTCTTATCAGTCTTTTTGAAAGGAACTTTATTTAAGATATGACATGCAGAAAGAAGGGCTTCCCCCCACAAATAATCAGATAAACCAGAGCTACCTAACATAGCATTAATCATATCAAGAAATGTTCTATTTTTTCTTTCTGCTACCCCATTCTATTGAGGAGCATAAGGAGCAGTTACCTCATGTATAATGCCATGTAATTCACAAAAGGAGTCAAACTCGGCAGAGGTGTATTCACCCCCACGATCAGACATAAGAATTTTAATTTTCTTCTCAAGTTGGTTTTCAACTTCAGCTTTAAAAGATACAAACTTACTGAAAGCTTCATCTTTAGTTCTAAGCAAGTAAACATGGTAGTATTTTGAATAATCATCTATAAATGTAATAAAATATCGTTTACCACCACGAGTGAGAATACCGTTCAATTCACAGATATCGCTGTGAATAAGCTCCAATAGCTGAGAACTCCTTTCAACGGAATGAAAGGATTTTCTGGGCTGTTTGGCTTGTGTACAAATCTCACATTTTCCATTCCTGCTCATGTCAATCTTAGGAATCAATTGTAACTTAGACATTCTCTTTAAAGAGTTAAAATTGACATGTCCCAAACGACCATGCCAAACATCACAACTATCAGTATTATAAAAGAGAGCATTTGAATCAGAAGTAGAAGTAGATGCAATATTATTTAAATATAAATTTAATGTACTGCAAGGCATGTCCACAGAAAGTTTGAACAGACCCCCACATACATAGCCTTTCCCAATAAAGTTACCATTCAGGGGGATTATAACTCGATTAGACTCAAATACCAGTTTGTAACCATGTTTATTTAGAAAATAACCAGAAATTAAGTTCTTGCTTACGTCCGGTACGTGCTGCACATTATGCAAAGGGAGAATCTTGCCCGAAGACAACTTGAGGTTCACTCTTCCCTTTCCATGCACTCTGGCAGCACTCGAGTTTCCCATAGCTACTGATTCGCCTTCCTCAACCTGTCGGTAGGAGAAAAAAGAATTAATATTAGGGCATACATGGACATTTGCCGCTGTATCAACCCACCAGTCAGTAGGCTGATACGATGACTCAAAAACAGAACATACGGTTACAAACCTCTGATCATCGGTACTGATAGACTCGGTCCCGACTATGATAACATGAGCCTGTGGAACAACAGTAGAGTCTGCAGGAGTTCGATGATCAGGATTCTGAAATCCCTGACCCTTCTTCCTGTAGCGGCATTGCCTAGCAAAGTGACCAGGCTGACCACAGTTGTAACATTCCCTCTTAGGTCTGTTGTCTTTCCCAATCGCAGCTCTTGGCTTAAGAAACTGTTTCTTTGTAGGATTTCTGTTCTGGGGGTTGTTCCTCTGTTGATAGGGTTGGCCCTTAGGCTTTCCCTTGGTTTCAACAATGTGTAACTTTGCCTCGAATTCAGTACTAAGAGGTTCCTTGTCTCTAGTTCTACCTTCTTCCTCAATGCGGAAGGACACAAACAGGTCATCTAAAGACATGGGTTCCTTATTATGTTTTAGTTTTAAACCAAATTCCTTCCAAGAAGGGGGAAGTTTATTAATGAAGGCAGCAATTAAAAATTTATCAGCAAATGGCATGTCTTTCTGAGACATCTCGTGTATGATTGTTTGAAGGGTATTAGTCTGTTCAACAACAGGCTTCTCATCTACTGTAAACCCCCTCACCCAAAATTAGGGCTACGTGGCTTAGATAGTGAAATTAGGGCTAGTTTGAACCCAATTAGAATTAGAACACGACTTTTTTAATTATGCAATAATTAAAAATGTGTAGCGCACCTTACCGTGCTTCGATAATTGGAGTACCTCACTAGCCATTTCCTATCTAAAAACTTCACGATCTCATCCTAGACATGTCCGCCTACTATTTTGACCCTTATACAACTTATAATATTGCTCGCTGATGCTATATTTTAGCCGCACAATAAACGTTGCGGACGTTATTTCTTAATTCGATATAAATTCTAATTTTGTACCCTTGTGCATCCCAATCGAAATTGGAGACACAATCTTGACCGTTTTGTGCAAACCAAATTTTATTAATATTCTACACTGTTCCCTCTACGCCCTGACAATTGTGTTCCGCCTGATTTAATCCCATGTACTCCTAATTAATTCTAGAATATCGTGCACGGTTTAATTTAATTAATTAAATCTAAATTTCTGCCTTTGTGCAATTTCCTAATTGTTGGGGCCTTTTATGCAAAAATGCATTGAGATTTCCCCACCAATGGACAATTCATGAAGAAACCTATTTTTCCCTTCACATAGATTTTTCTTAAAATTTTCTGGATGTGCAAACGCGCAACAGCGCCCTCCTATTTCAATCCAACCCTTGCAATTAAATAATTGTAATTTAAAGCCCCAACATCCTCATGTGAGGCCAAGACCCCCAAGGATTGTAGCCCAAGGCCCATCCCAATGAGAAGTTGACCAAGTCAACATTACCTAGGTCAAACCTAAAAGTCCTCATGGTTATAAATACAAACTTTTCTTAATTGCAAACCCAAAAACCTAGAAAAATTATTCAGCCGACTTCCCTCAAATCACTGTTCTTCTTCCCCCTCCTCTTTCCCTTGTTCCAGCCACCACCGCTCATCTTTAGACGGCGAGGAAAAGGGAGGAGCCGCTCGTAGCCGACTCTCTTCCGGCGAGTCGACTCCGTACAGTTCCCGGTCATTAGCGCATGCACCCGGCGCTAAGCATCAACCGAGCCACCTTCAGCGTAACCACGTCGAGACAATGGGGGTGCACTTGTCCATGCCATCTCCAGCGTTCACCGGTATCTCTACCGTGCCGATCCGAGCTGGGGCCGACATCCACACGTACATAGCCGTCATAAAAGTTAACCTCTTTCCGAAGGCGGACCAAGCTTTCCCGCTCGACCATCTTCTCGAACTCATCTACGATCCCTGCCTCTTACGTAGTTGACGGCTATCGACCTTCCCCTAACCAATTACAGCCAAGCTCGCCTAGTCAACATGGTTTCTTCTCCGCCGAGCACGGGCATATCCCTGTGTACACCCTGCCCGACACCAGATGAACATCTACTTCGCGAAAGCCGGACCTGCAAGCTTCCAACGCCATCACTCGACCTCTTCCCTGTCTCCTTATTGGTTCAACTCAGTCGTGTTTTATCCAACCGACACCAGCACCAGTGTGTCAAGAGCCTTTGAAATTCCTAATGATGGAAAATAAAGATAAAAAGAACTTCTGTTGCTTCCTGGAAAGAAAGAAGACATGTGTACTTCTCTTTAATAAAAAGAAAGGTGGTAGGTCCCTTGAATTAAAACAAGAGAGAGAAGTAGGTGCGGCTACTTTAGTTCCATGTTAAATTGCATGTAAGTCCTCATACATCAGGTAATTACAAACCTATCATTAATTTAAATAGTTTAAATTATACTATATCATACTAATAAACTAATAGTGGTGCTAAATAATAATATTTTTTTATATATATAATTTGTTAGGCTTTGGATTTATAAGTTTGGACAAATTCTTTGCTCCTCAACGAAACGGGACAACCCTCCAGGCAAGTATACCTTGCCATTGTACTGTTATTCTTATTCCATATGATTGCATGCATCTTTATTTTCTGTCTTTAGTTCATCTATTTTAACTGTTATATTAAATGCGTACGACGGTGTCGTCGTGAAATGTTTTTATTTATGTATTTGTATTGACCTATTTATGAGACTACCCCATTATTATGTAGCATCATTAGGTTCATTGGCCGTGACACAGTTGTTACACGAGTTGTGAGTCTCATGTAGATCACGGACTTGCGTACAGGTTGGCCTCCTGTACGTATGGGCCGTGCGTTAGGAATAACTGCTGTTAGAAACTTTGTATGCTAGTAGACTTGACAATTATTAGAGGTGTTATCGTGTCATGGATGTGACATGCTTAGAGCATGGGGTGGGGAGAACAACAAGTACCGCATTTGAGCTCCTTTACACTTTTCCCTGTGCACCCGGATTCTCCACTGGAGATACGGGCGGTGATGACCCATATATATATGTACATTGGCGGGCCTCCGCCGTTCAAAAGACGACGTGCCTTTGGGCCCCTGGATCTTCAAAAGAGAACCATGCCAAATCCCAGTTTTTAGCCAGATAGCTCACTTGTGGGAAAAGTTGTTCTTAGCTGCATTCACTTTAGACGGTTAGGCGACCCCTTTGGATATTTATTTCAGTACTCTATTGGCATGTATTTAAGTATCTTGTTATGTCCCTCTGAGGACCTGGTCCGCTGCCAGGTGTACCTGTTCTTGTGTATTTGCAGGAGAGCAGAGTTGGATGGTTATAGATGCTTCGCGGATGTCTTCTCTTCGAGCCGTGATTGATAGCTGGTACTTATATTGTTTGATTGAGTTGTACTTATATTGTATTTACTTTTTTATTTGAGTTAGTAGTGGATTTGTTTCCATCGAACTATCATCCTTAGATACTTCTTATTGAGATCTAGTTTCATAGACATTGGTTATTTTATTCATATTTGATTTTCGTGGATGAGATCTAGATTATATCCTGTGACTTATGACATATGTTTATACCACTTATGGATTTGATATTCATATTACAGCGTACGTGTGGATTTGGTTTCCATATATTGGGGTTGCCATATCCATGCGGCTGGCATGCTTATGTGTCCTAGTCCTACGTATTTTGGGACTGGGGCGTGACATGTTTTTGTGGTGGCCCATGCAGGTCAAGATCATATTGTCTCGGTTACGTTACTGTACCGAACAAGCCTGCACATAGGACTAGAGTATAGGATCTCATCCACAATTGACTATGATTCATCTTCCTTCTCTCTGTTCTATTTGAACAATTTTATCCTGCTTGATTCATGTACTTTTCTAATAGTTCTTTGAGTATAGCCTTCTGCTAGGATATAGGAACCCCTGTTATTAGGATGATAATTAGGGTATTATACCTATTAAGAATACAACGAGAATATAGACACACCACTAAGCTTAGAATGTCTAGTGAATCCTAGAATTCCTTATCTCTAGAATTGGCTTACCATTACCCTAGATGGATTATGAGGACTTGAGAGTAGTATAGACACTACTAGAGTTAGTTAGAAGTTTTACCATAATGTTTGACCCTAGTATTGAGGAACCAATGGAGAACCAATATTGAATATTAGGACTGAACCTAACCTTCATAGTTAGTTAGTATTGGAGAGCTACAAACTTAGATCATTGTCTTATTATTAGTAGACATCACCTTAGGAAGCCAAGAGCATTGAATATAGTATTTTCTTGATCATACCGCAAACACAGAGAGTAGCGTAGCATCTCCCCTTTAGGAAACCATGATACTATCTAGAGACGACCTATTTAATCTCATATGTTGTTCCTCTACGACCTCAATATTCGCTGATTGTGCGACGATTAAATTATCTTCTTCCCTTCTTCATCTTTCAGCTCGTGCCACTTGACACCTCTAAGCATAGACCAAGTGATTATACTCTACGATAGGATATATAGTTGTTATAGTCATGGTTGTAATCTTGAAATTTGAATGGTGTACCTTGTAGTTAGAACCTGATGGTTGAGTGTTCAATTAGATTATGACGATTACCCCTAGTTGTAGACCACATAATTTGTACCCCACCTCGATACAAGTTAGATTCCTTTCCCTTTAAACGGCTAGTAACTCTCCTATCCCTACCATTGACATATGTTCTATAAGCACTATGATTAAGACTTAAGGTGGCCCTTACCTATATAATATAATAGGAGACCCTAATAAGTATCAAGTTCTTTTCTCATATACCCTAATAAAGAGTTTCTATTTTATTTACACGTGCAAGATTATTTTGTAGGACCCTCTTAAGACTGTCACCATATTAGTCTAATTATTTTAAGTTGGGTAGTATGCCTCATAGCATAGTATCACATAGTCCTATTGACCTATTGATGTAATAAAATGGAATGACATCGACTTTAGACTTGCATAAGAAGATAACATTTAGACTATAGGAATGGAAGGTCCTATCCCTAGTTGGTCGACTAACGACTTAGACAAGGAGGTTGTATGATAACTGTGGAGATTGTAGAGTCTTTTATTATTATTGCTTATGTTGTTTTTGTTTTTTGTGAACACGAATTATTTGTAACTTCTCTCATCATAATCCAGCATTATATTTTCTGTGCTACCTTGAATTATGTTGCTATTATAGCCTAGTTTTTGCAAGCTTAATCTTATATCGAGCTTGTTCATGACATATGTGTTATTGGGGCCTGATCAACCACACTAATACAAATTGTCTAATCAGGATCAGTGCATTATGGTCTAGCTAGACATAGTGCGCTTGATTCGCCCTTCGCAATACTATTTTACGTGGATTGAGATGTATAATTGACCAGTAGACAAATATACTTACCCTCTAGATACGACAAAGCATATCATCTCAAGTACATAACTGCACCGATGTGAGCATGCGAATAAGAAATTACCAAATAGGATCCCAATCCACAACTACTTTGACAATTCCCAATTGAATTCTTTAAAGCGCCTTGATCCCCATACTTGCATTCTATTACCTCTCCCTTGAACTCTTTATTATTGATCTCCGTCTTCCCTTATTTCGGAAAGACGAAACCTTGTACTTGGTATAAGTTTGATACACAGAGAGTACTAGATATACCCCACAGGCCAATCGCATTGTTTGATGACTACCTTTTATAAAATGACTAAGGGAATATCATAGATGGTATGTTTGGTGTTAAAAAAAAAAAAAAAAAAAAACTTTGAGGATTCAATATCATGATTAAATAATTTGGGACATAGCCTTTGTAGATGTATAGCCTTAGATGATAGATGGGTAAATTCTAAGTTGGGTAGAAACTGCAATGTTAACTTAAGGAGAATTCTTTAGACTATAACAATAAAGATTTGATAGAGAGAACCCTACCCTATTTTAATTTCGAGGACGAAATTATTTTAAGTTGGGTAGATTGTAAACCTCCTCACCCAAAATTAGGGCTACTTGGCTTAGATAGTAAAATTAGGGCTAGTTTGAAACCAATTAGAATTAGAACACGGCTTTTTTAATTATACAATAATTAAATAACGTGTAGCGCACCTTACCGTGCTTCGATAATTGGAGTACCTCACTAGCCATTTTCTATCTAAAAACTTCACGATCTTATCCTAGACATGTCCGCCTACTATTCTGACCCTTGTGCAACTTATAATATTGCTCGCTGATGCTATATTTTAGCCGCACAATAAACGTTGCGGACGTTATTTCTTAATTCGATATAAATTCTAATTTTGTACCCTTGTGCGTCCCAATCAAAATTGGAGATACAATCTTGACCGTTTTATGCAAACCAAATTTTATTAATATTCTACACTGTCCCCTCTACGCCCTGACAATTGTGTTCCGCCTGATTTAATCCCATGTACTCCTAATTAATTCTAGAATATCGTGCGCGGTTCAATTTAATTAATTAAATCTAAATTTCTGCCTTTGTGCAATTTTCTAATTGTTGGGGGCTTTTATGCAAAAATACATTGAGATTTCCCCACCAATCGACAATTCATGAAGAAACCTATTTTTCCCTTCACATGGATTTTTTCTATAATTTTCTGGATGTGCAAATGCGCAACATCGCCCTCCTATTTCAATCCAACCCTTGCAATTAAATAATTATAATTTAAAGCCCCCAACATCCTCATGTGAGGCCAAGACCCCCAAAGATTGTAGCCCAAGGTCCATCCCAATAAGAAGTTGACCAAGTCAACATTACCTAGGTCAAACCCAAAAGTCCTCATGGTTATAAATACAAACTTTTCTTAATTGCAAACCCAAAAACCTAAAAAAATTATTTAGCCGACTTCCCTCAAATCACTGTTCTTCTTCCCCCTCCTTTTTCCCTTGTTCCAGCCACCACCGCTCATCTTTAGACGGCGAGGAAAAGGGAGGAGCCGCTCGTAGCCGACTCTCTTCCGGCGAGTCGACTCCGTACAGTTCCCGGTCATCAGCGCATGCACCCGACGCCAAGCATCAACCGAGCCACCTTCAGCGTAACCACGTCGAGACAATGGGGGTGCACTTGTCCATGCCATCTCCAGCGTTCACCGGTATCTCTACCGTGCCGATCCGAGCTGGTGCCGACATCCACACGTGCATAGCCGTCATAAAAGTTAACCTCGTTCCGATGGCGGACCGAGCTTTCCCGCTCGACCATCTTCTCGAACTCATCTACGATCCCTGCTTCTTACGTAGTTGACGGCTATCGACCTTCCCCTAACCAATTACAGCCAAGCCCGCCTAGTCAACATGGTTTCTTCTCCGCCGAGCACGGGCATATCCCTGTTTACACCCTGCCCGACACCAGATGAACATATACTTCGCGAGAGCCGGACCTGCAAGCTTCCAACGCCATCACTCGACCTCTTCCCTGTCTTCTTATTGGTTCAACTCAGTCGTGTTTTATCCAACCGACACCAGCACCAGTGTGTCAAGAGCCTTTGAAATTCCTAATGATGGAAAAGAAAGATGAAAAGAACTTCTGTTGCTTCCTGGAAAGAAAGAAGACATGTGTACTTCTCTTTAATAAAAAGAAAGGTGGTAGGTCCCATGAATTAAAAGAAGAGAGAGAAGTAGATGCGGCTACTTTAGTTCCATGTTAAATTGCATGTAAGTCCTCATACATCAGGTAATTACAAACCTATCATTAATTTAAATAGTTTAAATTATACTATATCATACTAATAAACTAATAGTGGTGCTAAATAATAATATTTTTTTTATATATATAATTTGTTAGGCTTTGGATTTATAAGTTTGGACAAATTCTTTGCTCCTCAACGAAACGGGACAACCCTCCAAGCAAGTATACCTTGCCATTGTACTGTTATTCTTATTCCATATGATTGTATGCATCTTTATTTTCTGTCTTTAGTTCATCTATTTTAACTGTTATATAAAATACGCGCGACGGTGTCGTCGTGAAATATTTTTATTTATGTATTTGCATTGACCTGTTTATGAGACTACCCCATTATTATGTAGCATCATTAGGTTCATTGGCCGTAACACAGTTGTTACACGAGTTGTGAGTCTCATGTAGATCACGGACTTGCGTGCAGGTTGGCCTCTTATACGTACGGGCCATGCGTTAGTAATAACTGCTGTTAGAAACTTTGCATGCTAGTAGACTTGGCAGTTATTAGAGGTGTTATTGTGTCATGGATGTGACATGCTTAGAGCATGGGGTGGGGAGAACAACAAGTACCGCATTTGAGCTCCTTTACACTTTTCCCTGTGCACCCGGATTCTCCACTGGAGATACGGGCGGTGATGACCTATATATATATATATGTACATTAGCGGGCCTCCGCCGTTCAAAAGACGACGTGCCTTTGGGCCCCTGGATCTTCAAAAGAGAACCATGCCAAATCCCAGTTTTCAGCCAGATAGCTCACTTGTGGGGAAAGTTGTTCTTAACTGCATTCACTTTAGACGGTTAGGCGACCCCTTTGGATATTTATTTCAGTACTTTATTGGCATGTGTTTAAGTATCTTGTTATGTCCCTCTGAGGACTGGTCCGCTGCCAGGTGTACCTGTTCTTGTGTATTTGCAGGAGAGCAGAGTTGGATGGTTATAGATGCTTCGCGGATGTCTTCTCTTCGAGCCGTGATTGATTGCTGGTACTTATATTGTTTGATTTAGTTGTACTTATATTGTATTTATTTTTCCATTTGAGTTGGTAGTGGATTTGTTTCCATCCAACTATCATCCTTAGATACTTCTTATTGAGATCTAGTTTCATAGACATTGGTTATTTTATTCATATTTGATTTTGTGGATGAGATCTAGATTATACCCTGTGACTTGTGACATATGTTTATACCACTTGTAGATTTGATATTCATATTACAGCGTACGTATGGATTTGGTTTCCATATATTCGGGTTGCCATATCCATGCGGCTGGCATGCTTACGTGTCCTAGTCCTACGTATTTTTGGGACTGGGACGTGACATCTACCATTTTAAACTCTAAAAATCTGTCAACAATGTAAATCTCAGAACCCGCTCCTTCATTGGAGTATTTTTTATCGAGAGCTTCCCAAAGCTCTATGGACGTAGAGGTAGTGCAGTATATATCATAGAGGGTGTCAAAAAGACAACTGAGAATTTTACCGTGACAGATAAAGTCTGTCTCGTTGTAGGACTCTAATTCGTAGGTCCTGGCAGGTTCGTGTAAGTCAGGTTGGATTTTCGGTTCTTTGATAACCTTAACCAGTTTCAAGCAAGTCAGCCAGTAGGTCATCCTACGTTGCCATCTCTTAAAATTCAGGCCATCAAACTTCTCCGGTTTGGATGAGTTATGAATGTTCGTGGTCAGTTCTTCTACGGTGTTCATCATGTAGATAGGAATTTTTCAACTAGAAAATAGAAAGTGGACAGAAGCTACGAAAAATTCTATTCTAAGATTGTTGGTTAAATTCCTAAATAATTCAAATAGGAAGATGTAAAATTAAAAACAAGAAATAGTATAGGATTCGAGGCACGTTACACGCTGTCCTTAGAATAGAATTTCGTCCCACGAACAGTGCAGTGGGTTCCTGGCGATCTATCTCCGAGATACAACGAATCCTTTGATTCACTTCACCGTGCACCCGGTGGCGAATCCCACGAATGATCACAACCTTGCCCGACAAATAGAAATTGGACGGAGGAGTTTTGGAGGAATTTTGATTCTGGTGTTTTTCTTTTCTTTTTCGTCTCTGTGAGATTGTTCTTTCGTCCGAACAGAGAGCGAGAGAGAGAGAGAGAAAAGAAAAAACTGATTTCTGTTTCTCAGATCTCAGGATCGTGTTCTGGATATATCTCTCACGTAACCTTTCCCACTTTTTCAGTAACGGGATTACGTGAGAACAGTTTCGCGGAAGACCAGCAATCCACCAGACCAAATCAACGGAAATAAAAAAATAAAATAAAATAAGTTATGAAATTACCTTTGTACCCGTGTCCGTTCCGCGCGCAAAGTGCTAAGTGCGCGAATAATAAATGCGAAAAAACGCGCATTAAATCGCGCATCCGCTCGCGGGTTGGACGAGTTCAAGCCCATCCCCTATAGAGCCCACTTACCCACTAAGAGGGGTAAAGCAATATATGGAAAGGAGAATGACTTCTCCTTTCCTATGTGGGACTAAAAGAAAGGAGTGCTTTGTTGAATCATATAGTTTAGATAATTTAACAATAAATCTAACAGTATGTTATACTACGATACAATCTACATGCATGTTGATAAGGAGTTATCAATTATAGTACAAGTAATACTTGGATATCTAACTGCCATCTATAGTATAAGTCATCCCAGTAGGTCGTCTCCTCATGCGTCATTGATTATATCACAGCTCACTATATTTAGCCATTTTATGCAGTTATTTAGTGGTAGCTATGGTTAATATAGGGATAGAGAGCGCATATATAATCAATCTGCAAGATGCATTTCAATTTATCTTGACCTAACTTATATGCAATAGGCACTGACATCATTGAGATACATAACGAGATTTGTGAGGAGATATGCGACCAGCTAGTTCATTTACGGCTCAACATGTTGGATAGCCAAACTAGACATTAAGCTTGGTGAAGTAGACCATAGCTCTTTTGTATAAACCATTTCTACATACCCCAGATAAGCTCCCACAAAATATTTCCATGCATTATTCTAGTGCATTAATTTATCAATTTTGATTAGCAATCCTTCTTTTTATAGTACCGTTACCAATAACTTAGTAGTAGATTAAGGATCATTTTACAATATCATATACATTGAATCCTAATTGGTTAAAGTTCACCAACATATCCTTTAACAAAATTGGATTGCGTGCATCTTTAGTGATCTAAGGAATGCCGCTTTTTATTTTATTTTAAGCACACATTTAACTAACAATTTCCATCCAAGAGTGGGTACAAACTTTGTAAGTTTGTTACCAAGACTCCAGAAACATTGTCAACATCAAGCTTGTAACTAGTTTTCTTAATTATTTCTCTGATTGGGGTAAAAGAAAAAATACCTTCTTCTCCAATCAACAAACCCTTTCTTTATATACAACCCTTCAATATATTAAATATTATTCTAAAGTGTAACCTAATTTTCTCTTCTAAACAAATACTAATCATCTATCAATCAGCAAGTGTCCTTAAAATAATCATCTAAACCAAATTTTAATCATAAAATTTCAAAATTAGGACAAAATCTAGGGTACATAAGTAGACATAGGATACTCGCATGTCTAAACGAGAAGGAGAGGCATGTTCGCGACATTGTCTTCGAATCGGTGCGTCTAGACGTACGCTAGAGGATCCGGCATCGGGGGCATCCGGTGTATTGTTCTGCTCCTTACCTTGCATTATGCTAGCTGGTTGGCTCAAAGAAGTAATGTTGGAGTTGGATTTATGTTGACAGATCATTTAGAAAGCTATGTAATCGTGACAAAAATTCAATTCAGATAAATATGGGTAGTGTTGGTCATTCATTTCTTTATCTTTGAGTTTAACAAATGATTATGTTCATGCTTTCTTGTGTTGTTGCTAAAAGATATCTATAAAAAAAAAGATGAAGAAAGATAAGTTATCACGTTGCATTTAATTAGCTGCAAAAAAATGCTGGTTATATTATATTATGTTGTAGCAAAGATTTGGGACCGATATATATCCATTTATGTTATGTCCCTAGATTGGGCAGTTAGTATGTCGATCTACAGCTCGAGGAATATTGATAAGTCAAATGGTAAGTCTTTGGATTTAGACAGCAAAGTTCCAAGATTAGATAGTTAGTATTACGAGCTATGGCTGGAGAAAATGTGGCAAAGACAAATGAGAATTATGGCATATTTATTTATGTTTTCTATTGTCATGCATGATATATTTTCTTTATAGTTAAGATAAGTTGCATATACATGCATGGACATGGATAACTTGTACACAATGTTTAGTTTCTCGAAATGGCACTCCAGGACCAAAGAACCACTTTATCCTAAGGGAACAAGGATGGTGCTGACATATTAGCTTTGGAATTGTGATATCTTTAGTAAGGCTAGCAACCTACGCTGTAAAAGACGTCGTAATTCCATTAATAGTTGAAATGGCTTGTAGCCCATGACCTTTATATAGACAGGCTGCATACTATGATGTCTTATGAAGGAAAGAGTGTACTAATGATGTCTCATGCAGGCAGAGTAAATATTACTCATTTATAATAAAGACTAAACGATCGTTGGTAAGATTCACTAATTCATTTTCGGTCGGATATAAATTGTTAATTGACCCAAAGACAAGAAATAGTAAGATCAATATTAATAATCTTCTTATTAAATGATTACTGTATTGATTTCAAGTATGTAGGGTTAGCACAGTTCACCAGTACATAAAAATATACTGATACCACCCAGCTTTGCATGTGAAGATAGTAGCTTGGTAGTTTTGAGGCATCATAGCATTAAATCTCTTCTTACAAAGATATTGTCTTCTATTATAAAGGAAAAAACGTCAGGAACATTATAAATCTTTTGTACGAGTATGTTGTAAGCCAATACGGCAAGTTCATTGTAAGCCAAGTTTGGCAAGTTTTGGTTGGCTATTGAGAGCCCTTGTATTTTTATGCAAGTCTTGTATTTTGCTGTAAGTATCAATAAAAGAGATAAATTTCTATATATCTTGTTGTAAATTTAATTTATCTTCTTATTTTTTCTACAATGTTATTTTATCGAGAAATACCATTAATTTTATTCATTTTGCCTTATACAAGGGCAATTTTGACTTATACGCATCACATCAAGTTGTTACTTTGTGTTCTACAGAATCAGGGCATGATATAATGGTATGATAGGATGGCTTTACATCCTTTGAACCTCATTCAATTTAGTTTGATTCTAAAAGTTGCTTTCGCGATCAATAGTCCCTTGACCCTCATTGATACTTTACTAAATGTTCTATATAATAAGTCTAAATATATTATGATGCTATGGATATAGTTTATTGATTAGTAATGATACCAAGAAACAACAACAATGATTCAATGAAATAATATAACTAGATATCTATGAATGATGCTTTGTATGAGGGATTCAAGAAAGGTCGATAAATGTATTGTAATTAACGGTGAGTAATTACATGTTATACCAAAAAGGAAGTATGTGTAAACTTAGATGATTGGGATCAACAGAAATTCTAAGTTGATCCATGTTTATTGGCTTGGTTATGTTTTAGAATTTGAGAGAGTTGATATCGTGTTTGTAGGAGGATAGTAATGAATATACGTTTTATCTGTGCGAAAAGAAGTATTGTGCCGAGAATGAGTTGATTTTTGGGTAGTATATGCAATCTCTGAGAGATGAGGCAATGTCGGTATTTTGTTTGGAATTATGCTCAGCAATAATTTAACTTCGAATGTCCCTTGCTAAATTGAGTTTTAATGATCAAGAGCAGGCTCTTACCAATTGAATATTATGTTGGATAAGAATTAAAAAAATATGGAATGGATGATTTGGTTGGGAACAACAAAATAAATTATACATTTAGACGATGACTTGAGTTATCGGATGAATATAAACTTAGAACAAATGGTTGGGTATTACTATTAAAGATGTATTTAACAAATGATACGAACCATATATTGAATGATGATTGGAATTGGTTGGATGAAAGGCATATGTTGGACATCATGAATTGGTTGTATAATAGAAAATTCCTTGAAATATTTGTCAATGACCCAAAGTATGTGAAGAGTTGTGACCTTGACCCTGAGTATGTAATTTTGTTTACATGCCTGGTTTAAAGGGTAGCATCAGTGAAGTAAGAAAATTGAGCTTCCTGTAACGATTTGTTTTTTCATATTTAAATATATGCTTAAAAGATTGAGGTGTAGCAAGTAGTGATAGATATTGTCGGTGGATAATGTAGCCGCATAGATTATTTGACTCGTATTGGATAGATTTAGATGATAAGGTTGTTGATGCTGGATGATCTGTATCATGGTTATATGACTGGCGTATGATAATATGTAGATATTTATTAAATTTGGTTTAACGAATATTTGATTCTTTTATGATTCATTGATAAGGTGATATGAAACAAAGTTGATAATTAATGTAAATAAAGTTGACCCTGACTGTTATAGAATGAATTTGGCAAACGTAAGGCTCGATCAAATTAATTACAATATATTTATCTTATTGATTGGTTAATAAGTTTATTAGTTCATATGAATGGATTGAATATACTACCAAAATAATTCAATGTAGCGACTCCTGAAAACATCGCTAATGGCATAAAAATGTCATTAAAAAAAATTTATGATATAATTAGCGACATTTTAATGAAGTCGCATTTAAGCTAATCGCTGACAGGAAAAACGTCACAAAATATCACTATAGCGACAATTTCTAGCGAAGTACTTGCGTCATTAATATTTTATTTATTAGCGACGTTTAGCGACTCAACGTCGCTAATTTAGCAACTTATTTTATGTCGCTAAACGTCGCTAGCTTTTTTTTCTAGCGATATTTTGTAACACATTTAGCGACATTTTATTGACCTGGCAAATACTGCCATATCAGTGATTTATCGACATTCAGCGACGTATTCAACGACGTATTTAGCGACGTATTCAGCGACTTATTCAGCGACGTAATTAGTGACATAAATAAACATCACTAAACGACGATAACGTCGCTAAACGTCACCAAATTTTTAGTAAAAAATAAAAAAATAATATGAAATGGTTTCCAAACCAATCTTTCTGCAGTTAACGAATTCCCAATTTATATAAATAGATCTAGAGCAACCCTCCGTTGAACTCTCTGGGTTCGCCAACCCCTTCGGTGGAACACTCAACACCGATAAATTAACATACATTTAATATGAATACAATAAATACATAGACTTAAAATAGTTCATAAAAGTAGACAGACCCGGAGCAACCCTCCGTTGGATTTTTTGTGTACAAAATATTACAATATTATATAAAATATCACAGTCATACAATAAACACAAAATAAAAGTATCACAGTCATACAAAAAGTATAATATAAAAGTATTACATTCATACAATAACCATAATAAAAGTATATAAAATATCACAGTCTCTACGCTGGGGCAGATACCAGTCCCTCAAATACTTCGCATGAACAGCGTCTATGTGATCAATCTCCGCTATAGGTGTTGGGTAACTAGAACTCTCCTTCTGAGATGGTACCTGCCCAACAGTAGGAGGCACCACTTCCTCCTTAACAATCGCTTCCAATTTAATAGTAGGAGGTATCTCTTCCTCCTTAACATTCACTTCCTCCTTAGCAATAGGAGGTATCACTTCCTCCTTAATATTAGCAGATGCCTCTTCCTCCTTATGTAAACCCCCCCAATTTATTCTGTAGATAGTTAGAGTGGGCCAGGAAAAATTCTGATATAATATATTGAGGTTTAGAGTAGGGGATATTTTACCTGGAATTTTAAATCCGATTATTTTAAAACTTTATTCCACCATATATTTGTCAAATTATTCGGAGCCCATTTTTAGCCCATAAATTCGGTACAAATTCTGTACACTCGACTCAACTTGCCAAATTAGGCACTGGACTTTTCTGATTGTTAAAATCAACTTTTGTGTGCTCTAATTTAATTGCGCAATATTTCGCAATCGTAAACCGTATTTTATTTCGTGTCGGACACCTGTGTCGTTACCCTCGATTTTGGGGTACCAACTTAACCCGTTGAGCCAGACCAACTAAAGGGTCCAAGATCGACTCTAAGCTCCCACTATTTTTGGCCTTTGCGCCGTTTCCAGATTTTGACCCCGCGGGCCCCAATTAAATTAAATTCGCGGGACGCGTTATCGTTAATTAAATCGAAATTTACCAACTCTGTAAATTCTATTTTAATATTAAATTAATCTCAATGCCCTCCAAATTTGACCCGCGCCTGACGCGCAACGCCCCTCACTAATACAATTTTTAAATATATTTTTCTCCGCAATTTTTACGTCATTTCATGTGTCCATGCAAATTCCCGAATTTACGGGGGCTAAGTCGCAATTATCAATTTGTGTGGCAAACTCCTATTGGCCATATATAAATGAGAGGGTCCCAAAATAGGGTCCCAATCTCATCCCCCTTCATGAAGAAACCCACTTCTCTTCATAATAAATCCCAACCCTCCATTTTGAATGTCATCATCTCCACCCTTCATCTCAACACACTATCCTATAAAACCATCACATCACCCTCACCACTCCCCAAACCGGCCCTAATTCCCATGCCTAGAAAATCCCCCACCCTCTCTCTCTCTCTCTCTCTCTCTCTCCTCCCTCTTTCTCCATGCAACCCAAACCGAGCCCCCCAACATACTCATATATTCTTTCTTCTTCAACCATTCTTCTTCAACTATTCTTCTTCCTGGGAACTCTCCACCCGGTGACTGACCCGACGCCGGCGGCTGACCCTGCTCCGCCCTCCAGCACACCGGCGAGTTCAGCTCCGGCCGTCGACCCCCGACCAACTCGGTCCGGCCGGACAGCAGCCGACCTTCCCGCGGCGGTTCCACAGAAGCCGACGGGCTGTCCCCTTCCTCGGCGGCCTGACCAGCAGCCGTCAGGCTGAAACGTTCTCGACCCGCGCGAGCTCGCACTCCGGCGAGTCCAGTCCGGTTTTAGTTCCCTCCCCCGCTCCGGCCTGTGGACTTCTCCCCCCCCCCGCAGCGGCCTGTGCAGCCTCCATTCGGCCATTGCCGACCGCCCGGCGACGATGTGCAGTACAGCTCCGCCGCTCCACTGTGCCGAGCACCCTCACCGGCTTTGGGCTGCCACTCCGGCCAGCCTCTCCACGGCATCGACCCCGCTGTTCTGCTCCGGCACTGTGCATTGCGGCTGACCCGCGGCAGTCCGGCCTCCCTCATCCGATCTAATCCCCGTCCGTCCGCCTCCCTGTCGTCATTATCACCACCACCGCGGCCACCCTCCACCGGCCGTGCTCCGGCGTCGACAACCTCGTCGAGGTCGAATCTCCCCTCTCATGTTTTAATTCCAGAATTTATTAACATTTTAATTAAGATTCATTTATATGCATAGAATTGTGAAGGTTAGTCAGGGTGGTGTATCTATGATATGGATTTATATGGTTAGTATAGGAAATACTTGAACTATGCGATTAAGGTCTATATTGGTTAAGTCTAATGATGATTGATGTGAATATGGATTTTAATGATTCGAGTTTGTATTAATGATGTTTAGTATGTTTTAGGGTTTTTGGTTGCATAAATTAAAATAGATTTCAATGATTCGCATGAAGGTCGAGGATTTGAATTTTAGTGAGATATTATGAATATTATGGAAGTGAATGAATTTAGATTGGTTTAAGGTTTAAATATGGTTCGTTGAGTTTGAGGTTGAATGCATCAAGATTTAGAGTATATTACGTTATTTTTACATGTAAGTTAATTATCCTTGAAGAGCCGGTAATTTATGGTAAAAGGAGGGGATGTCATTAAGATGCCCATTATTTTGAGGACTTGATAACTAGTGACGAAATTCGATTGAGGAATACGAATATGTAATTTTGTACCATACATTGTGAGAAAGGTGTAATATCAAACCGATAGTTATTGATTGGAGGCCGGGAAATAATAATGAATATATAGGAGGAGGAGATACTGACGGTGTTTATAACCGAGGGTTTAAGTAATTATTAATAACCAGTTACTCGAGGATAATTATTTTATTTAAGGATAATGTGTAATGTATATGGTAATGACTGTAAGGACTAGAGTAGAATTTGAGGATTTGATCCTGGCTTGAACTACTGAACTTTGTGATGGACTTAGTAAGCTTGAGGTTTGGATTGATGATATCGTACAGATATTTAATTTGATCAGATGTAACTTGCTCCGAGTCTACTTTGGTCAACCCTCTAGTGTCTTGTCCCTGAGATTCATAGCTGAGCTTGAGTTTAGTTGTGGATGCGTGTCGCATCCCTGTTTGCCAAATGATAGTTTATTGATTGAGTTGTATCTCATCTCTAGGTACTGCAGGACCTGAGGACTTGGACGTGGTATCGGATCCCCGTCATCAGCAGCCGCACGCAGGCAAGTGTACCTTGCCACCCTGTATTTCAGTTTACAGATATTTATTGTTTCGTTATGTACATTGTGCACGTAGTTATGTTGACGTTCGATATTTCACGTCCGGATCGCCACCGGGTGTTGACATTCGACTTAACGTCTTAGAATAAATACTAGATGCTTCATAGCACCTCGATGCACGTACCAGAGTACATCGATACCCCAGGACACACTCATACACTGTGATCGTGCCAGATTTCCTGTATCCTGATACTGACATCATGACCAGAGACTGGGACGACCTTAGGGTCGCGTCTGTTGAGTTATTCCTTGTGTCGAGACTGTAGTTAGAGGTCCAGGTACAACGCACAATCGTTGACCGCTTGGGAAGGGGAAGACAGTTACTAGACGTTTGGGCTACTCTGCACGCGCTTATATATATGTAGTATTTTCTAGTGATACCTGTTTCTAGTATAGTTGTTCCACCCGTGTGACTCTTTGCCCGGAGCTGCGGTACGTGCTGTGTGTTTCCGTGTCCGGAGCTACGGTTTTACTTTGGACAGCCCACGCGTCGAACATTGTCTTTAAACTGTGTCACACTAGTTGGTTATGATAGAGGACCCTGTCGTGCACTTGTACTTTCTGTTTACTTGGCATGTTATATTTCTGTACCTTGTTACGTCCCTCTGAGGACCTGGTTCCCTGCCAGTTTTGCAGCATAGACGATTACGGAGCACTTGGAGATACTGATGGAGTGGCATATCTTGCGAGCATGGTACCAGGTACTCACATTATATCTACCGGCATTATGGTTATTTTACATTGATTATTCATCTGCTGTTTTAGCCTAGTTTTGTAGACTCATACTTCTTCTCGAGTCTATTCGAGTTAGTGTGTTATTGGGCGGCCGACCTTAGCACATTTAGCTCTTTCTTGTATACTGATGTACATTGTGGATTGAGACATAGAGGTTTACATTGATGAAATATCTAGATAGTGCCCTTTTATATTACAGCTTATACGTATTCGAGTCAGACCAGAGTCTGGTCGAATACGTAGCTGGCGTGTCACGTATTCCTGGTCCTACGTATTTTGGGACTGGGGCGTGACATATTTTTGTGGTGGCCCATGCAGGTCCGATTTAAATCGTCTTGGTCACCTGACTGTGCCAAGCGAGCCTGCAAATTAGAAATAAATGTTATGATTGTTGAGTAGGATCTCAATCCATAATCGATTTTAAAACTCTTTGTATGTGATTATCGCCCTTGGATTTCCACTTTGCATTCGTTCAATCTTCGTCAATGTCGCTATCCTTGTTTCTCGTCCCCTATTGTTCGGGGAGACGAATGTTTGTGACTGATGATTCCCTCCAGAAGAAGATTGAAGATCAGACGGCAGAAGACAGAATTCGTATACCTTTCTCGGAGAAGATTGATACCTTATCAGGATAGATTGATGGGTTCTTTGGATTCTAGAACTAGTGTAGAAGGTTGGCAAGAGAGTTGGACCCAGTAGTACCCTACCCGTGCTTGAGGCAGCAGTGATCTTGGAAGTACTAAGAGCCAGAAGGACTGTTGATCATGACCTAGAATGATTTATAGGAATCCAAAGCCTGATGATGGAAACTAGTGGTTGTATACGATAACAATACCAGGAACGAAGATTATGAGCTAGAGGAGATGAAGATTTTAGGATCTCACTTGGGAGATAATAATCAGATTTCAGGAAATTCCAGTATGTGCTTGAGTGATACCAATATTGTACTTGTGACTTGGAGAGATGAATAACGAAAAGAAGAAATTTGAGAAATAAAATTTTAGGGAAGACCTTGAGGAGAAGAGAAATTATACATTAGGCAAGAAGGAATTTTTCTTTTGGAGGATTATTGTGGTAAACAGAACAAGAGAATTTATTTTGAGGATAAGTCTGGACGATGACACCGTCCTAGCATGAGTTGATTGAGCCAATACCACGCGACACTCGATTGTCAACATAGTTGCATTTATATTTTTAGGCCACCAGGTTACCCTGAGTTGAGTTCAGGGAGCCTAGGAGTATGGTGTCCATCTACCTTAGGGGTATACAATTTAGGAGGTAAACCAGTGTACCACCATGTTATAGCAGAGTTGAGGATATTTCTAGATAATCTTTTAGGCCTGCCACATGACAGAAAGAGTTTGTTACATAGTTGACTCCAAGAGCCGAGCCAATTATTTTTCCTTCTTCGGACTAGCACCGACAGAGTTTGGTTGAGTTGAAAGTCCATAATAGAGGACCTCTTAGACAAGGGTTTCGATCGAAATAGTGTTTTCCATGAGAAGCAACCATCTTATAGTACCGAAGAAGGACGAGACGGTACGTCTGCATATTGATTTTAGGGACAGTATGTTTGTGTAACGAATTACAGGATTTAATGCAGTAACGGTAAAGAACAAGTACCCATTGCCGCAAATCAAAGATTTATTTGAATCAGCTAAGTGGCACATATGTATTTTGAAGATCGATCTCAGATCCAGCTATCATCAGATCTAGGTTCGGAGAGAGGCCATTCCTAAGGCGACATTCCGGATGTAGTATGGATACTATGAGTTTTTAGTCATGCTGTTTGGTTTAACCAACGCGCCAGCAGTATTCATGTGTTTGATGAACAATGTTTTCCACCAGTACTTAGATAAGTTCGTGGTAGTATTTATAGACGATATCCGGATATATTCCAAGAGCCAGGAGGAGCATGAGAGACATATCAGGATTGTGTTGGAGACGCTGAGACATGAGAGGCTATACGCCAAACTCAGCAAATGTGAGTTCTGCTTGGATAGAGTACCATTTCTAGGACACATAATCACCGGTGATGGACTATCAGTTGACCCGGAGAAGATAGCTGCAGTAGAGACCTGGCCTACCCCTACATCAGTTACGGAGGTTAGGAGTTCCCTCGGACTTGCCGGGTATTACCGGAGGTTCGTGGAAAACTTTTCGAGGATAGCTGCGCCTATGACGCGACTGACGCGAAAGGGCGAAGAGTTTATCTGGACCGACGAGTGTCAGGCGGCTTTCGATGAGCTGAAGAAGCATCCGATATCGGCACCAATTTTGACACTACCTTCCGGATCAGGAGGATATGTAGTGTACAGTGATGCGCCAGGGAGCGGATTGGGATGTGTACTGATACAACACGGCAAGGTGATAGCCTACGCATCGAGACAGCTGAGAGTCCATGAGAAGAACTATCCGACGCACGACTTGGAGCTAGCTGCGGTGATATTTGCACTAAAGCTATGGAGGCATTACCTTTATGGTGAGCGTGTTGAGATTTATACAGATCATAAAAGCCTGAAGTACGTCTACACGCAGAAGGAGCTCAATATGAGGCAGAGACGCTGGCTAGAGTTGATGACAGATTATGATATTGAGCTACAGTACCACCCTGGCAAGGCAAACGTCGTAGCAGATGCCTTAAGCAGGAAGCCCATGGCATACTTTCTGACAACGCAGCGACAGTTGCTAGAGGATCTCCAGGAGCTTGGGATAGAGATCGTATTGCCAGGCATGGATGGACAGATGGCCAGTCTTGAGGTTCAGTCTACTTTGATTGAGAGGATCAAGGCAGCATTGCCTACAGATGCGAGATTTTGACGTCTGCGAGAGAGGACAGAAGCCGGCCTGCAGACGGGACTCAGGATTCATGAAGACGGAATGCTGAGGTGCGGAGATCGCCTATATGTTCCGAGTGGCGAGCTACGCCAAGAGTTGATGACCGAGGCTCATAGCTCGATTTATTCCATTCATCCCGGGGGTACGAGGATGTACCGAGACTTGAGACAGCATTTCTGGTGGCATGGGATGAACAGAGAAATTGCAAGATTTGTGGTGAAGTGTTTAGTTTGTCAGCAAGTCAAGGCTGAACATCAGAGGACTGCAGGATTATTGCAGCCACTCCCCATTCCCGAGTGGAAGTGGGAACACATTACCATGGACTTCGTCACAGGATTTCCGTGAAGCCCTAGCGAGAAGGATGCAGTTTGGGTTATCGTAGACAGACTCACCAAGATTGCACATTTCTTACCCTTCAGAGTTGGGCAATCCACAGAGATACTAGCTGACATGTACATCAGGCAGATAGTACGATTACATGGAGTGCCTGTCAGCATCGTATCGGATCGTGATTCCAGATTCACATCACATTTCTGGCGGAGTATGCAGGAGAGCCTAGGAACTCGTCTCAAGTTCAGCACTGCGTATCATCCACAGACTGACGGACAGTCAGAGCGCACGATACAGATATTAGAGGATATGTTGCGAGCTTGCATGATTGATTTTGGAGGTTCTTGGAAGGACCATCTACACTTGGTGGAATTCTCCTACAATAACAGTTACCAGGCCAGCATACAGATGGCACCCTATGAGGCACTGTACGGCAGGAAATGTAGGTCGCCAGTTTGTTGGAGTAACGTAGGAGAGCGTCAGATACTTGGTCCCGAATTGGTGACACAGACAGTAGAGAAGGTCAAGCAGATTCAGAGCCACCTGCGCGCAGCACAGGACAGGCAGAAACACTGGGCAGATGCGCATCGCAGGCCATTGGAGTTCAAGGAGGGTGACCACGTATTTTTGAGGATATCGCCCACTCGTGGTACCATCAGATTCAGAGGCAGAGGCAAGCTGAGTCCGAGGTATATCGGACCTTTTGACATTCTGGAACGAGTTGGCGAAGTGGCATACCGTCTTGCATTACCTCCATCATTAGAGGGAGTACATGACGTATTTCACGTATCGCAGCTGAGGAGATATGTCGCAGACCCTAGCCACGTACTCGATCATTCAGAGATTACAGTCGGGCCTAGTCTGTCTTACGTAGAGCAGCCAGTTGAGATCCTCGATTACAGCGAGAAGACTTTGAGAGGGCAGACGATTCGACTGGTCAGAGTGGCATGGAAGCACCATTCACCAGGCGAGTCTACTTGGGAGCGCGAGGATTCTATTAGGCAGCGATTTCCATACTTATTTGAGGAGCAAGGTACGAATTTACGTACGGCATTTTAATTACTAGTTATTTTAAATTCTGTTAGATATTATCGTGCTTTACTTATAATTTCGGGGACGAAATTTTTCTAAGTTGGGAAGAATGTAAACCCCCCCAATTTATTCTGTAGATAGTTAGAGTGGGCCAGGAAAAATTCTGATATAATATATTGAGGTTTAGAGTAGGGGATATTTTACCTGGAATTTTAAATTCGATTATTTTAAAACTTTATTCCACCATATCTTTGTCAAATTATTCGGAGCCCATTTTCAGCCCATAAATTCGGTACAAATTCTGTACACTCGACTCAACTTGCCAAATTAGGCACTGGACTTTTCTGATTGTTAAAATCAACTTTTGTGTGCTCTAATTTAATTGCGCAACATTTCGCAATCGTAAACCGTATTTTATTTCGTGTCGGACACCTGTGTCGTTACCCTCGATTTTGGGGTACCAACTTAACCCGTTGAGCCGGACCAACTAAAGGGTCCAAGACCGACTCTAAGCTCCCACTATTTTTGGCCTTTGCGCCGTTTCCAGATTTTGACCCCGCGGGCCCCAATTAAATTAAATTCGCGGAACGCGTTATCGTTAATTAAATCGAAATTTACCAACTCTGTAAATTCTATTTTAATATTAAATTAATCTCAATGCCCTCCAAATTTGACCCGCGCCTGACGCGCAACGCCCCTCACTAATACAATTTTTAAATATATTTTTCTCCGCAATTTTTACGTCATTTCATGTGTCTATGCAAATTCTCGAATTTACGGGGGCTAAGTCGCAATTATCAATTTGTGTGGCAAACTCCTCTTGGCCATATATAAATGAGAGGGTCCCAAAATAGGGTCCCAATCTCATCCCCCTTCATGAAGAAACCCACTTCTCTTCATAATAAATCCCAACCCTCCATTTTGAATGTCATCATCTCCACCCTTCATCTCAACACACTATCCTATAAAACCATCACATCACCCTCACCACTCCCCAAACCGGCCCTAATCCCCATGCCTAGAAAATCCCCCACCCTCTCTCTCTCTCTCTCTCTCTCTCTCCTCCCTCCTTCTCCATGCAACCCAAACCGAGCCCCCCAACATACTCATATATTCTTTCTTCTTCAACC
The DNA here is from genome assembly GCA_036927795.1 of Iris macrosiphon. Classification (NCBI taxonomy): domain Eukaryota; kingdom Viridiplantae; phylum Streptophyta; class Magnoliopsida; order Asparagales; family Iridaceae; genus Iris; species Iris macrosiphon. The sequence continues at coordinate 35,708,668 of JAYESA010000008.1, read as the reverse complement.
ATTCTTCTTCAACTATTCTTCTTCCTGGGAACTCTCCACCCGGTGACTGACCCGACGCCGGCGGCTGACCCTGCTCCGCCCTCCAGCACACCGGCGAGTTCAGCTCCGGCCGTCGACCCCCGACCAACTCGGTCCGGCCGGACAGCAGCCGACCTTCCCGCGGCGGTTCCACAGAAGCCGACGGGCTGTCCCCTTCCTCGGCGGCCTGACCAGCAGCCGTCAGGCTGAAACGTTCTCGACCCGCGCGAGCTCGCACTCCGGCGAGTCCAGTTCGGTTTTAGTTCCCTCCCCCGCTCCGGCCTGTGGACTTCTCCCCCCCCCCGCAGCGGCCTGTGCAGCCTCCATTCGGCCATTGCCGACCGCCCGGCGACGATGTGCAGTACAGCTCCGCCGCTCCACTGTGCCGAGCACCCTCGCCGGCTTTGGGCTGCCACTCCGGCCAGCCTCTCCACGGCATCGACCCCGCTGTTCTGCTCCGGCACTGTGCATTGCGGCTGACCCGCGGCAGTCCGGCCTCCCTCATCCGATCTAATCCCCGTCCGTCCGCCTCCCTGTCGTCATTATCACCACCACCGCGGCCACCCTCCACCGGCCGTGCTCCGGCGTCGACAACCTCGTCGAGGTCAAATCTCCCCTCTCATGTTTTAATTCCAGAATTTATTAACATTTTAATTAAGATTCATTTATATGCATAGAATTGTGAAGGTTAGTCAGGGTGGTGTATCTATGATATGGATTTATATGGTTAGTATAGGAAATACTTGAACTATGCGATTAGGGTCTATATTGGTTAAGTCTAATGATGATTGATGCGAATATGGATTTTAATGATTCGAGTTTGTATTAATGATGTTTAGTATGTTTTAGGGTTTTTGGTTGCATAAATTAAAATAGATTTCAATGATTCGCATGAAGGTCGAGGATTTGAATTTTAGTGAGATATTATGAATATTATGGAAGTGAATGAATTTAGATTGGTTTAAGGTTTAAATATGGTTCGTTGAGTTTGAGGTTGAATGCATCAAGATTTAGAGTATATTACGTTATTTTTACATGTAAGTTAATTATCCTTGAAGAGCCGGTAATTTATGGTAAAAGGAGGGGATGTCATTAAGATGCCCATTATTTTGAGGACTTGATAACTAGTGACGAAATTCGATTGAGGAATACGAATATGTAATTTTGTACCATACATTGTGAGAAAGGTGTAATATCAAACCGATAGTTATTGATTGGAGGCCGGGAAATAATAATGAATATATAGGAGGAGGAGATACTGACGGTGTTTATAACCGAGGGTTTAAGTAATTATTAATAACCAGTTACTCGAGGATAATTATTTTATTTAAGGATAATGTGTAATGTATATGGTAATGACTGTAAGGACTAGAGTGGAATTTGAGGATTTGATCCTGGCTTGAACTACTGAACTTTGTGATGGACTTAGTAAGCTTGAGGTTTGGATTGATGATATCGTACAGATATTTAATTTGATCAGATGTAACTTGCTCCGAGTCTACTTTGGTCAACCCTCTAGTGTCTTGTCCCTGAGATTCATAGCTGAGCTTGAGTTTAGTTGTGGATGCGTGTCGCATCCCTGTTTGCCAAATGATAGTTTATTGATTGAGTTGTATCTCATCTCTAGGTACTGCGGGACCTGAGGACTTGGACGTGGTATCGGATCCCCGTCATCAGCAGCCGCACGCAAGCAAGTGTACCTTGCCACCCTGTATTTCAGTTTACAGATATTTATTGTTTCGTTATGTACATTGTGCACGTAGTTATGTTGACGTTCGATATTTCACGTCCGGATCGCCACCGGGTGTTGACATTCGACTTAACGTCTTAGAATAAATACTAGATGCTTCATAGCACCTCGATGCACGTACCAGAGTACATCGATACCCCAGGACACACTCATACACTGTGATCGTGCCAGATTTCCTGTATCCTGATACTGACATCATGACCAGAGACTGGGACGACCTTAGGGTCGCGTCTGTTGAGTTATTCCTTGTGTCGAGACTGTAGTTAGAGGTCCAGGTACAACGCACAATCGTTGACCGCTTGGGAAGGGGAAGACAGTTACTAGACGTTTGGGCTACTCTGCACGCGCTTATATATATGTAGTATTTTCTAGTGATACCTGTTTCTAGTGATACCTGTTTCTAGTATAGTTGTTCCACCCGTGTGACTCTTTGCCCGGAGCTGCGGTACGTGCCGTGTGTTTCCGTGTCCGGAGCTACGGTTTTACTTTGGACAGCCCACGCGTCGAACATTGTCTTTAAACTGTGTCACACTAGTTGGTTATGATAGAGGACCCTGTCGTGCACTTGTACTTTCTGTTTACTTGGCATGTTATATTTCTGTACCTTGTTACGTCCCTCTGAGGACCTGGTTCCCTGCCAGTTTTGCAGCATAGACGATTACGGAGCACTTGGAGATACTGATGGAGTGGCATATCTTGCGAGCATGGTACCAGGTACTCACATTATATCTACCGGCATTATGGTTATTTTATATTGATTATTCATCTGCTGTTTTAGCCTAGTTTTGTAGACTCATACTTCTTCTCGAGTCTATTCGAGTTAGTGTGTTATTGGGCGGCCGACCTTAGCACATTTAGCTCTTTCTTGTATACTGATGTACATTGTGGATTGAGACATAGAGGTTTACATTGATGAAATATCTAGATAGTGCCCTTTTATATTACAGCTTATACGTATTCGAGTCAGACCAGAGTCTGGTCGAATACGTAGCTGGCGTGTCACGTATTCCTGGTCCTACGTATTTTGGGACTGGGGCGTGACACCTTAACATTCACTTCCTCCTTAACAGTATGAGGTATCACTTCCTTCTTAACAGTATAAGGCGTCTCTCTCAAGCGACATGCATGTGCTCGGGTCATGGGTGCCATCTGGTAAGATAGATAGAAACAAAGAATATAATTGATAACATATATAAATATATTATCCATATAGTTAATGCAAGATACTCAATGATTCCAACCATGACAAGTTATAATGTAAGATACTCAATGAACATTGTCTATTATTAAATATTTTGTAGTGTTAAACATTGTCTAAACCATGCGAGAATACGAGAAACAATAAATAATATTGCATGACTGCAGATCCATGTGTATACTAATTCGTATACTAATGTGTCAGAAATCAAGTAATACATTTCTAAATACTTATATTATAGTAATTATCAAATAATAAAAACTATCATAGGATGATGTTTCTAGGCCATTTCTAAATCATGATATATAAAATATAAAATATTAATGTTAAAGGGGTGCAAAAAATGATAATCATGCATACTAGCTAGGATGATGTTACCTTGTTACACTAAATACTTGTTACTTTGTTATACTAAGTTTTCTAGGTCCTAACAAAGTCAATTGGCCAATAATAGACTCTTCTAGTTATTAACTAGCTTATACTAGTTAGCACTAAAGTGTTCAAGCTATATTATTATTATACTAGCTACTATTTACTACTCTAGATACTATTAATTTTCTTATACTATGGTATCAAGCATCTTGTTAGTACCTTAACATTTGAAAATAGCTTCTAACACATCCTAACCTATATACTACACTTAATATCATCACACAATGGTGCATTGACTTAAACCTATACTCACTACACAACAGAATACCCCCAAGTTGAACCTATCATTACTACACTTGCACCTTCACTTAACCCTATGGATTGGCATCTCATTTAACACCACTCTCAGTCACTGATACATGCTAAGTGTACCCCTGTACCCAGGTTTTCCTTACTGATACCTGATAACTAAGTACTATCTAGTGTCACGCCCCAGTCCCAAAATACCGAGGGACTAGACACGTGGCAATGGCCAGCAGCACACACCGATGGACAAACCCAATTTAATGGATCCATCAGGGCGTACTTAAGCTGTAAAAATAAGTCTACGACAACATGGCACAACTAATCTCATCCACACAAGATATAAAATATGATCCACAGAATAAATAAGGAATATAAATCATCAACTAGTCTCAACAAAGTACTTCGGGGAACAACCCGATAAATATCTGATAGAATGGTTCAACAGACCAGAATATAAATGACTGAAATAAATAAATACTGAGCATGAAACATGGATGCTCAAGAAAAGTCTTTGGCTAACACCTCATCCACGGATGGCAGTACAGCTCCTGGATCAGCTCCTGCTGCGGTCCCGTATACCTCGGGATAGATCTCATCCTCAAATCCTGGGGACATAATCTATATCCAGGTCCTCAGGGGACATAGCAAGGTACAGATAATAATACAAGCCAAAATATAAGCAGTGCAGAGCATAATGAAATAAATAGGGCAAGTAAGTAATCATCTATGTGAAATACAAGATGAGAGCAACACGAGTACTCAGGCTGAGCCACTACAAGCTCTGTGTCGAGGAGCCGGTAGTGGTAATAACCGGTAGTGGGTCTAGCTCTGCTCCGAGAGTCTACAACCTCGAAATAATAGTAGATATATATAAAATAGCCTGTAGCCTGTGTGTCTCTCCCAACCCAATGTAACCACGCATATCATGACCATAACGTCTCATGTCCATGTCAAGCGGGATCATAGCTAATGCACAAGTCATAAAGTATCTATAAATATAGTATCTCTGTCAAGTCCTGTATCCTATACAGAATCACCATGAATATCTCAGGAAGATCCTGTCTCATGAATAGTGTCAAGTGTCCTGGGTCATAGTGTACTTGATAAGACAAGTACGAGGATATAAAGTGTCACGAATGTCCATCTCTAGATGACAATACACAACGCCGCGTACGTTGTTGGCACCCGACTAATAATCGGACGCTGAGTAAGTCACACGGTCCTAGGTTAAGCATGCACAGCAATATAATTGAAGCAAGGAAAATATGTAACAATACTGCAGAGTTTGGCAAGGTACACTTGCCTGGGGTTGAAATACCAACAATTGTCCCTGTATTAGTGGATCCTGTGGGTACTCCTCCAAAAACTGCAATAAACATCACCAACTGTCTCAAAAGATATCAAATAGCTAGAAACGCCTGTCCTTAAGTCCAATTTGGACACAGGGACAGAATTGACATTTCTGGGCCAAAGCGGGGTCCACATGTGGGCCACTTTGCACCGAAAAGCGTGTCAGGGTCACAGGTCTCCAAATTTCCTCAAACTCAGTGTCTATAAGTCAAAAATAATGATACGAACCCAACAGAACTTCCAGAATTGGATTCTGATGAGCCGATCACAAAATTGCCCGTCCGGTGGGGCCCACGATACACGATTTTGTCAACGTTCTCAGAATCGAACCAAACTTGGGTCACAGGACCAGCGTATTGCTACGAGTCCGATGGCAAAAGTTTTGTCTCGATCCGACGTGTGTACACAAAGTTACAGCATGTTCCAGAATAGGCGGATACGGGACGTTGTCGACGGATACGCGTTGATTCCGGTGTGCACGCACATCCAAATCAACTTTTGCGAAATCTCGTACGTCCGTATCAACGTCGCGCACATTTTGGTAAAGACCGCGTGCGACCAAGTCGTCCCGTTTGGCGGGGCGCACTCAGTTCCGGGGTAAAATAGGGCATTGTTTTTCCTGTTTTTGGATCGCAGTTTGCGATCACCACAGGACGCGATACACCGAGCGGGTTGCACGGGCACCGAGAGGGTTATACAGTCTACCCATTAAATTGTCAAAATTGAAAATGGAGTTACGAGGTGAGAGGAAACGTTACCTGAACAGGGCTCCGTGAATCTGAGTTCTCATGTCCTGCTCATGTCCTGGTCGAGCTCCTTTGTCTGTGTTTGTTGCTCGCGTCCTGGTCGACCGGCGGAGAGGAGATCTCGATGGCAGCGACGAGGTTGGCAGCGGCTTGGGGCTGCTATCGAGTCGCATGACGATTTAGCGATGTCGGGATCGGTTCCGGCGAGTATGGGAAAGGGGATGGCGGACAAGGCTACGCCGATGAGCGGTGGAGTCAAGGGGAGGAGGTCTGATGCTGGTGTTATTCGGGGGTCGACGGGCGAGGGGTCGTGCGGCGGCCTGGCGGCAGCAGCGAGGTGGAGGAGTCATCGAGGGGTACGGCGGTTCGATTGGGGCAGATCGACGACGGGGATTGGATTCTGTCGGCGGGGTCCGGTGTATAGGGAGATGGAGTGTCGAGGTCGGCCGCGGCTTGGGGGACGGCGCTGGGCATGGAAGAGGGGGTGCAGGAGGCGGCGACGGCGGATTTCTTAGGGTTGCGGCTGGGCACGCATGCCAAGGGAGGGATTTTATACTATGCTACAGTATTTCCGGCAGCTAGGGTTTCCCATTTGGATTTTGGGTCCGGGTCGGGTTTGGCTTGGATCCGACCCGACCCGACCCAATATGCTGGTTGGCTTGGGTTCAAACAGCGGTTTGGTTTGGTTTGGTTTGGTTTGGTTTGGCTCAGGTTTATAAATTCAATAGTTTTTAGGGCTTTAAACGCGTTTTCGGAGTCCAATAAATTCACAGAAAAATACCCTATGTCCGATTTTCCATTTTACACCATATTATATTATTTCCAAAATATTTTAACACCAATTAATTGTATTTAAAAATCTTTTGATCACAATTACCTTGGTTCTTCATCCAGAAAAATACCAAAAAATTGGGGAAAAATTATATTTAAAATTATTTAGAAAACAGGGTATTTACAATCTACCCTCCTTAAGAGGATTGCATCCTCGCAATCAAGAATAAGCTACTAAAGGAAGAACTATGAAAATTACAAGATTGCTTAGGTGATAACTGCCTCCGTGAATAAGTCAGGATAACGCTGGCGCAAACTATCCTTCCGTTCCCAGGTCGATTCGCCAGGAGAATGATATTTCCAAGCTACACGGACCAGTCTAATTGTTTGTCCTCTCAATATCTTCTCACTGACGTCGAGGATGCCAACTGGTTATTCTTCATATCTCAAGCTAGGGCCCACTGCGATCTCTGAATGATCGACTACGTGACTTGGGTCGGTCACATACCTTCTCAGCTGTGAGACGTGGAATACGTCATGCACTCCCTCTAAGGATGGTGGTAATGCAAGACGATAAGCCACCTCACCAATGCGCTCTAGAATATCAAATGGCCCAATATACCTTGGGCTCAACTTGCCTCTGCTCCTAAATCGAATGGTACCTCGAGTGGGCGAAATCCTCTAGAACACGTGCTCTCCTTTTTTGAACTCTAGGGGACATCTGTGCGTATCAGCCCAATGCTTTTGTTTGTCCTGAGCTGCTCGAAGATGATTCCGAATTTGTTTTACCTTCTCCACTGTCTGCGTTACCAATTCTGGACCCAGTATTTGACGTTCACCAACGTCACTCTAACATATTGGCGATCTGTATTTCCTTCCGTATAATGCCTCGAATGGTGCCATCTGAATGCTGGCCTGATAACTGTTATTGTAGGAGAACTCCACTAAGTGCAAATGATCTTTCCAAGATCCTCCAAAGTCTAACATACACGATCGCAACATATCTTCCAAGATCTGAATGGTGCGCTCCGATTGACCATCTGTTTGTGGGTGGTAAGCTATGCTGAATTTAATCTGGTGTGAAGACTCTCTTGCATGCTTCACCAGAAATGAGATATAAATCTTGAATCTCGATCCGATACAATACTAACCGACACTCCATGTAATCTTACGATTTGTCGCATATATATGTCGGCTAGTACCTCTGTGGACTGTCCAACTCTAAATGGTAAGAAGTGTGCCAATTTAGTGAGTCGATCCACAATAACCCATACTGCATCTCTTCCGCTGGGGATCCTTGGAAATCCTGTGACAAAATCCATCGTGATATGTTCCCACTTCCATTCTGGTATAAGAAGCGGCTGTAACATACCTGCAGTCCTCTGATGCTCGGCCTTTACTTGCTGGCAGACTAAGCATTTTGCCACAAATCTTGCAATCTCCCTTTTCATTCCATGCCATCAGTAATACTGCCTCAAGTCTCGGTACATCTTGGTTCCTCCTGGGTGAATAGAGTACATAGAGCTATGTGCTTCAGTCATTAACTCCTGTCTTAATTCTCCATTTGGAACATACAGGCAATTCCCAAACCTTGATGTCCCATATTCATGTATGCGAAGTCCTGTATGCATGCCTGGTTCTGTCCTCTCTTTCAGTCTTCGAAATCTAGCATCGGTGGGCAATGCCTATTAATTCTTTCCACAAGTGATGACTTAATTTCAAGATTAGCCAGCAAGCCATTCTGTCCTGGTAAAATAACCGTTATCGGAAGCTCCTATAGATCTCTCGATAACTCGGGCTACATCATCAAGAAATAAGCAGTAGGCTTCCTGCTGAGTGTGTCTGCTATGACATTCGCCTTTCCCGGATGGTACTGCAGATCTATGTCAAAGTCTACCATCAATTCAAGCCAACATCTCTGCCTCATGTTAAGCTCCTTCTGAGTATATACATACTTCAGACTCTTGTGATCTGTGACGATGTCTACTCTCCCCATAAAGATAGTGCCTCTAAATCTTCAGTACAAATTTAACTGCTGCTAGCTCCAAATCGTGTGTTGGATAGTTCTTCTCATGGACCTTCAACTGTCTCGATGCATAAGCAATGACTTTGCCATGTTGCATTAAAATACATCCTAGTCCACTACCTGATGCATCACTGTAAACAAAAAAACCTTCTGACCCTGAAGGAAGAGTCAAGACAGGTGCTGTCGTTAATCTTCTCTTTAATTCTTCAAAAGCCTTCTGGCAGTCTTCTGTCCATATAAACTCCTAGTCTTTACGTGTCAACTTCGTCATAGGGTCTGTAATTCTTGAGAAATTTTCTATAAACCTTCGATAATATCCCGCAAGTCCGAGAAAACTTCTTACCTCTGCAACTGATGTAGGTGTAGGCCAAGTCTCTATAGCCGCAACTTTCTTTGACTCAACTGAAAATCCTTCTCCTGATATGATATGTCCCAAGAAAGGCACCTTATCCATACAAAACTCACACTTACTGAGTTTGGCATATAACATCTCCTGCCTCAAGGTCTCTAGCACGATTCTGATATGCTCCTCGTGTTCTTCATGGCTCTTAGAATATATTAGAATGTCATCAAAAAATCAACCACAAATTTATCCAAGAACTGATGAAAGACTCTGTTCATTAAACTCATAAACACTGCTGGCGCGTTGGTTAAACCAAACGACATTACCAAGAACTCATAATGTCCATACTTGGTCCTGAAATCTGTCTTCGGTATGTCTTCCTTCCTTACTTTGATCTGATGATAGCCGAATCTAAGGTCAATCTTCGAGAATACCCTAACACCACTCAATTAATCGAATAGATGATCAATAAGTGGTAAGGGGTACCTGTTCTTGATGGTCACAGCATTTAGTGCCCTGTAGTCAATGCACAACCGTACTGTTCCATCCTTCTACGGCACAAATAATATGGGTGCTCCCCAAGGTGAAACACTGGGGCGAATAAAACCCTTCTCCCGAAGATCATCAACCTGTTCCTTCAACTCCACTAACTCCTTAGGTGCTAGCTGATATACTGATGAAGTGATAGGCTCTGCTCCTGGAGTTAAGTCTATTGTGAATTCTATTTCCCGATTAGGCGGTAAACCTGGAAGATCATCAGGAAATACATCCACAAATTCTGATATGACTCTTGGGTAACCTGTCTCCCCTTCTACAGATAGTACCCTAAGAGTAGGCTGAACTCCTTGCTCTACTGCTCCTCGAAGAAACTCAAATTCTGGATGTCCAGGCGGTCTAAATATAACCCGCCCAAGTCGGCAATCAAGAGTAGCATGGTACTGACTTAACTAGTCCATACCAAGTACAACATCATAATCCGGCATAAAAAATATTAGAAATTGAGCTCGCATCTCTCTTCCACAAACTACTACAGAACATGATCTATAGACGTCACTAACCAGAATAATTCCACCTACCGTAAGAATTCTCTTTTATCTTCGGAAGGGGTGCGGTAGCTACTCTATGGGTGGCTACAAAGCTAGCTGCTATAAATAAATGCGATGCTCCAGAATCAAATAAAGCTACAGCTGGTAATAAAGCTACTAAAATAGTACCTGCGATAACCTCGCCTGCAGTAGCTTCCTCCTCAACAGCTAATGTGAATGCCTATCCTCGTCCCTGAGCTGGACCTCTCTGCTGTTGCTGAGTCAGCGGAAATAGGGCTGCCTGTGGTGCCAGTGGTGGTCTCTGCTGGTAGCCTCATGTAGCTGGTGGTTTGACTCCTCCAGCTCCTGTCTGCGGTGCTCCTACTGTTGGATAAGCTGGTCGTGGTGCAGGTAAAGCTAGTCTCAGTGGTCCGTCTCGGTGTTCAGAACAGTCCCTAAGAAAATGCTGGTTGGATTCGCAGCTCAGACATAGTCCCAACTTACGCCTGCATTCTTTCTCAATGTGTCGTATCTTGCCGCAGTGGTGACAAGTAGGAAGAGGTCTGTCCCTATGTGCTGCTCTCTCTGGCATACTCCTCTGGGATCATTTTGCAGAATCCCCCTGTGATATCCTGGATGGTGTTGATGTGATTGGCCTCTTCAGATTTGACTCCCTTCTAGTGATGCGCTCCATGCGTCGCACTGCTTCAAGGACGTCGGTATAAGATGTAGGTGCGACCGAGCCAATCAATCTCTGAAGCTCGAACTTCAGTCCATCAAAGAACTTCTTAGCTTTTTCTTCCTCTGTCGAAATCAAGGTTGGGGCAAAGCGACTTAGGCGAATAAATTCTGCATTATATTCTTCCACTGTCATATTGTCTTGGATAAGGCAGTTGAACTTATCTTTTAGCTCTGAACGTGCAACTGCTGGAATGTACATCTCTTGGAAGAGTCTGGAGAACTCTTCCCAAGTGACTCGGTCCTGTCCGAGCCTCCTCTCTTCTGCTAACCACCAGTGATGTGCATTTTCAGTTAACTGTATTCTGACTGCCGTTATCTACTTCTCTCTCGGAAGTTCAGCTGCTTCCAACTGGTGCTGAATGTTCGTGAGCCATTCATGAAATTCTGTTGCCCCTCTTTACCAAAAATTATACGAGGCTTGAGATGACAAAAATCGGTGATATATCCCGTCGCTGATCGCCTCATTGGTGGATTTGCCTGCTCCAATGCGGATACCAGGCTGGTTCTCAGATACTCTGCCTCCTTACGATGTGCCTCTTGCTGAATCTTCTACTGGGCTTGCATCATGGCATACATCATCTGGAACATCTGTTGCCCGTCCATGTCTTGTCCTGGCGGGAAAACTTGCATCTGTGGAGTGAACTGTAGTGGAGGTGGGATATCATCTCTCCGGAACCTTGGATTAGGCTGACCGGTTTGATTGCTCTGCGATGTTTGTCCTCCATTCCTTGGTGTCACTCCGTCTATATAAGTAACCACAGCATCGTATGGTGTATCCAAGGGAATCTTATCTCCATTCCTGGGATCCATTACTATGCAACCAAAAGATAAACTGTAAGAACACTTAGAGGAATCAAACAGGATGCAAATTAAGTAATTTATTCGAGTTCGATATAGAGTTCAAAAATGGTTTAAATAATGGATGAGATCCTATAACTTATCCTATCCTTAGGGCAGGCGTGTTCGGTCCCTAAGTTAAAACCGAACGATTTAGTCATAGACCTGCATGGGCCACCACAAAAACCATATCACGCCCCAGTCCTAAAATACCGAGGGACTAGACACGTGGCAATGGCCAGCAGCACACACCGATGGACAAACACAATTTAATGGATCCATCAGAGCGTACTCAAGCTGTAAAAACAAGTCTACGACAACATAACATAACTAATCTCATCCAAACAAGATATAAAATATGATCCACAGAATAAAGAAGGAATGTAAATCATCAGCTAGTCTCAACAAAGTACTTCGGGGAACAACCCGATAAATATCTGATACAATGGTTCAACAGACCAGAATATAAATGATTGAAATAAGTAAATACTGAGCATGAAACATAGATGCTCAGGAAAAGTCTTCGGCTAACACCTCATCCTCAGATGGCGGTACAGCTCCTGCTGCGGTCCCGTATACCTCGGGATAGATCTCATCCTCAAATCCTGGGGACATAATCTATATCCAGGTCCTCAGGGGACATAGCAAGGTACATATAATAATAAAAGCCAAAATATAAGCAGTGCAGAGCATAATGAAATAAATAGGGCAAGTAATTAACCATCTATGTGAAATGCAAGATAAGAGCAACACGAGTACTCAGGCTGAGCCACTACAAGCTCTGTGTCGGGGAGCCGGTAGTAGTAATAACCGGTAGTGGGTCTAGCTCTGCTCCGAGAGTCTACAACCTCGCAATAATAGTAGATATATATAAAATAGCCTGTAGCCTGTGTGTCTCTCCCCACCCAATGTAACCACGCATATCATGACCATAACGTCTCATGTCCATGTCAAGCGGGAATATAGCTAATGTACAAGTCATAAAGTATCTATGAATATAGTATCTCTGTCAAGTCCTGTATCCTATACAGAATCCCCATGAATATCTCAGAAAGATCCTGTCTCATGAATAGTATCAAGTGTTCTGGGTCATAGTGTACTTGATAAGACAAGTACGAGGATATAAAGTGTCACGAATGTCCATCTCTAAATGACAATATACAACGCCACGTACTGTGTTGGCACCCGACTAATAATCGGACGCTGAGTAAGTCACACGGTCCTAGGTTAAGCATGCACAGCAATATAATTGAAGCAAGGAAAATATGTAACAATACTGCAGAGTTTGGCAAGGTACACTTGCCTGGGGTTGGAATACCAACAATCGTCCCTGTATCAGTGGATCCTGTGGGTACTCCTCCAAAAGCTATAATAAACATCACCAACAGTCTCAGAAGATATCAAATAGCTAAAAACGCCTGTCTTTAAGTCCAATTTGGATACAGGGGCAGAATTGACATTTTTGGGCCAAAGAGGGGTCCATATGTGGGTCACTTTGCGCCGAAAATCGTGTCAGGGTCAAAGGTCTACAATTTTCTCAAATTCAGTGTCTATAAGTCAGGAACGATGATATGAACCCAATAGAACTTCCAGAATTGGATTCCGATGAGCCGATCACAAAATCGTCCGTCAAGTGGAGCCGATGGGGCCCATAATACACGATTTTGTCAACGTTCTCAGAATCTAACCAAACTAGGGTCACAGGACCAGCGTATTGCTGTGAGTCCGATGGCGTAAGTTTCGTCTCGATCCAAAGTGTGTACACAAAGTTACAGCGTGTTCCAGAATAGGCGAATACGGGGCGTTGTCGACGGATATGCGTTGATTTCGGTGTGCACGCACATCCAAATCAACTTCTGCGAAATCCTGCACGTCCGTATCAATGTCGCGCATATTTCGTTAAAGACCGCGTGCGACCAAGTCGTCCCGTTTGGCGGGGCGCACTCATTTTCGGGATAAAACAGGGTATTATTTTTCCTGTTTTTGGATCGCGGTTTGCGATTACCACAGGACGTGATGCACTGAGCGGATTGCACGGGCACCGAGAGGGTTATACAGTCTACGCGTTGTAACTGTCGGAATTGAAAACGGAGTTACGATGTGAGAGAAAATGTTACCTGAAGAGGGCTCCGTGAATCTGAGTTCTCGTGTCCTGCTCGTGTCCTGGTCGAGCTTCTATGTCTCTGTCCGTTGCTTGCGTCCTGGTCGACCGGCGGAGAGGAGATCTCGACGGCAACGGCGAGGTTGGCAGCGGCTTGGGGCTACTGTCGAGTCGCACGGCGGTTCAGCGGTGTCGGGATCGGTTCCGGCGAGTATGAGGAAAGGGGATAGCGGACACGGCTACTCCGGCGAACGGTGGAGTCGAGGGGAGGAGGTCTCATGCTGGTATTCGTCGGGGGTTGACGGGCGAGGGTTCGTGCGGCGGCCAGGCGGTAGCAGCGAGGTGGAGGAGTCGTCGAGGGGTACGGCTGTTCCATTGGGGCGGATCGACGGCGGGGATTGGATTCTGTCGGTGGGGTCCCGTGTATAGGGAGATGGAGTGTCGAGGTCGACCGCGGCTTGGGAGTCGGCCCTGGGCACGGAAGAGGGGGTGCAGGAGGCGGCGGCGGCGGATTTCTTAGGGTTGCGGCTGGGCACGCATGCCAGGGGGGATTTTATACTGTGCTACAATATTTCCGGCAGCTAGGGTTTCCCATTTGGGTTTCGGGTCCGGGTCAGGTTTGGCTCGGATCTGACCCGACCTGACACAATATGCTGGTTGTCTTGGGTTCAAACAGCGGTTTGGTTTGGTTTGGTTTGGTTCAGGTTTATAAATTCAATAGTTTTTAGGGCTTTAAACGCGTTTCCGGAGTCCAATAAATTCACAAAAAAATACCCTATGTCCGATTTTCCATTTTACACTATATTATATTATTTCTATAATATTTTAACACCAATTAACTACATTTAAAAATCCTTTGATCACAATTACCTTGATTCTTCATCCAGAAAAATACCAAAAAATTGGAGAAAAATTATATTTAAAATTATTCTGAAAATAGGGTGTTTACATCTAGTATCATTCTATTCGTAACATTACACTTACACATGGGCACTTGTGCTCAAATACCCAGGTCTCCTAGTTACTGGTGGAACTAAATCAGTGTTTCCATCAAACAGGCACCTAAACTTGCTGTCTGCATGAACAGGAAACACCTATTCTAATATATTTTTTCCTAATGCACTAACTACTAAATTCTCTATCACTCACTGCAGCTTCTAGCTCGTGCACACACTACTGTTTAAAACTACCTCACTACCTTCCCTTGTAGTGCAATGAAAGCACTGTACAACTTGTGCTGAATCTATTAGTGCATATTATACATGTTAAAGGCACCTAAATCAACAAGTATTACTCAACTTCAGATACATAATTCTAATACTTGTAATCAACAGGAATTCCCATACTATAGACCCTATGTACAATGTGAACCCCACTGCCTAGTTATTCCTTATTGCTACCCCCAATGTCTACTTGCTGCTGCCTGACCCTTAACCCATTCTAACTGATCACTAAGTTCAGTCTCCCAATTGTAGTAATTGCTGCTACTGAACAATTACTTGAGTCAGGGCAAGGGATTACTGGTCATCCACTTGCTCGATCTGTGCTTTGCTGCAGCAAGGCTTGCATTGCCCGAGTTCCCTCTCACACTGACCACATATGACTGCAGTTTAACTGTTGCATTCAAGTGCAACTGCCCACAGTCCGAGCACTTGCTGTCATTGCCATGGTACAGCTGCCTACTGCAGCAGTGCACCCAATGCACTCCTTTTCCTCTGCTACAAGTTCAATACCACAACATCCATAAAATACTCACCTACATCACCGTTGGTGCACAATTGTCTACACAAATATGTTAGCTAATTCATTCATTATGACATATCATGTTTGTATCATATCGTGTCTGTATCTGAGAGAGAGAGAGAGAGAGAAAGAGAGATAGGGTTAGGGTTTACCTAGAGGAGGACGAGGAGAAGCCCGAGGTCGTCGGAGGGAAGGAGCCACACCGGAAGGAGCCATACGGGAGGGGAGGCGCTCTGGGGGTGGGAAGCCAGAGTAGGTGGGTTGTGGGGGAGCCGGTGGGTAGTGGGTAGGGACGGGGGGAAGAGAAGGACGATGGAGCGGGGGAAGGGGGAAGAGGGATTCAAAATTTTAGGGACCGAATCGACAGAATGGGGGGAAATGAATCACTGAACCCTATATTAAAAAAGTTTAGCGACGTCTTAACAAAATATCGCTAAACGTCGCTAATAAAAAAATTTAGCGACAAAATAAATGGATGCCGCAAAACGTTGCAACAAGAAAAAAATTAGCGACGAAATAAAAAGACGTCGCTAAATATCGCTATAGTAAAAATTTACGACATTGAAAATGTCGCTTAAAATGTCACAAAAAATCAAAAAATAAAACATCGATAAATATGTCGCTAAACGTCGCTATAACATAAATCTCAACGACGTTTAGCGACATAAAAGAAGCTTATAGCGACTATTCTTTAAAAAATTGATCTACAGTCGCTAAAAGTCGGTATATGCCGCCAACTGTGACGTATAGCGACGTTTATTTTTGGAGTCATTCAAGTCTTTAGTATTAGCGATGTTTTATTATGATGTCACTAAAATGTCGCTATTTTATCATATTTTGGTAGTGATATGTATGAAAGTTATGTATCAATTGGGAAAAGTTATGAGAAAATTTTGTAAAGGATGAACTATTGAAGTTAACTAAGTCGGATTTACGATTTAGAAATAGTTGATATGGTTACAAGAACAAATTTAATAAACAGAAACATAAGTACAATATAAGAATGTAAATTGGAGTAAGCATATGATTATATGATTATGAAAGTGGCAAATTAAGAAATTAAGAAATTCGAATATGGATTGGTAAAATTTACATAATAGATTTAAAATATGGACCATTAAGTTATTCGATTAAATTCATCAATTTTGGTGTAAATGAAGGAATAAAGCTTTATTGGATGTAGTCCCTTTAGAAATGATCATTGGTAGATAAACTTTGACCCTAGACTGTTGGTTGTTTACGTGTTAAGGGTTGGTCAACAATAGTGCATTAGTTGTTTAGACTGGAGTTATGTTTAGAGATTAGGGTAAAGTCTCTTATATTGGTCCTAAGATAATGTGATCAAACTAATTCCAATGGATTACTTTTGTGTGATGGATATGTGATCAAAGTTATCTTAATGGAAAATTTGATTTGAAATTAATCCTTTGAAAATTTTGATGTTAATTTCATACTCAGGATAGAATTGGATATATGACATGGTTGATTAGACTTTTGTACTTGAGGGATTATTACTGTTTAGTTACATTTATTTTTGTAGTGCGGACTATATGTAAACCCCCAAATTTTTAAGAACTAAAAAAATAAATTTACAGGAATTTTTTGTGTTTTTTACTAAATAAAATAATTATTTTCTGGAATTAAAACATTTTTAAGTATTTTATTAAATACTAAAATATTATAAAAATAATATTTTTGAGTGTAAAATAAAATATTAGACATAGGATAATTTTTTTGGAATTTATTGGACCCCAGAACTATTTTTAAAGACCTAAAAATTTATGTTTTTATTAAACTAAAATAAACCGGATTGACCCAACCGGTTCAACCCTGAACCAACCCAAACCTTAGCGGGTCGGGTCGGGTCTGAACCCAACCCAAAACCCGCTAACCCGACCCGTAATCTACAGTAACCTAACCTAACCCGTTCCCCTCCCAGGCCGCGACTTACCGCCTTCCCGGCCGTTCCCCGCAGCCGCTTCACATTCCCGCCCGCGTGTCTGCCCCACCGGCCGGCCCTGCCCCTTCTCCTCCCAGCCAACGGTCGGCCGACCCATATAAAACCCCGACGACACTGCCATCTCCACCACCACTGATCACCTCTACCCCGACCCCATCTTCACCAACCACTAGCCACTCGCCACTGACTCCGGCTGACTGAGCTCCCCCAGCACCGCCGCTTCTCCCCTTCGACCAACCCCTCTCCGCCATCCTCCTCCACTACCACCTCTCCAATTCTGACCCAGCAACCCTGGGCCACCCGCTCTCCCCAACCCATTTAACCACCGCCAACCACCTTCTCTCCAACGATGACCCCGAGCTCCCCGGCTGACCACGACCCAGCCGACTCAGCCGCAGCTACCTCCGACGAACACCGCAGCAACCCGATGTCGTCGTCGATGTTTGTCGTGCAACTCCACATACACGTAGAATAGTCGTTACCTACCCCTGTTCAGGTGAGTATTTTTCTCTCCTTGCCGCGTCATTTTTTGTTCTGTCAGCTGTGACGCATACCCTGTATGACCCTCTCGAACCCCGTACAACTCGTTCGGGGTATCGCGTCCTGTGTCGGTCATAAACTGCGACGCAAAATCAGGAAAATAAATCTATTTTTCTAAAAATTCAGAAAATATCCCGAATACCCCAGTTCGCGACCGTTTTGTGACCAACTTGTTAAATGTTTTCAAAATTGGCTTGAACAGTAATTTAGACCACCTAACCAAGTTTTAAACCATATATTTAGTTTAATTTATCATGCTATAATTTGTAATTTATTCGAGGGTAAAATCGGCCAAAAACATGGTCTTTATAAAACCCTGATTTCTCCGAAACTGGGTGTGCCCCACTAAACGAGGCGACTTAGTTGTGTACGAACTTCAGGTGCAGGCCATTAATGCGGACATATGGGATTTTGCGAAAGTTGATTTAGATGTATGTGTACACCAGAATCAACGCGTATCCGTCGACAATACCCCGTATCCGTCCTGTTTTGAAACTTATTGTAACTTCGTGTGTGCTCGTCGTTTCAAAATGAAACTTACACCATCGGACTCATAGCGATACATAGGTCCTGTGACCCAAGTTCGATTCTGAGAATGTTGTCCTGTATCATGGACCCCATGGCTCCACATGGCGGGCAATTTAGTGATCGGCTTATCGAAATCCAGTTCTGGATATTTTGTTAGGTTCGTATCGTTATTCTGGACTTGTAGACACTAAGTTTGACGAATTTAAAGAATATTGTCTCTGGCATATTTTTTGGTGTGAAGTGGGCCACATGTGGATCCCGCTTTGGCCAGAAACTGTAACTTTTGCCCCTGTGTCTAAATTGGATTTATGGACAAGCAATTCTAGCTCTTTGATATCTTCTGAACATGATGGTAACGTTTATTTTAGCAACCGGAGGAGTACCTGCAGATCCCGCTGATACCAGAGCAGTAGTTGGGAACCAAACCCAGGCAAGTGTACCTTGCCATATTTGTAGTAAATTAATTCATATTATTCTCTTGATCTATTCCTGTGATATAAGTGTTCAACCTAGGACCGTGTGACATTGCTTAGTGTCCGAATAACATTCGAGTGTCAATGCCGTACGCGTAGTTGTGTAACTTTACCCAAAAATTGATATCGTGACCCTATATATCTTCGTGCTTACATTATCAAGTATGTCATACCACAGGACACCTAACACTATTCATGAGCCAGAATCTTCCTGAGATATTTATGGTGATTCTGTATAGGTTACAGGATTATTGACATAGACTTTATACATATGCATAGATATCATTATGACTTGCTGCATTAGATATGATCTTGCGTGTCATGGACATGAGACGTGTGATTACATGGGATGAGGAGAGACTTACCATACTAATGGATGATTATATTATATATATATAGTTATCTGGAGGTGCCTTAGACTGTGACACGGAGCTTTGGCACATGTACTGGTCTTTCAAAAAAATACTGCTATGGATTTTCCTGACACAGAGCCTATAGTAGTCTGAGCCTGAGTATGATTAATGCTCTCAACTTGCATATCACATAGCTGGTTATATAGTTTTCCCTATTCATTTATTATTGTACTGTATTTATTTGGCTTGAGTTATTCTTGTACCTTGCTATGTCCCCTGAGGACCTGGATCCGGATTATATCTCCAAGTTTAGCAGAGGAGATCTACCCTGAGGTGTACGGGACATGAGCAGTCTTTGGAGCAGTATCAGAACCCGAGGACGGATGATCGCTGAGGATTTCTCATGAGTATCTGCTTATTCTATACTCAGTTTTTGCTATTATTAGACTCTTTTATTTCTTGTTTAATGAACTATTGTATCAGACTTATTATCAGGTTGTTCCCCAAGTTATACTTTATTGAGACTTAATGTTGATTTATATTTTATATTGATGTATTCATTTATGTGGATGAGATTAGTATATTAGACCCTTACTGTTGTTTTATAGTTTAAGTACACCACGATGGGTCCATTAAATTAGGTTTGCCCATTGGAGTGTGCTGCTGGCCATTGCCACGTGGCTAGTCCCTCAGTATTTTGGGACTGGGGCATGACATAGTTTTTGTGGTGGCCCATGCAGGTCAACGACTAAATTGCTTCGGTTTTAACTTAGGAATCGAGCAAGCTTGCGACAAGGATAGGATAAGTTTTAGGATCTCATCCACTTGATTGAATCGTTCTTGATATCCATATCGGATTTGAATTAAATTTTTGACATGCATCCTACCTTGATTGCTCTGTATGCCTCTTATAGTTTATTTTGGATGTAGAGTAATGGATCTACGAGCAAACGACGATACTTCTGCAAGAACACCACTAGATGCTGTAGCCACCTACGGAGAAGATAAAGTGATACCATTATGTAGAGATCCCTCTACTCACCGAAGCAGTCAAGCAAATCATCATGCTTCTAGATTTCGGTGAGATAATATTACACCTCCGCTACAGTTTACTCCACCAATGCCCGTATTCCCACAAAGGCAAGCTATGGACGGGCAACATATGTTTCAAATGTTCTATGCAGTGATGCAATCCTAATAGCAAATTCAATAAAAGGCTCTGCGTGACAGCCTAGTAATCACACTGGAGCAGGCGAATCTACCAGCACAACCGCCCTCGACGGGATCTATCATCGATTTCTGCCAGCTGAAGCCTCGTACCTTTTCTGGCAAGGAGGAGCCTACTGAAGTTCATGAGTGCCTCACCAGCACTCAACATCAATTAGAAGCAGTTGAGCTTCGAAGGGAACATTAGATGACTGCAGTCCGGATGCAATTGACGGGCAATGCACATCACTGGTGGCTAACTGAGGAGAGACAACTCGAACCAGACCGAGTCACTTGGGAAGAGTTCTCTAGACTCTTTCAGAAGATGTATATTACATCTATTGTTTGATCAGAACTTCAGGATAAGTTCAATCGCCTCACTCAAGATAGTATGACAGTGGAAGAGTATAATGCGGAGTTTATTTGTCTGAGTCGCTTCTCCCCTTCCCTGATCCCGACAGAAGAGGAGAAGGCTGAGAAGTTCTTCGATGCACTAAACTTTGAGCTACAGAGAATTATTGGATCCGTTGTACCTACTTCTTACATTGACGTCCTTACTGCAGCTCGACCTATGGAGCGCGTCACTAAGAGAGAGTCCATCCTTAAGCGCCCATTCACATCAGCACTAGCAAGAGCACCATAAGGAGAAGCTGCAAAAAGACCTCACCTGGACCAACCACAGAGAGCATATACACCACTAGCACTAGTCCTACCTTCTTGCCACTACTTTGCCAAGGTAGGCCATCTTGCCAAGGAATGCCGACGCAGATTGAGATTGTGTTTAGCATGCGAATCCTGTCAGCATTCGGTAAGGGAATGCACTGAGCGTCGAGAAGGAGCACCGATAGTAAACCAACAAGCTCTACCAACACCAGGAGGATATCAACGAAGGCCACCCTTGGCCCCACGAGCAACACTTTTTCAGCATGCTCAGCAACAACAAAGGGCACCACAGCAAGGACGTGGACAAGCTTTTACGATGATAATGGAAGACTCGCAGACTCGTGGAGTAGCTAATACGCGTAAGTTATTCATAGATTTTTATTCATAGTATTCCTTAGCACGTGCCTGTTAGTTCATGACCTTATCTCTAAACCTAGTATTTTGAACTTATTAATAATTGATAAACTAGTCTTTTTAAGCTGTAGTTTTCTTTACTCTAACCAGATTTCCTTCACTCTTGAATTACCTACTCCTTCCCTAGGTATTTTGCTTAACCCTCATCCTTTGATTTTTCTTGATCATGATTCTTTTTTTGTGTCATGCTTCGAACATATTTTGGAATGTCTTATCTCTTCTGACCGGTTATGTTTCGTTATTCTTTGATTGCGAGGACGCAATCCTCTTAAGGGGGATAGATTGTAAATACCCAGATTTTTCAAAATTAAAAAAATAAATTTTCAGGAATTTTCTATATTTTTTACTAATTAAAATAAATGTTTTTTGGGATTAAAACATTTTTAAGAAATATTAAAATATTATAAAAATAATATTTTTGAGTGTAAAATAAAATATTAGACATAGGATAATTTTTCTGGAATTTAATGGACCCCAGAACTATTTTTAAAGACATAAAAATTAATATTTTTATTAAACCAAAATTAACCGGATTGAACCAACCGGTTCAACCCCGAACCAAATTCTGAACTAACCCAAACCCTAGCGGGTCGGGTTGGGTCGGGTCTGAACCCAACCCGAAACCCGCTAACCCGACCCATAATCTACAGTAACCTAACCTAACCCGTTCCCCTCCCCGGCCGCGACTGACCGCCTTCCCGGCCATTCCCCGCAGCCGTCCCGCACCGTTCCGCCTCTCCGCCACCTTGCCTTCCCGCCCACATGTCTTCCCCACCGGCCGGCCCTGTCCCTTCTCCTCCCAGCCAACGGCCGAACGTGCCCTATTAAACCCAGACGACACCGTCATCTCCACCACCACTGATCACCTCCACCCCGACCCCGTCTTCACCAACCACCAGCCCCTCGCCACTGACTCTGGTCGACTGAGCTCCCCCAGCACCACCGCTTCTCCCCTCCGACGAATCCCTCTCCGCCATCATCCACCGCCACCATCTCTCCAATTCTGACACAGCAACCCTGGCCACCCGCTATCCCCAACCCATTTCACCACCGCCAACCACCTTCTCTCCGACGATGACCCCGAGCTCCCCGGCCGACCTCGACCCAGCCGACTCTGTCACAGCTACCTCCGACGAATACCGCAGCAACCCGAAGTCGCCGTCGACGTGTGTCGCGCTATCCCGCATACACGTAGAATAGTGGTTACCTACCCCTGTTCAGGTAAGTGTTTTTCTCTCTTCGCTGCCTCATTTTCTATTCTGTCAGCTATGACGCGTACCCTGAGTGACCCTCTCGAACTCCTTGCAACTTGTTCGGGGTATCACATACTGTGTTGGTCGCAAACTGCGACGCAAAATCAGGAAAATAAATTCCTTTTTCTAAAAATTCAGAAAATGTTTCGAACTTCCCAGTTCACGACCTTTTTGCGACCAACCTGTTAAATGTTTTCAAAATTGGCTTAAACAGTAATTTAGACCACCTAACCAAGTTTTAAACCATGTTTTTAGTTTAATTTATCATGCGGTAATTTGTAATTTATTCGAGGGTGAAATTGGCCAAAAAATTGGTCTTTATATAACCCAGATTTTCCCAAAACTGGGTACTTCCCATTAAACGAGGCAACTTGGTCGTGTGTGAACTTCACAAAAAGATGTGTGCCAAGAATACGGACTTGTGGTATTTCGTAGAAGGTAATTTGGATGTGCGTGTATACCGAAATCAACGCGTATCCGTCGACAACACCCCGTATCGGCCCTGTTCTGAAACTCGTTATAACTTCTTATGTGCTCGTCATTTTGAACAAAACTTATGCCATCAGAATCGTAGCGATACGTAGGTCCTGTGACCCAAGTTTGGTTCGATTCTGAGAATGTTGATAAAATCATGTATCGTGGGCCCCTTGGCTCCACTTGGCGGGCAATTTTATGATCGGCTCATCAGAATCCAGTTCTGGATATTCCGTTGGGTTCGTATCATCGTTCTAGACTTGTAGATACTAAGTTTGACAAATGTAGAGAATATTGTCTCTGGCACATTTTTCGGTGCGAAGTAGGCTACATGTAGACCCCGCTTTGACCAAAAACTGTCACTTTTGCCCCTGTGTCCAAATTGGATTTATGGACAGACAATTCTAGCTATTTGATATTTTCTGAACATGATGGCAACGTTTATTTCAGCAACTGGAGGAGTACCTGCAGATTCTGCTTATACCAGAGTAGTAGTTGGAAACCAAACACAGGCAAGTGTACCTTGCCATATTTGTAGTAAATTGATTCATATTATTCTCTTGATCTATTTCTGTGATATAAATGTTCAACCTAGAATAGTGTGATATTTCTTAGCGTCCGAATAACATTCGGGTGTCAACGCCGTACGCGGAGTTGTGTAACGTTACCTAAAAATTGATATCGTAACCCTATATATCTTCGTGCTTGCATTATCAAGTATGTCATATCATAGGACACCTGACACTATTTATGAGACAGAATCTTTCTAAGATATTCATGGTGATTCTGTATAGGTTACAGGATTAGTGACATATACTTTATACATATGCATAGATATTATTATGACTTGCTACATTAGATATGATCTTGTGTGTCATGGACATGAGATGAGTGATTACATGGGGTGGGGAGAGACTTACCATACTAAAGGCTGATTATATTATATATATATAGTTATCTGGAGTTGCCTTAGACTCTGACACAGAGCTTTGGCACATGTACTAGCCTTTCAAGAAAATACTGCTATGTGTTTCCCCGACACAGAGCTTATAGTAGTCTAAGCCTGAGTATGATTAACGCTCTCAACTTGCATATCACATAGCTGGTTATATAGTTTGCCCTATTTATTTATTATTGTACTACATTTATTTGGCTTGAGTTATTCTTGTACCTTGCTATGTCCCCTAAGGACCTGGATCCGGATTATGTCCCCAGGTTTAGGAGAGGAGATCTACCCTGAGGTGTACGGGACATGAGTAGTCTTTGGAGCAGTACTAGAACCCAAGGACGAGGTGATCACTGAGGATTTCTCCTGAGTATCTGCTTATTCTATACTCAATCTTTGCTGTTATTAGACTCTTTTATTTCTTGTTTAATGAACTATTGTATCAGACTTATCATCGGGTATTTCCCCGAGTTATACTTTATTGAGACTTAATGTTGCTTTTTATTTCATATTGATGTATTCATTTCTGTGGATTAGATTAGTATATTAGACCCTTACTGCTATTTTATAGCTTAAGTATACCCCGATGGGTCCATTAAATGGGTTTGCCGATTGGAGTGTGCTGCTGGCCATTGCCACGTGGCTAGTCTCTCAGTATTTTGGGACTGGGGTGTGACACTATGACATGATTGAAAGGAAAATTTGGCTTCATTAAAAATTTGATAACAATAACTTTAGAAAGTTAATAGAGTTTTCGAAGTGAGTAAGTTGAAATATTTTTGGAAAATTGGTTGGAAGGACAATACGTTGACTTATATAATACAGGGAGTTTCGAATACTAAAGAGATTTTCTTGTGTCGAATGATAGAAAAAAGTAATATCGAATGATGGAAAATGAATCATAGTTGTAATTTAATTGGGTTGCAAAAAGGCTCATGTGAAATCTTGAATGATATTTAAATTTGGTAATATTGATGGAACTATTCGAATAATGTCGGTAAGTGACTGTGAATTAGGAAATGTAAAATATTTTGGAAATTGTCAGATCAATCATGCTTTAAACTTGAATTAGAATCAATAACAGTTAGTTTTATTCTTAAATTGATCAATGATAGCATAATGGATTGAAACAATGTGATAATATCTAGGATTACTCATAAGAGATGTAAAAGATGGAAATTGTATTTTAGATTATTAAGAACTTTAATTTTGTCATTTTGAGTTAGTCCCTATGGTTCAAAAGGATTTAAGTTCAGTACCTAGGTCGGTTCCTAACTAAAATATTCCCTTATGCTTATATGTTTACGGTTTGGAGGATAGCGATTATGGGAAAATAGTTCTATTTTGAGACATTCTTTGAGTGAAGGCAAAAGATTATGTAAATGTTAGGATCGAAAAAATTTGCTGAAACAAGAAATGGATTAGTAATAATGGAGATAATAGAAATCTATGCTAGAAAGACATTAACGGGGATGGACTGAGAAGGTGTTGCAGAAACTTGTTGAGTTATTGTGTACAAGAGCTTGATACAATGAGTATGATAGTGCAACAATATGAGAATATGGATAGAATGCAATTATGTTTTGAATTGTGCACAAGTCTCTGCAGGAAATTTTGTGTACTTGATGAGTATATATGTGAATAAGTTATGAGAATTGATACTAAAGGTCAGTACGGTCAAAAGTTTTCAAAGGTTCTTATTTTGAAATGAAGTGTCACATCTAAAGTATTGATGCAATTTATCATTCCGACTCAATGTAAATGGAGCGGATGGCTTGACCCGACTATCATTGGACCTTCGTGTTAGGTGCAAATCTGCATGTATGCCTGCAAATAATTTCTAAGTCCTTTCATACTTTGGGATTGTCTTTCATTTTTCTCTTGATATCCATTATCGTATTAAAGATATTGTCGAATACATTCTTTTCGATATGCATGATATCAAGATTTGTTTTATGAGATTGTCCTTCCAATAAGGTAAGTATCGAAAGATGTTCCGCTTCGTCCAATTATTGTAATGTCTGAGTCATCAAAAGGAAGGCCTGGTCTCGGTTCTTCCATCATAGTCGACATATCCTCTACCTCTTTCCAAACTGGATCTCTTATTAATCTCAATTGGGGAGGAGATAGTTCATGTTTACCATCTCTAAAGGCATATATGTTCCTTCTTCACGGATGCGACACAGGAAGGAACTGACTGTGGCAATAAAAAAATCATGCTTTTTCTCCATCCCGAATACGGAATACCTTACTTTTTTCAATACATATTGGACAAGACATTATACCATGAGTACTCCACTGAATAATAGGTTTTATAGGGTGAATAGGTTTTATAGCACAGGTTGGATAGGACTGGTGGCTGAACCTTGTCGGACCGAACCTGACCCAAAATCGGTCCAGTCTGACCTAAACCAGATTTTTTTAAAAACTAACATTTTTTCTATGAACCAGGTTTTAACAGGTGAACCGTCTGAACCGGGTCACAATTGAACCAGCTATTTTAGTTTTTTTAAAGAAACTCAAAAAAGTTTATCATGCAAGATTTGGATATTTGGTACTTGGTTTGGTTTTGAGAGACCTTATAGTTATAAAATCAAACCAAACCATACATTCTAAGAAATAAACCAAACCAAACCAAGAAGTAAATATGGATATCTTATATGATTTGGTTCTCGTAATGGGCCTATTTAAACCCCGGTTGAACCATGTTCAACACCGGTCCGACTTATACCAAAAAATTTTGGTTTAATCATCGGTCCAATTTTTAAAATAATATTTTATAGTTATTTGATATGTAGCAACCGATAAAAGGTATTTAAATGTCAGTTGGACGCTCTTATAGATTTAGTATTTTGAATTATTAATATATGCTTTAGGATTTGTTTTGATATTGATATAAAGATAGAGATAAATAGAGGATAGAATAGATGTGATGATATTGATTCTCTCTACAAAATATTATTATAATGATATGTGCATTCTTATATCTCATATACATATCCATGTCCGGGTTTAGCAACAGAGTAGTTTAAATATTTGAGTATACATCCAATTGTTATCATTCAATTATTTTATATTTATATATTAATATTTTCCTTATCTAAAATATATATATGTGTGTATATTAGCTTGAAAAAAGAAGAAGAAATGAAACAACAGTGCCACTTCTAACTTAGAGATTATTGGTTGTATGTGTTAATCCATTAGCCTGGCCATATACATCTATGCTTATAGATATTTTTCCTTTATGATTGGTCCATTATTTCTTTATTTAATTATCTAGGAAATACTTAAGGCCTTTTTTAATTAGTTATAAATATTAATGTCAGCTGCTAATTTAGAAATGCAAGAAATATAATAAAATTTTCAAATTGAGGATAGGAGATTTACACTCGTACAGATGCCTACGAAGGCAGCAAGGTATGAACAATGGTAATGGGGCCCTGGATGACTGCATCTCAACGAAGATGCCGTAGGATCCCGTACCATGGTACGTAAGCATTTGAAACCACGAACGACGGTCATCCCGAGCTCATCTTTCGGCGGAGTTGGGGGGGAACGAGGACTACGAGGATGTACCAGCATGTCCTTCAGCAGGTGTAGCAGCAATCGACCTCTCACGGAGCCTAAGATACTCATCCTATGAAAATACATCTCACGATAAGCATACTTCTTACTATCTACTTGTCATAGTTACCAATGTCTAAGCTACTTATTACTAACTACATGGATATTTATTTTGATATTTTTAAGTTATATTAAAATTAACAAAACATAAAGTAATACTTGCATAGCTCTGCGTGGCCCTCTCATCTATCAGCTTTTTGTCCTTCTGCTAGGTGGTCAGGAAGACGGTTACCATATTACCATCCTCACTCCTTTATACGTGTTAAAAATATATATATTATTTATTTATAAAATTAAACATTTTTTTCTACTATATTTTATTTAACTTTTATTAAAATAATATATATTCAATAAAATATATACCAGACGCTAAAAATATTTTGTCATGGGAATCGAACCACTACACTACTTTCTTGCATTCGTCCTAGATGCCTTCTCCTTCTCCTATATTTTCTTGTAATTGGGATCGTCGAATCTAGCCCTCATGGCAGTCGACTACTCCGACGTAATCCAACCATGGATTGGTTTTCCTATACGATCCTGATACTTTTGTTCGTTGATCCCATCACGGATTATTTTGGCAGCCATGACATAAAACTGATGCTCGATCTGCTTAGCCCAGCGTGGTAGATAGAAATATGTTCTCTACAAGAAGTAAAGTAGTAAGTTAAATAATGCATAAATTAGTTGATTGATATTAAAACCAAATATTCTTTTACCTTGAAGTGTGCAAACCAGAATACCTTACTCTCGTCCGAAGCATCAGAGTAGTTGATCCAAGGCCCACCATAGTACTGCCTCTGAAATGACCAAAGTGCTCTTTGTACCACCGAGGGACGATATCTATACAGCGATAAATAAATTCATAAAAAATGAATATATAGACATGCATAAGAAAATATTGACTAATTAACTTACTTTGTAGGCCTGTCAGCCCAAATCTCCATTCTCATCTAGTCCGGTGGCCCGAAATAAGGACCACTCTGATAAGCAGAAGGAGTTGCCTCGACCTCGTCCATGTCCTCCTCCGTCCTCCTAGTATCGTCAGCAGGAGGAACAATGGATGGAATATGATGCTCCCTGGAACTGCTAGTCCCAGGAGTACTACCGTCGACGCAGTCGAAGATGTGAGCGGTCGAAACAAGTTTGCAAAATGGACATGTAGCCTACGAGTGAAAATCTGGAGTACTCAAAGATTAGGGTCCATAACTAGTTTTATGTAACAAAGCATTCAGTCGTTTATAGCCTCAACCTCTGAATGATCCACGTCTTCCTATCATACTTGATAACAATATATGATGATAGAACACATACACATCTATTCTACTATATAATTCCAAAACTAGGCTTCACCGTGAAAGTTTTTCGTTCCAAAAATACCCTTCATTATATTTCAATATGTATTAACGTTGATAAGGATATCTAAGTAATTAAATACGTATTAAATGTATGTATGCATGCATGAGGTAACTTGGGGAATGATAGTTAATAAAACAAAGATATGCATGCATGCAAAGTAGGTAGTTTGGAGAATAAAACAAAAGTTAATAAAGCATGCATGCAAAGTAGGCACATGAACCCAAGAGATAAGAAACCTTTCATATTTTCGTCATTTAATTTCTTCCAACTTTCATGCTCCTGTCTATTATATTTCCACCTATAATAAAATTAAGAAATTGTCGGTTGTTCTTTTAATAAACTAATTTTTCTTTTCAAGTAATATAAAATACGTGCAACGCACGTGCGTATATACTAGTATATATAACATAAACAAAATAAAATGAAAAAATATTATACTTGTCCACAAGTCTAAATATAATTGCATAATAAATAACTAGTACATATCACAAGTCTAAAAGGATGGTACATTCTACAATCAAAAATGTATTACTTGTCACATGTCTAAATGGATTTTATTTTATTTTTAATCCTCTTATGAAAGTTTATCTTCTTCGTCTTCATCGTCCTCCTCTTCCTCTTCCTCTACCTTCCAATCTTTACTTTCTTCTACTTCATCATCCTCTTCAGATACTTTTACCTCTTCTATATGATTAGACGTGCAATGAGTAACTTTTGTTGAGTCCACATCTATAATATTTGTTACATGAGGTAGCTTATCCTTATGATAAGATATTTCATCAATTAGTCTTGTATACTACTGACCAATTTTACCTTACTGTTCTCCGTCTAGGATAAGTTGTGAAATACATGAGTTGAAGCCGACGTGATAGAAAAAATAGTTCGTAGCCTTGATATCGACGTCAATAGTTTACATCCACAAATCCATGCTTGTCATTTTTCTAACCATGATCTTGGATCTGATCGAACCAATCACACTTGAATAACACGATCTTAGCAGGCTCTGTGCCATAATTATATGTCAACTCCATAATCTCTCTTAAGAAGCCAAAAAATCATTACCTAGATCGATGCCTTTACAGTTCAAAAATTTAATACAAAAATAACTATTTTTCGTAGAATCGAGATCTAGGAAGCTCTCTTATCAGGGATTTTCTTGACTTGAACCTAAATCCATTCATACAGTAGCTTGGTCAGATTTTGATAGAATAAATTGGTCCCTTGGATAGATTTTTAATAGACTCATTCTCAAGTATTTAGAATGGATGATCGACCTAAATACCGAGGAAACGATATTAAGTTCAATATCCCTTTAATTATTGTGCAAGTGCATAAAAAAATTTAATTACCGAGATCCTTACATATGCGCTCAACAAAGAAGGATAATGACGTGTCATTTTATGTTCTACTTCTTCATCTTTTATGTATGGCTACTCGACCTTACCCATTATTAAATATGCTAAAAAATAATAAAGCATCGGTTGATTAGTGTAACAATATTAGCGTATACTATTACATTGAGATGATGTAAATATTGACATATTAATTTCTTACCCCTCTAGCTTCTCCACTTCATCCTCATCGTAGTTGAGTAATATATACAACTGAACAGCCCTTAGCTCATCGCTATTCAGATATCTCTTCTTCATTTCTCTAAAAGGCTTGCCGAAAGTATTGAATTCATTCAGTATTGGATCATTATATTCCTGATATCCGTCATCGCTTCTCATAGCTCTTCTTCTATTAGTAACAACATATTGCTTGAAATACATCGATCGAAAGTTTTAATCTCCTCAAGAACATAGGATTCACAAATAGAACCCTCGACCCCTGTATTATTTTTTATCTTTCCTTTTTGGTGGTTCAGATGTCGCTCGAATGGGTACATCCACCGATAACCGACAGGACCACCAACATGTACCTCATAGGAAATATGAATCGACAAATGCTCCATGGAGTCAAAGAATCCAGAAGGGAATACCCTTTCAAGATTGCATAGTATTACCTCAATGTTCTTCTCTTGCTTTTCTAGACGATCGACAATCAACTTGGTAGAACAAATATCTCTGAATAATATGCTAAGCTCTGTCATTGGATCCCAAACTACCTGCGGTAAGAATCCCCAAAATATTATCAAAATTATCCTCTACATGAATATGTGACAGTCATGGCTCTTCACACCTGTCAGTTTATTCTCCTTCGAGTTGACGCATCTCCTCAGATTCGAAACGTACCCGTCTAGAAATTTTAGGCCCTGAATCCTCCTACAAAGTCTCTCTTTATCCTCCTTGTCCAGTGAGAAAATTGGCATGGATTCTTATATTTCTATTACCTTCCTCTATTAAATGCAATGTAGGGTATCTGCATATTTCTTCCAAGTCCAACCTGTCCTTAGGATTGTCTTTTATCTTCTCCTTTATGTCCACCATAGTATTAATTATGTTGTCAAACACATTCTTCTCGATATGTATGACATCAAGGTTATGTCTGATCAGATTGGTGCTCCAATATGGCAGGTCATAGAATATGCTCCTCTTCGTCAAGTTATGAGAGCGACCAAATCTATCACACTTGTACCCATTAGCTGGCTCTTCGATAGCACATAGTAAACTTTTACCACTTTCTATATTTTGTCTCTGGGCTACCTTGGAGGTGGATTTGTCTTCTATAAATCGTCACAAAAAGCATTAATGTTCCTCCGGAACTGATGGTCTGACGGCAAAAATTATCGACGATAATTGAAGTAGCACAATTTTTCTTCAGTTTTAAATGAAAAACCTTGGTACAGTCCATGCAATATGGACATGAGAAACGACCATAAGTGATCCATCCAGATAATATGCCATAAGCAGAAAAGTCATTAATTTTCCATATAAGTGTTGCCCTCATCTAAAATTCTGCTTTCTGAAAATATCATACGTGTTGGTACCTACTTCCCACAACTGATTCAACTATTCTATCAACGGCTATAAGTACATATCGATGTTCCTCTACGAATTGTTTGAACCCAGTATGATAATGGTTAAGCACATATATGGAGTCTTCATGCACATCCCAGGCGGTAGGTTATACGAAGTGACGATCACAGGCCAACACGAATACTGGAAGCCAAAAAGTCTGTTTAGATTAAAACTGGTAGAGGAGAGCCCAAATCTTATATTATGCGGATCCAAAGTAAAATTGAGTACTCTCGATTGAAGTGCTTCCATGCTTCTTTATCGGATAGGTGATCCAACACTCCTTAAATCTGTTTCCGCCTGTGCCAACTCATATTTTCGGTAGTCTCATTTACCATAGACAACCTCTGTAACCTTGGTGTTAAAGGCAAGTAGTGCATCAAATTGGTTGGCTTCATTGCACAAGCATGCCTTCTTATACCAGTTTTCTTATAGTGATCAACACCCAATTGCCTTATAGTGATCAACACCACAAAATTTTTACACATCTTCATCATTGTCGTCTTTGTAGTACAACATGCACCCGTTGCGACATACATCAATTTTTACGTATCATATCTAGAGCGATCTCACTATTCTCTTATATCGATAGAAGTATGTAGGTAACTTGGCACCCGCCGTAAGATCTCTATAATCAACTAAATCAGTCGGTTGTAGCATTCTTACGATATTTTAAAATCAGACTTGATTCTCAACATTCTTATAACCACCAAAAATGATGAATGTTCCTTACAACTAGGTTATAATGGACTCCTTACATTCTCCAATAACTCCATGAACTTTGCATCATCGACATTCATTGCCTTCGCAGCTACAACATGATTGTCTAGATCCAAACTAGGCCTTACAGCATCGAAAACTATGTTTACCTACCTGTAGTCGTAATCAGCATGGTCGTAGACATCTATATACTATCACGTCCCCAGCCTGGCAGGGACGAAACGTCATAGCTAGGGTGTAATGTCGTATGAGCATGAGTTCCGCCCGCGCAAGGCCCGGTCCGAACAGGCATTTGATAACTAGTTCGTAAATTCAGTATAGCAGAAGCATAGAATGAACACAAGTATGGAAATAAAATAAGATATTTATTGATATAGAAATAATGTTACAAGCAGAGCTAGGTCGAGTTTATAAGTCGCTCATGCTCTCTCTATCAAAACAATAAAGGCATACAATATGACTTATAATATAGGATGATAAATAGGCGTTGTTCCAATACATTATATCTTGTATATGTGCTTCAGCTCCAGATGCAACACTCCAAGGTTCCAAAGTAAACTCTATATCTTAGCGTGCACAAGGGGATACTCTGTACTGAACGAGGTTCACCCATACCCTACACACAATCTAGTGGGTTATCAGTACATTGAATGTACTAGTGGAAAGGCTTCTCACCCACTCGACAAATCCAACAACGTATATTAGTTCTGTGCACTATCTATTAAGTTGTCTTTCTAGTCTTACATTGAATGCACTGGTGGAAAGCCTAACTCGTATGGAAGTGCGCCATACGATCTAA
Source organism: Iris macrosiphon (assembly GCA_036927795.1). Lineage (NCBI taxonomy): Eukaryota > Viridiplantae > Streptophyta > Magnoliopsida > Asparagales > Iridaceae > Iris > Iris macrosiphon. The sequence goes on along the minus strand of JAYESA010000008.1, from coordinate 35,675,069 downwards.
GAGTTATACGACAAGACTTACCAACTTACCATTCGTCCTTCCCTGTCCATAGATAAAACCAAGTTAACCAGCACGAATATATATATATAATAAAATCAAAGGATCGCATAAGCAAACACAAGTGTCACAATCATGTTTTTTATTAGGGTTAACGAGTTACTCAGGTTACTCATTTCTGTTGTACTAGATTGTTCAGGCATTTAAATTACATGATTTGATGCAATAACTAGCACGCGGATTGCCGCTAAGCGAGGTAACTTAATTAATATAAATATATCAGTTTTAGTCTTCGAACGGTTATTGGGTGCTAGGCCCCTCGTGCACAGAACTTGAGACTATTATAACATGAAACGGTTACTGGCATAGCCAGAAAGGACACAAGATTATAGTCTCTGACAAAATGGGGCACAACGCTAGATATCGGAGAGCCATTGCACGCGAATACGGAAAAGCCAATGCATGCCATTCCACCGATTCAGACAACTATCAGAAGGTAGATGGGTGATCCTAGTGTAGTATGCCCTACCAAAGCCCGAATACCGTATATTACATCATCCCAAAATGGTTTTCATACCATAGCCATTTTGGTAGTGCAATAAACATATAATTTCTCCCAGGCTAGTACAATTTTGATGCCCCGGTGATTGTCCAAGGAATCCAAGCATATATCTCGTGCATGAGTTGTTCATGACCATGCAAGTCTCTAATATCACTACCCCATTTCCAAGGTAGGATATATTTTTATTTTAATTTGGTAAATTGTGTATTGATCATAAATAAATATATTTATATTTAATTAGATGCATGTATTTATTTTTATTAGTTGTTTTAGGGTTTTGGCTAGTCTGGACCTATGTCAGACCCTAGTGGACCCTTGTCAGACCCAACCAACACCCTTGTCAGACTTATTTATTGGTTTAGAGTATATATTTATATATTAATTAGTTAGTTGGAGTGATTAGGATTTAGTTATAGTGTATTTGGAACCCCAAACCCAAACCCTAATTAGCATGACTTAATTTGAGGGTATTTTGGTCTTTGTACCCAACTCAAACCCTAGCCCTAACCCTATTTCTATACATGCCCCCCCTTCCTTCCCATTTCCTCATTCTTCATTTTCTTCTCTCCATTCTCTTTTTTCACCTCTTCCATTTATTCTTCTCCAAATCCAAGTAAGTTTCTTCACTTTCTCTCTCTTCCTTCACTTACTTCCATCTTTAATACAAACCCTAACCTTTTATTTTCCTCTAACCTAGGTGTGTAGAACCTAGACTTGGTGTAGAATCTTGGTTTGGAGGCTTGGAGGCTTGGTGTGGTGAATTTTAGGGATTTTGGAGACTTTGGCCTTGGGATTTCAACTCCCAAGAGGTAAACCATAACTTTTCTCTTAGTGATTACTCTAATATAGTATAATTAGTAGTTTAAAACCTTCCTAGACTTTAGGGCTACCCATGGGAGAAAGTTGGAGCTTATTTGGATGTGTTTGGAGACTTTGGCATAGGTTTTGTGTCAATTTCGGATAAAATTCGATATTGGCCCAATTTTGGGTATTTCCCTAGGTTAGACGGCCCTAGGTAGATGTGCTTGGGTATCTTGAGGGTAGGTACATATCTCTGTTCGGATATGTGAGGTCGTATCATGGAGTTTTAGGCATTTTGGGCGATTTAAGGATTTGTCCTTCGACATGGGTTCCACATTCATGTAAAATTTTGCCATGGACATAGAATCAGAGAGTTAGCAATTTTATTAGATTCTATACATCGATTAGAATATGTGGTTAAATTTTGGGTCGATTCTGAGTAGGTTTGGTGTGCGTTTCACGAGGTATCGCTAGCAGCACTCCACGGGTTCGTCGAAATGACCAAATAGCCATTTAGACTTGGTTTCTAGGTTTTGGGCTTGTACGCAGGTTGGTTTAACCTCGGAGAGTGTGTATTAGAGTTTTTGGGTTTATATTTGTAAATATATATGTAAATAAATGTATATGGGTGAGTGTGTGTGTATATGTGTATTTGTGTGTGTGATTGTGTATGTATGTATGTATGTGTGAGAGTTGATATATATTTATATGTGTATTTGTATATATATGTATGTGTGTGAGAGTTTATATATATATATATATATATATATATATAGTGTGTAGTGTGTGTGTGTGTGTATAGGTATGTTTGTGTGTGTGGTAGTGTGTGTTTGAGTGTGTAGGGGTGTGTGTGTATTTGTGTGAGTGTGTATAGGTATAGGTATATCTATATATGTATATAGATATATATATAGGTATATATATGTATGTGTGTGAGTATATATATATATATATATATATATATATATATATATATATATATACACTCACACACATACACACAAACACATACATATATATATATATATATACTCACACACATACATATATATACCTATATATATATATATATATATATATGTATTTCTATGTATATTCTTGTGTGTGTGTTTGTGGTAGTGTGTGTGTTTGTGTGTTTGTGTGTATGTGTGTGAGTGTATATATATATATATATATATATATATACATATATAAGTGTATATATATATATATATATATATATATATATATATATATATATATATATATATATATATATATATATATATATATATATATATATATAAAGTGTATAAATATATAAGTGTATATATATGTAAGGGTGTATGTGTATATATATATATATATGTATGTGTGTGTGAGCTTATATATATGTATGTGGTTGTGTGTTTGAGTGAGTGAATGAGTAAGGTAGAGAGTAGTAGCAGCAGCTAGCAGTAGGAGCTGCAGCAGTAACTAGCAGTAGGAGCAGCAGCAGCAGCTAGCATAGGAGCAGCAGCAACAATAGTTTGCAGTATCAGCAGCAGTAGCTTAGCATTAGTAGCAATACCCCCCCTTGTTAGATATATATAGGTATATATATATATATATATATATATATATATATATATATATATATATATATATATATGTGTGTGTGTGTGTGTGTGTGTGTGTGTATATATATATATATAATTACATAGATAGATAGTTAGAGGTATATATAAATATGTATAGATAAGTATATACATAGGTTAGTTAGTGAGATAAGACGGGTAAGGTAAGGTATCTCAATCCCTTGAGATATCAAGGTCTTGAAGGTAGTGAGGTATCAAAGATAAGGTATTGAGGTATAGCCTAAATACTAGGTGTTATATATATATATATATATATATATATATATATATATATATATATATATATATATATATATATAACTAGTTAGTTAGCTAGTTAGTTAATGTTAGAGAGGGGTAAGGCTTGAGTATCTCAATACCTTGAGATACTCAAGGTATTGGGTATCGAGGCGAGGTATTCGGTTTTTGCCTAGGAATGAGTTAGAGTTGGTTTTATATGTATAGTTATATATATATATATATATATATATATATATATATATATATATATATATATATATATATATACGTGCTAGGATATTTATTAGAGGGTATAGGCGGGGTATATAGCGTAGGTTGAGATATCGGATACCGAGAGTATCCTGGTATCTCAAAGAGGCGAGTTTGTGGGTTTAGTAGCTTAATCAACCTTTGACCTAGTTTTGATCTAGAGTTGACTTCTTGGACCCCAGGTTGACTTTTTGATCCAGATTTTATCGGTTTGACCCGTTCGACCTAGAACAATCCTAGAAGCTTATTTTTAGTTATTTTATATCTGTTTAACTCTTTAAAATCCCGTTTAACCTTATTTTTCGTAATAGGTCCTTGCGATGCTAGTTCGGACCTCGATCCTCGCTAGTTGTTCAGGATGTCATACGAGTACATTCTCTGATAGTTTTTATTATCTGATAATTATTATGATTCAGCTTCTAGTATAATATTATCTGATTTTCTGGCACGACACTGACTAGTATTTCTGGATTCATTTACTTGCGACACGTATATTTCATGTTTCTGGCCTCTATTTCTGGAATCACCTACTGGCATCACATCAGGACTCACTACCGGCATCACTCATATTTCTGGCCGACTCATATTTATATTACATATCGGGTCTTGGATTCACTTGTACTAGTCGGGGCAGAGAAATACTCGAGTAGACATGTAAACATTCCCAAATCTGGAATCACTCCCTCTGGTCTAATCGAAAATAATAGCAGCTGCACACCCAGTGTACGGTGAGCCGTACTTACCCCTAGCCGTTTATATGTCGAAACAGGTATTTCAGAGACACTAGTTTATTCTTTCTAGTCTGGTCTTACTTACACTTCTTGACTGGTCTCACTTATACTTTCTGGACTGGACTAATTATATTTACTCTTGCTGGACTCACTTCACGTTATTGTGCACACACTTGCTCTTAGTTTAGATTTCTTGTATCCTGCAGTTATTATTATCTTGCTTCTAATTTTGATACATCTTTACCTTTATGCACCAGTTGATATATATATATATATATATATATATATATATATATATATATTTTCTTGTTCATACTTTATTTCTTTCACCTTGAGCTACTTGCTACAACTGCTTTATAGTTTTTATCATTTAACTGGAACTGCTGTTAGAGGTGTACTTGCTCCATTCTTGACTGGATATATTTTTCAGAGGATCCAAAAGATTGGTGTTCGATGTTTTATGGACCCCATCCTGTCGATGGTGCAGACAGGGACCCCCTAGTTCAGAAGTGATTTTCGGGTTGGTAGCCGGGATCACTAGGACCTCAGTTGTATTTATTAGCTTTTGGTACCGAATTTGTCCCCGGCTTTTGGTTTGACACTTTGTATTATATTTATTTCAGGATATTTTTGTTATTATTATTATTGTTGATGTCTTTAGTAGTAGTTGTTGTTTAGACTTTGTAGTTGTTAGACTTCCTTGTTATCTTATCGTGCTTAGATCATGATTGAGTACTTGTGTTACCTTTATCATATTGTTCCTCCGTTTGGAGTTGAGATCTTGGCAGGTACTTATATTTTTGTGTGAGATAGTTAGCTAGATAGTAGACCTAGACAGTGTTCTACCGTCGATGTTGCGGCGTAGATTAGACGTACCCATGACTCATGCCCAATTTTTTGGATGCGGTTCATGACATCTAATCTTACAGATACTTTGTCATGGTTTAAATGAAGATCTTGTTAACAAGAAGTATGAAATGAGTGTTACTTCCAGATCTATCATGATAATATCTTGCTTAACTTTTTATGATGCAGTTTCCTAGTTCGGGAACTGCTTTGGCGACCAAACGGTCCCGAATACTTTCAGGTTCAGGACTGCATGAAATAACTATTAGATAGTCTTTCGACTAAACTAGATGATGCAAGGCATGTATCATGTTACTTGATCGTGGCATAAAACTAAGTGACAAGCATTGCATATATAATAAATAGCATAAAGGAAAATAACTTGAACGATTCTAAACTGTAAGGCTAGCAAGCATCTCGTACAGTCGGTTTACTATCTTCTAGCAGCAGGTTACTTTCCAAGTTCTATTCATGTAATACAAGATGAGATTATTCTCTTATCTAGGTGTGTTGTATTATTTATTAGTATGCAAGGGGTGATTTGGCTAGCAACTAGCATGTATCATCGTTATTTTTAAGTGTACATGCTAAGCAAAGACAGCTTTATCATAGCAATCCACCTTAATGATTATTCACATCGGTCTAGTAATACTTGGAGCACACCTTTGAAAGTCTAAGTCTGATCTCCTGAAGTGCCAAGTCTGAATTCTTTTGCATCAAGCGAGTCATCTCACTAAGGAAGGCGGGATGGGTCGTTGCACTAGTGATATTTGAATTGGATCTCCGCATTGACGCGAAGCGGGTCATTACATTATATACCACTCAAAACAAGTCTTGTCCTCGAAACTTGCTGAGTGCAAACCGTTCTTCCGTGGACTATCGAATCAAACTCAAGCATATTACTCTGTATCACTAGACCCGTTCAAACGTAAATTTCTACTTATTTTCCTTATTACGTGTCGCATGCGTACTTAGTCCATTGCATTAAATGACTCTATCACTCAATCCAAGTTAACTATATCCACTTGATCATCATTTTCTTTGACTCAGTCTAAACTGCACAGCGGAAGCATGGTGGGCCTATAATCCATAGATCCCAGGATCAAAACCTGGCTCTTATACCATTATGTCACACCCCCGGCCTGGTAGGGACGAAACATACTCGCTTGGGCGTGATACCATATGAGCCTGAGTTGTGACCTCACAAGGCCCGGTCTGAACATGCATTTGATAACTAGTTCACAAAGTCGTTATAGCGGAAGCATAAAATGAATCCAAGTATGAAAGTAAAATAAGCTCTTTATTGATATAGAAATAATGTTACAAGTGACGCTAGGCCAAGATTACAAGTTACTCATTCTCTCTCTCTCAAAAAAAAAAAAATACGGACCAAGCGTCATACAACATGGGATGATAAATAGGCATTGTTACAATACACTACGTCTTGTATATGTGCTTCAGCTTCGGACGCAACATTTGAAACATATATCACTTAACACGGGGTAAGTTATAATCTACCATGTATGAAGATCTATGGCTGAGGCTAACTTATCCAAATTATTATACTCATCCACGCGAATCTAACATATTCACTTTTAATTATATTCGAGTTTCGCATATTACTGAGTCTAGATCGTACATATATTCCTGGCATCCCTGAAATATATGTATTTCAACCAAGCTTAACGATAGCAGAGTCTTTGCACTCAAGCTCAACCTATCATTGAGTCTGGATCGTACGCACATTCAAGGTATCCCCAAAATATATGCATTTCAACAAAACTTAGTGATAGCGAAGTTGGATAAGCTACTCGCAAAAATCTCAAGTGTTCTCGTCTTACGAACCACAATGATACCTCGAGCGGAGTCAATCAAAATCTAAGTTATTTCTAATCCAACTCAAAACCGAGCATTGCACTCTCATCAAGCACGATCTATCCAGTCAACCGACTAGCGGCCAAGTCCTACCTTCCTTTCTGTTCACGTCAAACATAACACACACTTATCGTTCTAAGCCTAACTCTAAGTTGTTGTCCCATTTATATGGCTTGCCTAAGCAATACTCTAAAGTCGGTCACACAAGTTCTTTCACTCGGTATAGGGTCATCTGCTTAACCACTAAGTTGGCTCACAAGATCATAGGTAAAGGTTCAAGTTCACAATTTTTATAATGCAAATTTGTTGCACGATGCTTGCTCCAATTCCTAAAGTCAAAACCATTGTTCATTCGTATGAGAAATTCTTCCCAAGCTCATTTTATTCAGATTTCTAAACAACAAGAAATGAGCATTCTATCCACATTAACACATTAATTGTACAGGGTTCGAGTTCGTTCAATAAAGCCGTTCTTAAGACACGTTCGTACAACCGAATCCATGATATATCTATGTCGTGTGTCAAACCTAGCGATTTGTATAGTCAATCTCCCCAAACATATGATAGAATCCACCTATCCATTCTTTTCTTAGTCAAGACCACCAAGTCACAATTTAATTAAAATCTATGATCACAATCATAACTCTAAGTCATTCATCATAATTCATATATCCGTTCATGAAACCATTAAGCATGTCTTACTTCATTTTCTTAAGTAACTTATCCTCGAAAAACTTTCGATTTGGTTTTATCCTAAAATTCATCTTATCATGTCAAACCATAATTTAAAAATGATCCTCCAATTATTACGCTTTGTTCTTTCATAATTTCGATCATCTCCGCTGGATGTGATATCACCACACCAATGCTCTCGCGGGAAAATTGCCCTCATTCGGACATAACGCATGTGCGAACTTAGAGTTGCACTCTCACAAGGCAAGAATGTCAAATATTATGGTTATAATCGAAACGACCAAGAGACCTTATCGTTACACTTTATTTCATCCAAGTTATATATTATTCCATTAAGTCTTGTTTATCTAATAACCATTCATGTCGTGATCCTAATTCTCCTAACCAAATTATCCAACTTCAATGTTACCGTTCGATCAATCCGTAGTCTACCTCTAACATTCCTCAAACAACTAAGTTTAAATCCTCCAGCCAAAGTCCATTCACCATTGTTACATTCTATTTCATCGAGTTTTCCTGCATAATTATAGAATATATTGGGCCCTGATCTCCCGGGAGTTCGATCATCCCTGCTGGACATGAAATTACTACGTACACGCTCTGACAGGATAATCGTTCACATCTGGGCCTGATGTCAAGTACTATCTTTCAAAATAGATTCAAGATCGTTCATCCAAATCGAAGGTCAATTCCGTTATCACTTACCTTAATTCATCGAACGACACCAATCTCTAACTTGTATCAATCCATGCTATCTTGCAACTATCAATATCATATCATGTCTACCAAATTTGAAGCTATAATCATTCATACTCGGGCTAATTCAATCAAACGATATCCTACTAAATTAAAATTTTCCATGAGCACTGTCTTCCATTACGCTGACTCCGATTAGATCTTCAAGTATTTTGTTTCAAACATAAGTTTCAATTCGTTTGATTCAATTCAAAATCGTACGTACAATCACTAAATTTTCTTGACCATGATATTAATCACATTACTTCAAATCTTTATTCGATATAAGCCTTATCACTTGTGCAACACATTCTCAATCGTTCGACCCAACTCTCACACGAGATCTTTTAAACTTTGATTAACTAATCAATACTCGTTCTAGCCTTTGCACAATTATGTCACTTGCAGACCGACTCATTGCTACCCCAAATTCCTTAATTCGCTCAAACATTACCACGAAGATCTATACGTGTCACGACCTGCACCCGATATAGGGGCACGAGTACGTGGGTACGTCCAGCCTACACCACAGCATCGGCGGTAGAACGCTGTCTAGGTCATAATACTATCTAATCGATCTCATACTAATATCCAACTCCATAAGGAGACACCGATATCATAATATAATATGGAATACTCAATCACATAAACTAAAGCACGATGAGATATCGAAGAAAATATATGAAATACAAGACAAGTCTAAACAACAAAATAATGTAACCTGCAATCCATAACATCCAAATCTCTAAGTATGCTGGAATCAAGTCCTCTAAGTCATAGTCTGGAAAAATATTTCCAGTCAGGATGGAACGAAGTACATCTCTAACAACAGTTCCACATATATTGACAAAAACTATAATACAGTGTAAAGAAATACAAGATGGGTATAAATTCTAGCAATAAATAATACTGGAATAATGAAATACTGGAAATAAAAATACTGGAGCATATGTCATCATCAATGGTACAACTAGCAATGAACAATAATACAAGTACATGCTAGAACAATGAACTGGAACATAAGTGAATGCTAGAACAATAACTAGAACATAGGAAAATGCAAGATCAATAAACTAGAGATACATGTATATACTATCTTGCTAAGTGTGCGAAATATCAGCATATCATGTGATCGGCTTGGGACTGATCAGGCTTGCTATGTATAATTAGCTATAATTCATGAAAGGTCAGGCTAACCATCCGGATAGCTATAATGCGAGAGATAGTCAGGCTAATCATACATAACAGGCTATGAAGCATGTAATGGTCAGGCTGCACCGACGTGAGGTGTGGGTGAGCTATAATTCAAGTAAAGTTGGGTATGATCACATAATCTACTAATATCTCCCCGTCCCCAGCTAGCATGATGGTTTCCAATCATGACTCCTCGTGACAGATCTCGATGATGCCAACTCGTGTATCCATAGTGTCAGTATTATGTACGCTATACAACTAGAATCATAGAGATAATCAACATAATAAAAACTGTTAGAGAATGTACTCGCATGTGGTCTTTTGCTAAAAATACCAATGTCCTATTTTCGAAGTCTTGTCTAAACAATCCAACAGTCCTATAGACATATAATATAATACAATATAGCATTAGTCGATACGCTAAACACAATCATCATAAATATACTGAACTCAGGGGCTACTCTAGGTATGCCACTTATCATCTAACAGGATCAAGTGTGTGTCTAGTTGCACGGGTGTCACGTCTGAAATTGCTGTACAATCAGACAGTCAAACACTAACACTGGTCTCGCCAGTACGTCAGTGTACATAAGGCAGTCTACTCCCAATTCTCAGGGTCACATGGTCAATATAATACGGGATTTCCATAATTAACACTAGGGTCATATAGTATATACACACATTATAGTCATAAATAGCATTAGTATTCAATTTCATATATATATTTATCCATATATTTATATATATATATATCAACCAATATTATGTGCATACCAATTGGAATGTTATACGCATACGCGTACGTATACGCATACGAGTTTGGGTTATTTACAGGGTCTCTTGAAATCACCATCTAATAAACTTGTCAAGACACGACACGCTAAACCCTAACATCATTCACACACGCATATATACATAATATAAAAGGGAGGCAAGTCGAACCTTGATGGGCACGCTCGGGGTTGACGATGATGATAATGACGATGATGATGATGGTGATGGTGATGATGATGATGATGATTAAGGTGATGATGATGGTGATGATGATGATGATGATGATGAAGGTGATGATGATGGTGATGATGATGATGATTAAGGTGATGATGATGATGGTGATGATGGTTATGGTGATGATGATAATGATCATGATGGTGATGATGATGATGATTAAGGTGATGATAAGGATGATGATGATGGTGATGATGATGATGATGATGGTGATGATGATGATGGTGATGATGATAATGATGATGCTGATAATAATGATAGTGATGATGATGATGGCTGCTGAAGTCCGACGGCTCAGGCGAGGAGGAGGATAGGGGTGGAGGTGCTGTCGAGGGGAGAATAGTGAGGGGGAGGATATACGGGCAGGTCATGGAGGATAGAAGAGAAGAGAGGAGAGGAGGTGGTGGTACGGGGAAGAAGGTGGATGAGATGGGTTGTAAATCCGGTGGATGGTGGTCGGCTGAATTGGGCTCCGGTCGGCGGGATGGATCAGTCGAGGAATGCTGCTGTCGACGTTCAGGCAAGCTTGGGGAGATGATCGGGATGGGGCTGGCAGTCCTGGAGTTCGACGGGAAGATGGGAGAGGCCGGGAAGAGAAGGAAGAAGAACGGACTATCGAGCTCCGAGGACGTCAGTGTGGCTGTGAGGTGGGGAAGTCCGGGTCATGAACTGAGAAGAGAAGGAGAGGAGGATGAGAATGGGAAGTCAGGGACGGGACTGGAGATGGGAGGTCGTCCGTGTTAACAATGGGGAGAGGTTGTGGTACCGACGGTGAGTGAAGAAGAATGGTGGCGGGCTTAAGCGGGGTCGACGGGGCTGATGTTCAGCTGGTGACGTACGAAGATTCGGCGGGTGATCACCGGGAGAGATAGCCGGGGATGAGGTCGGAGAACTGAGGTGCAGGGTGGAAGACTGGCCGAGGACTGTGTCAACTCCTGCGGGGTCGGGTCTGAGAGTGAGGGGATGGTGAACAGGAGAGGGGTTTAGTTAGGGTTTTGTGTTTTGATGTTGTTAATTATAATGGGGAGAGGGGAGTTGCATGAGGGAGAAGATGATGTTGACAACCTAGGGATTAGGGCCGGCCAAGTACATCTTAGGATAGGATTTGCATTGGGAGAGGGGTTAGGATATATATATATATATATATATATATATATATATATATATATATATGGTGAGGATGGCTCCATTTGAATGAGTGGCCTAGATTCAACATTGAGAAAAATACACAAACAAAAGAGGATAGAGGGAGAGAGAGTTGAATGGTCAAAGGGAGGAGGATTGGTTTCTTCATGTGCTTGAACAATAGGATGGTGACACATTATTGCACTTTTGCAATAAAGTTCCCAACAATTGAAAAATTATACAGAAAATTTGGTTTTGGGATTTAATGAGGGAAAACACCATTTTTGGTGTGATATATTGGCTAAAAAGGGTATATGGTATTTAGTATGAGTCTTGAGGGTATAAATGAGGGTTTGGTTTGGTGTTGGATCTAGTTTTGGGTCAAGTTGGGTCCTTACATCAACTTAATTAAAATTAATGCAATAGGTGTTCTAAAATAAATTGGAAGTGCATGAGATTAAAATTAGGTGGGACACAAGTGTCATTGATGTAGAAGACTCAAAATAGAATTAATGTCATAATTTGGGTTGCATAAAATGGGTCGAGAATGTTTCTCCAATTTCGATTGGAACGCACAAGGATAAAAAGTTAGATTTATTTAGAATTAAATATAAATGTCCGCAACGAATATTGTGCGACTAAAATGAAGCACAAGAGGGCATATTTATAAGTTACACAAAGGTTAGAATGGAAGGCGGGCACGACTAGGACAAAAATATAAAATTTGTTTGAAGAAAAAAGCTAGGGTAGTGCTCCAAATATCGAAGCAACGGTAAGGCGCAACAATTAAATAAAATCACAATAATAAATTATAAACCATAATAATTGATCCCGAAATACTACAAATTAAATTCATAACCCTATATTCTGGTCAGGGGTTTATCAAGTGGGCTTCTAGGTCTAATCTACTAACTCAAACATTAATGAACACAATTCAATGTAATATATATATATATATATATATATATATATATATATATATATATATATATATATATACACATATCAGGCCATTATTTAAAATAAATACACACAACACTTATAATAAATAAAATGTCAAAATTATTCCTATTTTAGAATGTGGTAGTGACAAGTCTACCCTCCTTAGAAAGATTTCGTCCTCAAAATTTAAAATCTTCATAGTTGTATTTATTTATTTATTTATTATACCATCAAAATTTAAATTCATCAAACCATATAATCACGAAGTAAATCTATATTGTTATTTCACAAATATCTCAAAATTCTATAAATATTATATTCCTGAAAATCTTCAAAATCAAATTCCATTCTTATCACAATCTCCTCAAAAAATTTATGTTAATAACTAAATAATAAAAAAAATTAATATCCAATCCTCTAATTAAAATCCAATCAATGCATATTTATAAAAAATTTAAAAATCTCATCCCAAAAATTTAAATTCAAACACTAATCCATTAATCATCTTACTCCTCTAATTTAAGCCTAATCGATACGTATTTATAAAATTTAAATCCTCATCCCAAAAATTGAATTCAAACACTAATCCATTAGTGATCTTATTCCTCAATTTCTTTTTTCACACAATACTCAACACCATAATACTTACGAAGTCTTCAAATACAACATTCAAAATATTAGTTTTAAAAATTTATATCTTGCAGCCAAATAAATATAATGGTAATCTTCTTAAATTTCTCAAAATTTAATGATAAATTCAATCATATCTTAATCTTCATAAAAATTAATGATTTAACAAAATCGTTAATTCTGTCATATTAAATTCTCAACTCTTTATTTAAATTAATATTTATCCTCGAAATTTAAGGCATCTTGTCTCTTTCTGTCCAGTCATAACCTCTTTATTAATCTTCACTACAGTCAAACCCCCAACAATCAAGGTCTAAGAAAATCCTACCTACAGTCATACAATATTCAATCTAGAGAAAAATATGCATGGTTATGGTCACTTTTGTCATGGTATTGCAGTCTCTGTCGGTGTGTACTACCAACTATATCCAAGCAAGAAAATTACTGATACAAACTACGGTACTAAGGAATCAATCAATCAAATAAAAGACGAAAAAAGTAATAGAAGGAAAGAAAATAACAGAACCTGCTAACACAACCATGGTTTAATGATGCATCCAAAGTTTGATACCCCTATCCATTGGTACCATTGTTTCTATTACTAGCACACCCACTACTAGCGCTCTTACCTACTATAATTGTTTATACTAGTTGTTCTTATCACTTAAGTGTACGCCAAGTGCAACACAACATACTAAGTACTGCTCCCTCTAATACATCTCTAGATAGACATCCAAGTCAGTTTGCAGTGCCATCTCAGGCATGCTCAAGCCAACAAATCCTTACACATGCACTTCATCCACTTATATACTGTTATACATTTCTTATCCACAACAAAATTTTATCTTCAAAATAAAATCCACAAAATTTAACTTCTCGAACAATTTAGAATAACATGTATATACTTTCCTCAAAAGTTAAATATTCAAATATTAAAATAAAATTTTAATCACTTTCAAAAATATTTATAGCCTTGACTATGTTTATTGAATTAAATTTGAATCCTCAAATTTTTTTTAATAATATAAAATATTTATTCCTCAAAATTCTTAAAAATTAAAATTTATTTCCAATCTTCAAATTATAAATTTAAATCCACATCTATCTAATTATACATATACTCACAGTCTCTAACACACAAGATACACACAGATACACTAATTGTCCACACTCCTCAACTGTGCACTGAATATTGCACTACATGGATTACTTGCACTATTACTTCCAATGATTTTCTATTCATATTAACTGATACACCAATCTAATATTTTCACACAAGGTACTTACTGTTACTAGCACATTGCTCAACTAATCATTGACATAGAAACACTAGCACTCTTGGTATAGTAATACTATCTTCATCATTAGATTACCTTATCACAATCACTAGAACTCATAATTACTTGTATATGTTTCCCTTCACTCTCAAGGCAGGCATATGATTCCATATCTCTATTGATGTATAAGTATCTCCCTTTAATCTTTTACAGACTGTTACACTAATCCGTGATACACTTTGTACCTTTCATGATCAGTCTTGATATTTCTCTACCCATGGCACACTCATTAATACCCTTTATGCATATACATTCCTTCGCTCTTGACGCACCCAAGTATCAACCACCAAATTGAACATCATGCTTCATTAATTTTTAACACAAATTCCTTGATACTTAATTTTTTTACATGGATCACCCAACTACATGAATTTATGACTATCCAAGACTGGCATGCTGACTCTGATACTTACTCTTGGAACCATTACTGATACTCTTTACTCCTTCTACCTATAGACCAATACTAACCATAATGGCACCCATTATAGAACTATTGTTATAAAGTACTACGCTACGGGTTAACACTAGATTGATGCCTACTGCTTATATATCCAACCAAGAAATACTTATAACTCACAAGCCCCACTCAATCAACACTGATACAGGACACAGACATAATTGTAAGTCACTAATTATCACACTAACCGGGATCCTTAAAGAATTAAAGCTCGAAAAGGAACTGGGTTAAGGACTGAAAGTATCGCTACTGCTAGCAAAGGAATGATGGAACAAAGTCCTAGAATAACAGAAGTTGATAAGTATTGAGATGATACTTTACGAACCAATTTAAGATACCACCTGATAATCATACACGTCTGTCCAAAATTATGACTCTCAGAATCCTTGCCACGCTCGTAAGCATAGGTGCGATAAAATATAGGTTCCATAACGAAGGTATGCAACTCTAAAATTATGTCATCTAGAATCCTCGCCATGCCAACCTGTATGTCTGCGAGAGACTCTAGATTTTATATCTAAGATATGTACATCCAAGGTCAGGTTCCTATATTTTTGTCACGACAGCTAACGTGGCTGCGATAAATTCTAGGTTCCATAACCAAAGTAGACATTTTACCTTTTTCACTGTCCTCATCAACATATGTCATCAGATGATACCATAAATTTTAGTCTATAAAATTTATCTCGATATGAAATCAAACTCAACAACGATACCAAAAATTAAATTTAAGAACTGATCAAAAAGAATCAAATTCAATAACAACCAATAAGAACGAACGAAAATAAGAAAAAAGATTTAAATTGGAACTTATAATAAGATTCTCAAGGGTCGTTCCAGAAATCTCTCAAAAATTTGTGATTAAGTATACTCTCTCATCTAATTTTCCTATGTCCTATATTCTATCGCAGGCACGTAGTAGTATAATTAAGACATCGCACTAACATGATATGGTACAACTTGCGAAGTCTGACCTGCACGGGCCGCTACTAAAAATATGTCATGACCCGCACCCGATATAGGGGCACAAGTACGCGGGTATGTCTAGCCTACGACGCAGCATCGGCGGTAGAACGATGTCTAGGTCCCAATACTATCTAATCGATCTCACACGAATATCCAACTCCATAAGGAGACACAGATATCACAATATAATATGGAATACTCAATCACATAAACTAAAGCACGAGGAGATATCGAAGAAAATATATGAAATACAAGTCAAGTCTAAACAACAAAATAATCTAACCTGTAATCCATAACATCCAAATCTCCAAGTATGCTGGAAACAAGTCCTCTAAGTCATAGTCTGGGAAAAAAATTCCAGTCAGGATGGATGAAAGTACATCTCTAACAACAGCTCCACATATATTGACAAAAACTATAATACAATGTAAAGAAATACAAGATGGATATAAATACTGACAATAAAAAATACTGGAATAATAAAATACTGGAAATAGAAATACTGGAGCATATGTCATCATCAATGGTACAACTAGCAATAAACAAGAATACAAGTACATGCTAGAACAATGAACTGGAATATAAGTGAATGCTAGAACAATAAGTAGAACATAGGAAAATGCTAGATCAATAAACCAGAGATACATGTATATACTATCTAGCTAAGTGTGTGAAACATCAACATATTATGTGATCGGCTTGGGACTGATCAGGCTTGGTATGTATGAATAGCTATGATTCATGTAAGGTCAGGCTAACCATCCGTATGGCTATGATACGAGCAATAGTCAGGCTAATTATATATAACAGTCTATGAGGCATGCAATGGTCACGCTGCACCGACGTGAGGTATGGGTGAGCTATGATTCATGTAAAGTTTGGTATAATATCTCCTTGTCCCCAGCTAGAATCATGTACGCTATACAAATAGAATCATAGAGATAATCAATATAATGAAAACTGTCAGAGAATGTACTCGCCTGTGGTCCTCTGCTGAAAATACCAATGTTCTATTTTTGAAGTCTTGTCTGAATAATCCAACAGTCCTATAGACATATAATATAATATAATATAGCATCAGTCGATATCCTAATACACAATCAACATAAATATACTGAACTCAGGGGCTACTCTAGGTAAGACACTTATCATCTAACAGGGTCAAGTGTGCATCTAGTTGCACGGGTATCACGTCTAAAATTATTGTACAATCAGGCAGTCAAACACTAACACAGGTCTCGCCAGTATGTCAATATACATAAGGCAGTCTACTCCCAATTCTCCGGGTCACATGGTCAATGTAATATGGGATTTCCATAATTAATACTAGGGTCATATAGTATATACACACATTATAGTCACAACTAGCATTAGTATTCAATTATATATATATATATATATATATATATATATATATATATATATATATATATATATATATATATATATATATATATATATATATATATTTATCCATATATTTGTATATATATATATATATATATCAACCAATATTATGTTCATACGAATTGGAATGTTATACGCATACACGTACGTATAGCAAACGAGTTTGGGTTATTTGCAGGGTCTCTTAAAATCACCATCTAATGAACTTGTTAAGACACGATATGCTAAACCCTAACATTATTCACACAGGCATATATACACAATATAAAAGGGAGGCATGTCGAACCTTGATGGGCACGCTCGGGGTTGACGATGATGATGATGATAATGATTAAGGTGATGATGATGATGATGACGACGATGATGAAGGTGATGATGATGGTGATGATGATGATGACTAAGGTAATGATGATGATGGTGATGACTGGTGATGAAGATGATGGTGATGACTGGTGATGAAGATGATGGTGATAATAATGATGATGATGATGGTGATGATGATGATGGCTGTCGGAGTCTGGCAGCTCAAGCAAGGAGGAGGATAGGGGTGGAGGTGCTGTCGAGGGGAGAACGGCGAGGAGGAGGAGATAAGGGCAGGTCATGGAGGATGGAAGAGTAAGGAAGAGAGTTGGTGGTGGTACGGTGAAGAAGGTAGAGGAGATGGGTTGTCGATCCGGTGGATGGTGGTCGGCTGGACTGGGCTCCGGTCGGCGGGATGGATAAGTCGAGGAGTGCTGCTCTCAATGTTTAGGCGGGCTTGGGGAGATGACTGGGACAGGGCTAGAAGTCCTGGAGTTCGACGGGAAGATGGAAGAGGCCGGGAAGAGGAGGAAAAAAAATGGACTGTCGACCTCCGGGGACGTCGGTGTGGCTGTAAGGTGGGGAAGTCCGGGTCATAAACAGAGAAGAGAAGGAGAGGAGGACGGGAATGGGAAGTTGGGAACGGGACTGGAGATGGGAGGTCGTCGGTGTTAACAGCGGTGAGAGGTCGTGGTGCCGGTGGTGAGTGGAGGAGAACGGGGGAGGGCTCTTGCGGGGTCGACGGGGCTGATGTTTAGCTGGTGACATACGAAGATCCGGCAGGTGATAACCAGAAGAGATGGCCGGGGATGAGACCGAAGAACTGCGTTGCAGGGTGGAATACTGGCCGGGGACTGTGTCAGCTCCGGCGAGGTCGAGTCTGAGAGTGAGGGGATAGTAAAAAAGAGAGGGTGTAGTTAGGGTTTTGTGTTTTGATGATGTTAATTATAATAGGGAGAGGAGAATTGCATGAGGGAGAAGATAATGTTGACAACCTAGGGATTGGGCCGACCAAGTACATCTTGGGATAGGATTTGCATTGGAAGAGGGGTTAGGATATATATATATATATATAATGGTGTGTGTGGTGAGGATGGCTCCATTTGAATGAGTGGCCTAGATTCAACATGGAGGAAAATACACAAACAAAAGAGGAGAAAGGGAGAGAGAGTTGAACGGTCAAAGGAAGGAGGGGTTGATTTCTTCATGTGCTTGACCAATATGATGGTAACACATCATTGCACTTTTGCAATAAAGTCCCCAACAATTGGAAAATTGTACAGAAAGTAACATTTTGGGATTTAATGAGGAAAAATACCATGTTTGGTGTGATATATTTGTTAAAAAGGGTGTGTGGTGTTTAGTATGAGTCTTGAGGGTATAAATAGGGGTTTGGTTTGGTATTGGGTCTATATTTGGGTCAAGTTGGATCCTTACATCAATTTAATTATAATTAATGTAATTGGTGTTCTAAAATAAATTAGAAGTGCATGGGATTAAAATTAGGTGGAACACAAGTATCATGGACGTAGAAGACTCAGAATAGAATATTTTTATAATTTGGGTTGCATAAAATGGGTCGAGATTGTGTCTCCAATTTTGATTGGAAAGCACAAGGATACAAAGTTGAATTTATTTAGAATTAAATATAAAAGTCCACGACGAATATTGTGCGACTAAAATGAAGCACAAGAGGGCATATTTATAAGTTACACAAAGATCAAAATAGAAGGCGGGCACGTCTAGGATAAAAATATAAAATTTGTTGGAAGGCAAAAGCTAGGGTAGCGCTCCAAATATCGAAGCAATAGTAAGGCACAACAATTCAATAAAATCACAATAATAAATTACAAACCTTAATAATTAATACCAAAATACTACAAATTAAATTTTTAACCCTATATTCTGGTCAGGGGTTCATTAAGTGGGCTTCTAGGTCTAGTCTACTAACTTAAACATTAATGAACACTATACAATGTAATATATATGTATACACATATCATGCCATTATTTAAAATAAATAAAAACAACACTTATAATAAATAAAATGTTAAAATTATCCCTATTTTAGAATGTGATAGTGACAATACATCACTCAGGGTTCGAGCTACTCAACAAATTCCTAAAACTTACTCTATCCTCAAATCACTTATTCGTTGTTGAATTATCACATACACAACTCAGAAATCGAGTCATCCAATTAAATCTCTAATCGTGTTCACATCTATCACTCGTATATCCGTCTAAATCATTCAATAAAACTCAAGCATGATCCCTTTGTGTCACCATGATGATAATCCGATAACGTCTCTATTGATTTTCATTCTATGCCCGACTTACTCTTATACGAAAAATATCCAATCTCACTAAGAAACTTTCTCGCACCAATGGGTCAAGGTGCATGATACCCAACATGACTTAGCCAAAAGGCCGTGTGCATAGTTATCCCGTCCAAACGATATGCTAGTCTCACATACTAACCCGCTAAATATTTTCTAAAGGTTTTTGGTTTGTATATTACTTATAAATGCTTGGTACAAGTTTACTCAATTAAGTTCTGACATAGTTCGTCACAACGCATTCACATAACTATCTTGTCCAACCAATCATACACATGCACTATTAAAAATATTTAGACTCATTGTATGGAATATCCTAATAGGACAACAAGAGAGAGCATATGTACATAACCCATAAACAAGTTTTCAAAATTGAGAGAATTGATACAAAGTCCAAGGACGTAAAGCTGTGCAATAATACTATTATGTCACGCCCCCAGCTCGGCAGGGATGGAACATCTTGGTTTAGGCATGATATCGTGCGAGCCTGAGTTGCACCTGCGCAAGCCCCTGTCCGAACAGGCATTTGATAACTAGTTCGCAAAGTCGTTATAGCGGAAACATTTAATGAACACAAGTGTGGAAGTAAAATAGGCTCTTTATTGATAGAGAAATAATATTACAAGCGGCACTAGGCCAAGATTATAAGTCGCTCATGTTCTCTCTCTTGAAATAATAAATGTGTCAAGTGGCTTACAACATGGGATGATAAATAGGTGATGTTCTAATATATTATGTTTCGTATATATGCTTCAGCTCCGGACTCAACACTCAAGGCTCCAGAGTAAGCTCTACGCCTTATCACGCAGGAGGGATACTTTATTCTGAACGAGGTTCTCCTCACCCTGCATGTCACGACCCAATTCAGTAGAATCGTTGGGGCGTCCCCCGAATCGTGATGCCGTGCGGGCCTGGGGTTGCACCCACACAAGGCTAAAGTATTTAGCATAACGAGCACATATTTAGAGTACGCAGATAAATTGAAACACAGATTTGAAACATAGAAATATTCTTTTTATTGATAATAAACATCTATTACAAACTCCTGAATGAGTCAGCTAATATGCCGAACGGCTTACAAAAATGTTGACTCAAAATGAGATAGCAGTCCTGTACATTACATCCCTTTATAAACTCAAAATGATAAAGACCTCCAGGCTGGAGGACGGCTTTGCCACGAAGCTGCATTTGTGTATGAAGAGTTGCAAGCTTCTGACTTCAAAATGCTTCAAGGGGCGCGGTAAAGATGCGCCAACAGCTGGACTGTATCGGGAAGACGACTTCGGCTCCTCGCTCGGTTCGCCTTGGTGCGGAGAACCTGTTTCAACGAGGGTCAGCATGTCGAAACATACTGGTGAAGGCGAGCTAAATGAACTATACCAATCAACACGTTGTTTTAATGAAGAATGTATATTTTGTGGGTTTCTATCTTGCCTTAGTTCATTTACAAGTAAGCAGCATATAGAATTTACTGAAATGAACGTGCCACCGTTCGGTGGATTTTACCTGCCCGTCTGAATTACCTGCACAATACTTACTATGCCTTTCCTGCCACGAAGACACAAGTTAGTTTGCAACAGGTTTAAATATACATGTTGACCACACGATGCATTGCAAGCCATATTCATACGATAAACACACGAGACGTTGCAAGCATATACACACGATGATCATTGGCTTGATGCCATAATGGACTAGTCAAGGACAAGGATAGCATGCAACGAGAAAATACGAGAAGCTCATAAAACACGATGCATTGCAAGTTATCCCATCCGCACACGATTGATTATAAACACGAATTCTGCCCGGATCGGATCGGTGCCAGTGCCCCAGTGACCGTCCGCAGAACTTATATCCTTGTGCACAAGTTGTCCATGATCGAACACACGATGTTTAGTTAAGTTATCATTCACGCAGTTGAGGCAACACGAGTAATGCATAGTTGGGATGCATTAATAGCACAATTATAGAAGAAGATACATTCTAACTAAAATTGATGCATATGATAAATATTCTGAACGAACAAGCATGCAAGTAAGTATCCGTTCACGAGTTTGATTGACAAGTAGTATTAACCAAGTCTATTCTCTTTTATCTTGGTTTCTTTTATTATTACTTGATATCGTTTGATCGGGGCAAGGAGAATGCAGATTTTAGGACGTGAAGCTTGGAAGCAGGGCTAGCTAATCGGGTTGGTAGCCACTCACCTAGATTGTTGGAAGGGAAAAGGAAAGAGGCGCTTCACGACTCCGCTCGCAAGCCGCCTACTGCTCGTTCACCTGCATTATGAACAGCTCGATCAATACCTCTTCCACTTTTCCAATCTCGAAATTGAAGTGCAGTTCAATGAACGAAAATAATGAAAACCATTAAAACCGTTCAAAAAAAACAAGCAAATCCCAAAACTAACTCAAAGCACGAAAGCAACAAGCGACATCGAAAACCGAGGC
The DNA here is from genome assembly GCA_036927795.1 of Iris macrosiphon. Classification (NCBI taxonomy): domain Eukaryota; kingdom Viridiplantae; phylum Streptophyta; class Magnoliopsida; order Asparagales; family Iridaceae; genus Iris; species Iris macrosiphon. The sequence goes on along the minus strand of JAYESA010000008.1, from coordinate 35,652,569 downwards.
AATAAAAGATAGCAGCGGAGAGGTCCCTCCTGACTCTGCCGCTAAGTCGATCCCGGGGGCACGGTCCACTGAATATGGGAATCGATTCCGAAAAAACAAATCCATAACGAGAACGAGTTCTTGTTTCAATCTATCCCGATCGAACGATACCGTCTAGTGTTTCTTAGCCGCGCTCTCCGCACCGAAAAAATGGGGCGCTACATCCTTACCAACCAATTGGAAGTTTCATCCCAAAACTTAAGAATATTGCTTACCGTTAGGGATTATTTCGTTGTAGACGGCGATCCGGGAGGTTCGGGCAGAAATTAATGGCATGGCCTGGATCGCCACAAGCGAGACATAATTCAAGTCTCTTACGACATTGATTGAAGGCGTACCCACGTTTGTTGCAATACTGACATACTTGGTTGGGGTTTGCCCTCTGCTGACCACCGTTGTTTCGACGCTTTACAGCAGTATTTCCTCTATCGTTGCCTTGGCGTTTGTGATTGTAGGTATGCACAGCGTCGGTGGAAAAGTGAGGATACTGTGGTTCAAGTGATAGTGTGTGATTCATGACTTTACGTATTATTCCATACTGATTATTGACCACGTGCGCATGGATGGCAGGGAGCAAACCGCCTTCAAACCTTTTAGCTCGACTCGCTACATCAGGTAAATAGGCCCTAGCGAATTTGGAGAGTCGGTTGAATTCAGCTGAATATTGCTTAACTGACATACTGCCCTGCCGCATCTGCACGAACTCGTTTTCCATCTGACGTTGTACTGAAGGAGGTATGTACTCCTCTTCAAACGCGGTACGAAAGGTCGTCCACGAGATTGCCTCCTCTCCGTAATCAAATTGGAGAGATCGTCGATGCACGTTCCACCAATCGTGCGCGTTGAGGCGGAGCTGAAGTTGCGCCCAGGCGACGCGCTTCTCTTTGGGGACCTCTAGCAGAGCGAAGTGATCTTCAAGTTCGGCTAGCCAATCTAGAGCAACCACTGGGTCCTCTGTCCCATTGAATGGGGTGTTGCAGACTTTCTTGAAGTGGCCCAAGTTGAAGGCAGTCATGTCCCTCGGCCTTGGGATTTATGGCGTCTCTACTTCAAGCACGGGCTGTTCCACCAGAGTCGTTGTTGTTGCGGCAGAATGGTTGGCAGCCAAAAGTCTGAACGATCTGTTGTAGGGTATCTATCTGCTTCTGTTGGACTGAGAATCGGGTCTCTAAATTACTTTCGAACTTGGCTTGGCGAGCATCATCTCTTTGTCGTTGTGATTCTAACATTTGCATTACCCGCTCAAGCGGATCGACTTGAGATATGCCGCGCTGGCTCTGAGAGCTTCCCGAATTTCCCGAACTTCTTTTTTGTATTTCGTTCGGTGCTTGTGCTGCAGATTGCGCTAGTGCCATTCCTTCAAAAGAAGATAAATTACATTAGAATCATAATGTATTATGGACTTATTGCATAAACGTATCTCATTTTGGCCTAGCGAGTTCAAGAGTTCGCACAAGAATTGATCGTTAAAGGAACTTTTCCAGCACGAAGTCTAAGAAACTTTAATCTGTGCTCTGATACCATTATGTCACGATCCGATTCCGTAGAATCGTTGGGGCGTCCCCCGAATCGTGATGCCGTGCGGGCCTGGGGTTGCGCCCGCACAAGGCTAAAGTATTTAGCATAACGAGCACATATTCAGAGTACGCAGATAAATTGAAACACAGATTTGAAACATGGAAAAGTTCTCTTTATTGATAATGAACATCAATTATAAACTCCTGAACAAGTCAGCTAATATGCCGAACGACTTACAAAAGTGTTGACTCAAAATGAGATAGCAGTCCTGTACATTATATCCCTTTATAAACTCAAAATAATAAAGACCTCCAGGCTGGAGGACGACTTTGCCACGAAGCTGCATTTGTGTATGAAGAGTTGCAAGCTTCTGACTTCAAAATGCTTCAAGGGGCACGGTGAAGATGCGCTAACAGCTGGACTGGATCAAAAAGACGACTTCGGCTCCTCGCTCGGTTCGCCTTGGTGCGGAGAACCTGTTTCAACGAGGGTCAGCATGTCGAAACATACTGGTGAAGGCGAGCTAACTGAACTATACCAATCAACACGTTGTTTTAATGAAGCATGTATATTTTGTGGATTTCTATCTTGCCTTAGTTCATTTATAAGTAAGCAGCATATAAAATTTACTGAAATAAATGTGCCACCATTCGGTGGATTTTACCTGCCCGTCTGAATTACCTACACAATACTTACCATGCCTTCCCTGCCACAAAAACACAAGTTAGTTTACAATAAGTTTAAATATACACGTTGAGCACACGATGCATTGCAAGCCATATTCACACGATAAACACACGAGGTGTTGCAAGCATATACACACGATGATCATTGGCTTGATGCCATAATGGACTAGTCAAGGACAAAGATAGCATGCAACGAAAAAACACGAGGAGCTCATAAAACACGATGCGTTGCAAGTTATCCCGTCCGCACACGATTGATTATAAACACGAAGTCTGTCCGGATCGGATCGGTGCCAGTGCCCCAGCGACCGTCCGCAGAACTTATATCCTTGTGCACAAGTTGTCCATGATCAAACACACGATATTTAGTTAAGTTATCATTCACGCAGTTGAGGCAACACGAGTAATACATAGATGTGATGCATTAATAGAACAATTATAGAAGAAGATACATTCTAACTAAAATTGATGCATATGATAAATATTCCGAACGAACAAGCATGCAAGTAAGTAACCGTTCACGAGTTTGATTGACAAGCAGTATTAACCAAGTCTATTCTCTTTTATCTTGGTTTCTTTTATTATTACTTGGTATCATTTGATCGAGGCAAGGAGAATGCAGATTTTAGGACGTGAAGCTTGGAAGCAGGGCTAGCTAATCGGGTTGGTAGCCACTCACTTAGATTATTGGAAGGGAGAAGGAAAGAGGCGCTTCACGACTTCGCTCGCAAGCCGCCTACTGCTCGTTCACCTGCATTACGAACAGCTAGATCAATACCTCTTCCACTTTTCCAATCTTGGAATTGAAGTGCAGTTCAATTAACGAAAATAATGAAAACCATCGAAACCGTTTAAGGAAAACAAGCAAATCCCAAAACTAACTCAAAGCACGAAAGCAACAAGCGACATCAAAAACCGAGACAATAAAAGATAGCAGCGGAGAGGTCCCTCCTGACTCTGTCGCTAAGTCGATCCCGGGGGCACGGTCCACTGAATATGGGAATCGATTCCGAAGAAACAAATCCATAACGAGAACGAGTTCTTGTTTCAGTCTATCCCGATCGAACGATACCGTCTAGTGTTTCTTAGCCGCGCTCTCCGCACCGGGAGAACGGGGCGCTACACTGCACACAATCTGGTTGGTTATCAGTACATTGAATGCACTGGTGGGGAGGCTTCTAGCCCGCTAAAAAAATCCAAACATGTATATTAGTTTCGTGCACCATCTATTAAGTTGTCTTTCTAATCTTGTCTTATGATCTGTTTTATGGCAATGATATAAAGCCTAACTCGTGTAGCAGTACGTCGTACTATATAAAAAAAATATGATGAGACTTACCTACCTACCATTCGTCCTTTCCTGTCCATGGATAAAACCAAGTTAACCAGCACGAATATATATATGATGAAATCAAGGGATCGCATAAGCAAACACAAGTATCACAAGCGTATTTCTGACTTAGGCGAACGCATTACTCAGGTTACTCAGATGTGTTGCCCCAGATTATTTAGGAAATTTAAAATACTTAATTTGATGCATTGACTCGCACGCGGATTGCCGCTAAGCGAGATGACTTAATCAATATGAACATGTCAGTTGTAGTCTTCGAATGCTTATTGGACGCTAGGCCCCCTGTGAACAGTACTTGAGACTACTATGACATAAAACGGTCATTGGCATAGCCATAAAGGACACAAGATTATAGTCTCTGGCAAAATGGGCACAATGCTAGATACAAAAGAGCCATTAAACGCTCGGCTCTCTCAAATTATTTCTTATTATTAAGAAAAAATATAGAAAAGCCAATGAATGCCATTTCGCCGATTCAGACGACTATCAGAAGGTAGACGGGTGATCCAAGTGTAGTATGCCCTACCAAGGCCCGAATACCGTATATTGTGACGCCCCAAAACGGGTTCGCATAACATTGTCGTTTTGGTCACGCAATACATATATGATTCCTCCCCGGCAGGTACGATCTTGGTGCCCTGGTGATCGTTCGAGGAATCCAAGCATATACCTTATGCACGAGTTGTTCGTGTCCATGCAAGTCTTTAATCTTACAGATACTTTGTCAGGTACAGGTTCAAGTCATGATCTTGTTCACAAATAGTATAAAATGATTGTTACTTCAAGATCTTGTCATGATCATATCTTGCTTAACTTGTCATGATAGAGTTCCCTAGTTCGGGAACTACCTTGGTGACCTAACAGTCCCAAATACTTTCAGGTCCAGGACTGCACGAAACGACTATTCGATAATCTTCTGGCTAAACTAGATGATGCAAGACATGTATCGTGTTACTTGATCGTGGCACAAAACTAAGTGACAAGAATTGCATATATAATAGATAACATCAAGGAAAACTACTTCAATAAATCTAAACGGCAAGGCAAGCAGGCATCTCGTATGGTTAGTTTACTATCTTCTAGTAGCATGTTACTTTCCAAGTTCAATGTAAGTAATACATGATGTGATTATTTCCTTAGCTAGGTGCATTGTATTCTTTATTAGAATTCAAGGGGTATTTCGCCTAGCGACTAGCATATATCGTCCATATTTTTAAGTGTGTAGGCTAAGAAAAGACAAGTTCGTCGTAGCCACTGACCTTAGCGATAATTCGCATCGGTCAAGCGATACTCCGAGGGCATCTTTAAAAGTCTAAATCTGATCTCCTAAAAGGCCAAGTCTGGATTCCTTTGCATCAAGCGAGTCGTATCACTAAGCAAGGCGGGATGGGTCTTTGTACTTGCGTCGTTTGAATTGACTCTCCTCATTGACGCAGAGCGGGTCGTTACATATACGACTTTGCATAAGGCTCTGGCCCCAATGCTAAACCTATAAGATCTCTGTATGAGGTCCATTGATAGTAATTCAGTATTTAACTCCTCGAGTACAAATAATATGTCACATGCACTTCTGGATGATATTACAAATTATGACATCTCATACACAGACATTTAATTTTGGTATCATTCATGTACTGAGGGAACTCCTTGGCAAACTGCAGGAACTGCTCTACCCCATGTATGAATTCAACCCGCACAATACACATGACATCAGGATGACGGTTGTACATCTACTCACAATGCCATAGGTAGTATTTTATATCCATTTTTAGATACTTCTGTAAAGATGGATACACATTGTTAAAGTATATTATTCAAATAGATGCAAAGATGGATATAAATGTTTATCAAATTAATAACTCCTATCGATGCGTAAGTATCCTAATTATGATGCGTGAGTATCCATATTATGATTCATGAGTATCTGTATTATAATTCGTGACTCCGTAATCATGACACGTGATTATCTGTATCATGATTCGTGATTATCCATTTTTAGTGATTGTTATAATATATATTACTAACACATATTAGGGATATTATTAGATATAAGTTATTATGTATTGCTAGTTATTGAATGTTCAAGATGGTCAAAGTCTGGTTCCCTTAACCCATAACTACAGCATACTTACTAACACGAGCTTGAGTTTTCTTCTGGTACTTTTGGTATCTTTACTAGGATGCTAAAATATTACGGAAGAAAGGCTCTTAATTATCTTTTTTTTGCACAAGATATTCTTTATAAATTTTTAACAATGAAGGGGTTAAATGTTTTCTTTGTTGATCTTTACCTGACTTTTGATCGCTGTAAAAGCAAAAGATGATTCATCAATTATCAACCATCTTCATTCTAGTACATCGATCTGAAGTAAGATAAAAATTGCCAAAGGAAACACTTAACCTTCTCATTGTTAAAACCTCATAAAGAAGATCTTGGGCACAAAAAAGATAATCAAGAGCCTTTCTTCCGTAAAATTTGTACATCCTAGTAAAGATACCAGAAGTACTAGAAGAAAACTCAATCTTTTGTGAGTAAGTATGCTGCAGTTAAGTTGTCATGGGTTAAGAAAACCAAACTTCGACCATCTTGAACATAAATAAAGAAGGATATGGGTGTCGTCATGTATTCCTTTGTGAGCTAGTCTCTGGAAAAAAAAATTACTTCTGCAATCCTTTTAAGGTTTTTTGAGTTCTACCAGATTTCCAAAAAATCCTAGAAAAATCTAAGTATTACAAAAAAAAATCTAGGATTTTTCTTGGATTTTTTTTCTTTGTTTTTTAGGATTTTTATTCTTTCATTCTTTATCTTTTCTAGGATTATTCAAAAATCTGGTAGAACTCTAAAAGTCTCAAAAGGCTTACAGAAGTAAATTTCTTTTCAGATAATGGTTCACATGGACACTTGACTTCGGAGTTTCCAATATAGGCACGATCATAGTCACAACTATTAATATGGATTCCTATTTTTTTCTTATTTAGGTAACCCTAGATTTTCGAACTAGATTCCTAATTAGATAGGTACTAAGTCTAGAGATTACTAGTATCAAATAGGTAAGTTCCAACATTGAATATAAAAGAACCAAAATTGAATAATTATACAATTAAATATAATTTAGTATAGTTTAACTAAAAAAATGCTATTTTTTCTTTCTATTCTTCGTTCTTTCCTCTATGGTAATATTTTTATTGCTTCATGGTGACATTGTTGCCCCCTAATAGCCACAAGTCATTTATACTTATTTTTGGCATAAAGGGAGCTTGATTTGTCCACCTATATGATGAAGGTTAATATGCCCAAGCCGTATCCATAATTAAATCTTTATTTCTACATTATCAAACCATTTGTGATTTTCTTATCCTAGGGTTTGAATTTTTTCCTCTTGATTCCTTTCAGATATAAACTCCCCTCTCCCTTGCTTTCTCTCAAATCCACAACCATCCTAATCCTAATCCCTAACCTTCCTCTTCTCCTAGTCAAAACTACTCTCCCTCTCCAAATCTTCTCACTCCCCAAATTCTCCAACCAGAATAATGACTTTCTCTAGCCCTCCAAACTACTCTCCTTCCCCAACTAAGTTGTGTGCATGTCCATGTCCGTATCTGTATCCCTGTCAGTATTCATGTCATTATCAATGTATCAAAACCAACCCTAGTTAAACCTGAGAATTATGGTATGTGTTTGTGTCTGTGTCAATGTGTGTCCATGTCTGTGTTATTGTCAAAAGAATAAGGGGTTAGGGTTCACCTGAGAATGGGGGACGCACATAGAAGGCGGTGGGAGCCGGTGGGTCACGACGGAGGGGAGAGGACACCTGAGTTAGGGGTCGACTGAGGGAGTAGAGTTAGAGTCGCTCCGGATGGTGGAGGGGAGGAGGGGAACGGTTTTCTTTTTTATCTTTGTCTGTGCACAGACTTCACACTTATCTAACTCCTTACCCTCACATTTGGAGTTATGCCCTAGACTAGACAATTTGTTTATTCTTTTACAATGAACATGTCATATTTTATTATGTCACAACTCAAGAGGATAACCAGAAGAAGCAATTACATTGACAATTTTAGTCATAGTTACAAGTTGAAGTTTAAACATTCCATCGGTACAAAATACTTTTTTAAAGTATGTTCCTTTATATGACATTACTATCTGTCTAGCATTAATGTTCATCCTCAAGCCTGCGTTACACAGCAGACTTCTTGCGATCAGGTTCTTGGCTATCACCGGAATATATTTTACATCCTGAAGCTTCAGCAACTTTCTTGAAGTCAGTTTCAATACCACTATCCCGATTGTAGGTACTTTATCGAGTGCCTTGTTTGACATCGAAACCATCTCGAAAGTAGACTCGTATGTGGTGAACCACTCCTTCTTAGAAAAAATATGGCAGGATGCGCCAGTGTCTACCCACCAGTCAGTATAGACACCAGTTGAGTCAACCTGCACGATCATACCAAACAAGTTAGTCTCATCTTGCTCTTTTGGTTTAGGTTGGGATCTGCAGTCCGTCATGTAGTGGCCCTTCTTTCTACAGTTGAAGCAAGTCACATCTGACTCCAGTTTTGGCTTGAACGAAATTGACTTCACCTTCAGATGGTTGAAGTTCTTCTTCTTATTGTGAGAAGCCTTTTGCTTACCTTTAGAGCCTCTAATATGCACCATATTGGCCTTGACCAACTGTTTGTATAGAGATTTTACCTTGATTTGTACTCTTGTTTCAGCCTCAACATGGATCTATTATAGTAGGCGCTCAAGATCAACCTCCAACTTCTTTCGGTGCATATCCGTAATAAAACTGCTCCACTGAGACCGGGGCTTGGTGACAATACCCCCACAATAAATTTATCAACTAAGGATATGCCATTATTTTCAAACTTAACTTGACAAACTCCTTGACTAAAGGCAACATCTCCTTGTCGTCCTTAAATCGCATCTTGAAAAAAAATTATGTGTCATGAATCTTGGATCTGTTCTCGTCATCCTTGTAGTGTCTATGCAGATACTCCCAGACGTCCTTTGCATGGACTGTCATGTTGTATGACTCCAACTTAGAATCTTCTATGGAGTTCAGAATTAGCAGTTACAGAGGTTGTTGTCTCCCCTCCAATTCGTATGCAAAGCAGTGACCTCAACAATCCTTCGAGCATTTTTACCCTCCAGAATAGTAGGCTCAGGATCTGTCAAAACATAATCAACATTCACGAGTTGAAGATTGAGACTGACCTTTCTTTTCCAGATGTTGATGTTCTCCCCATCAAACTTCTTAATTTTTTTAAAACTTGTGTCAAGAAGACTTATACGATTGTTCTCCATCATACTCGGATCTTGCTTTGAGATTGTTAGTCCCGAAACAGATCTATAGATGGAGGAACGGAGGCCAGGAATAAAGGTTCACATAAACTTTCCGGTATACCCTCTGTTGGATAATGAAGTTATTGTCGAGATCAGAGATTCACATAAGAGTTCCTCTCCGACATCCTCGATTCCAACGGAGAACTTATATAATATCCCTCGATTACAACTTCCAGAAAAATGATTACATTAAAACAAAAATAAACTTCGTTCTTCCTTGCAAACCTAGTTATAATAAGATAAAACATACATCAACAAAGAAGAAGAGAAGTAGAAGAAGACAGAAACAACTTCTTTCTGGATAATAAGGATCACCATTGCTCAAAGCAAGTTTTGTCTCATACGATCTTCTCCTAGGAACCATCAAGTTCTGAGAAGAACTACTGGAACGCTCGTTGTCACCACTGTCACGAACTAGTACGAACTCATGTACTCCAACGATGGCCGCACAACAATACTCTCTTCTGCCTCTTAGTTTTGAACCCACTTCAAAGGAGCACAAAGAGGGTATTTATAGAGTAGGGAGTAAACCCTAACCTTAATCCGGGCCGCCAACTAATTACGAAAAGATAGGAACGTATTAAAATCAAATCCCATAAAAATTCAAATTTATTAATTGACTCATTCTTTCCATAACTGTTTAAATCCTGCAATCAGCGGAATCATGTGCCAACTACTCTCTCTGTGCATATGCGCACAGTAGCACAATCAAAGTTTCTCTTGCCCTCATAAGCCAACAGCACAGCAGCTCATACGTGCATGCGTGCAACAGTGCAGCAGCGTATGAGTGCATAGCCCGCTCAGCATTTGTGCATAAAACGAGCGAAACATATGCGCGCAAGCACAATGCTGAGGTGCTAAGTAGAAAGTACGTCATCAAAGCGCCACGTTGCACCCATGAGCCCGATTCGGTCGCTAAATCTCTTAGGGGCTTAGCTCCAAAGAGAATTTTTCCATGAGATTGACAAAAAGTATATATGTTTTCTTTAGGATTTTAGCCTTCATCCTACTAGAACAAACATTCCATATGACACCCACCCAAGGGCAGAGCCAGGATTTTAGTTTACCTCGAACTGAACTTAAAACGTCCCAAAATTTTTTAACAAAATAAATATTGTGTCAATATCATCATGTTCATATCTCATAGTGTCAATACCGTACCATGACTGGCAAATATAGAACCGTGTCCAACATAGTAAAAAATTGGAACGTGACAAAAAGTTTAGTCTACCAAGTACTCTTTTATACAAATTTTCGAACACTAAGAGTTTTTGGTATCATCTTTCACCATCAACAGATCCAGGATTTGCGGTCTCGGTTATGATAGGGTTATAGGTTGTAGATGAAGCAAAGGATAGGGAAGAAGGTGAGTTATAAAGAGAGAGGTTGAGTGAGGAAGGAGTGTTCGTACGGGAAGATAAGATAAGAGGGGAGGGGGTGCTCGATATCTGGGTTCTGGAGAAGAAATAGTTTTCAAGAAATTTATTTCCAAAAAATTAATTTTTGAAAATATAGAATTCTTCTATATATTATTTCACATATTTAATGTTCTCTTAAGAAATTTCTATTACCGAACTCGTGTGGCTCTTGTGGTTACCGAAGAGAGATATAAGATCTTGCTTGGGTGGCAGAAGATCAGTGAATCGAGTCATGGAGGCGTATTATTTCTTCTATTTATAAAATGGTAGTAGTTGGGGGACAGTGAGCCCAAAGGCATGCAAAATGAGTGTATTATTCGTCATTATTTTACAGTATTTTTGTAGTGCAATTGATGTGGTCACTTTACCATCCTGTTGATATTCATCTATTGGGATTCCATATATTTTACATGATTTGAAATAACGTATTTTTGTAGCCCAATGAATGATAAAACTCTTATATATATATATATATATATATATATATATATATATATATATATATATATATATATATATATATATATATACACACACACACGGTTACATGCATTGGCAGGTAGGAAACATAAAGCAGAGGAACTATTTTGATATATATGGATCGTTAATTAGCTAGCGCATACGAATTGTACATGATCGATCCTTCCTTGTTGAAGAATTAAGATTTGAATCATGCAAGAGCCTTACATGCACCAGCTAGTCAAGCCGAGGCTCAGCTCGGCTCGGCTAGCCTTAGCCGGGGCAAGTCATTCTTGGCTTTACACCCCTCTCTCCCTACTCAAGCAAGGCCTTAGCATGGACACTACTCTATATGCCTCTCTTCGCTTTGGTGGTCTTTCTTCTGCTGCTGCATTGTATCCCACACTTGTGATGGCCTATTTATAGATGCATATGTACGTACGGTGATAGAAAAAAGTAATTTTCTCATATTGATGTAAGGAGGGAAGTAAAAGTTGGAAGTTGATATGTTGATTTTCTTGTTATCAAGAGAATATTATTATGATTGTTGTTTGTGTGTGTGTGTGAGAGAGAGAGTGAGAGAGAGAGAGAGAGAGAGAGAGTGTGTGAGTGAGTGAGTGAGTGATTTGCTTGTGTTGACTAATTTATAGGAATATATACTTGGTCGCCCACTGAACTCTATATAGCTAGATTGTGATAACATTGCTCAAGTTTTAAGTGAAGTATTGTTAAAAATAGAATAAAGTGCTGACATACATTGTATTATCATATCTTCCCATAACTATTATCCATTGAACGTGTTTTCAGTAATTGAAATTTGGTGCATTGCATGTAGATTTTGACATTCAATCTGATATTGACAGATAAATTCACCCCTATCCGATTTTTTTTTATTTTCAGCTGAATTTATAGTGGAAAGTTTATTTTTATATTTGGTTTATATTATAAAAATTGATTTCAAAATATTACTAATATCCGAATAAATAACTTTGTTCATGAAACAGAAAAATCATCTCTTTCAAGAGGGGTCGAAGTGTCCGGCGTGTCAGTTGCCACCACCATACGTGTCAGGAGGATGGGACTGGAAGAAGTGTGATGCAGCTGCCGCTCGTCAGGAGGAGGAGGAGGAGGAGGAGGAGAATCGAAATGAGGGGGATTTGGTTGAAAAACTGAAAAATTCGGCTCGATTTGTGAATGAAGAAAAATATTTGTTTGGAAAATATAATATTTCATTTAGATATTGGCATTGCTTGGCTTGATGAAATGAGATACAACAGTCCCCTTTTATAGGCTTTACATGCCATATCAAGAGACACAAAAAATTTCTTCTTTTAAGCCACGACCCTTTCACTTCATAACCTATGACACTTGCAATTCTTTTAGTTTTTTTTCTAATTAAAGCAGCAGTTTTTTGAATGTGAAACAACAATGCGAATACCCAAGTAAATAATTTGTCCACGAAATAGGAAAATAATATTTCTTAAGAATAGGTACTTATTTTTTCCCCGGGTAAAATTTTTGTTGTTGTTGTTGTTTTTTCTACTCTTTTTATTTATTTATTTTAAGAATGACTTTGGTTTTGTTGGTTTCTTTTTCAAAAAAAAATATTTTTTTAGATTTTTTATTTTTTTCATTTTTAAGAATGTTTTTCATTTTATGTTTTGTTTGGTTTATTTCATTTTTTTTTCATTTTTTCACGAATGATTTTGTTTTTTCAGTTTTTTTTATCTTTTTCATTTTAATTTTAAGAGTTATTTTTGTTTTTGGTATTTTTCCAGTTTTTAAGAAATTGTTTTTTGTTTTTTTTTGTATAACTTGTTTTCAGATTTTATTTTATTTTTTAATTCTTTTCTGTTTTTTTTCCAAAATTTTTTATATATTCATCAAATACGAGAATATAATTTTTCAGGATATTTAATTCCAAAAAAATTCATTTCAAAGTTATGGAATTCTCGACCATATAGTATTTCGCTCAGTAAGCGTCCCCTTATGAGATGTTTAGTTTCTTAGTCTGACTGAATGTCTTCCACACATAAAAAAAAAATATACAATAATTGTCCCCAAAATTGTTGTAATATTTGTCGTTGGCGAATAAATTAGAATCAGAAAATTTCTAAAAGGATAACGAAAGATACAAAAATAATTGAATAGGTATAAGTTTGAAAATTTTAGAAGATAATGTGTCTCCAAAAGAATTCACTATAAGAAATTATATTTTTAGCGACATGTTTTAGGGACATAGGCTCTTTTATGTCACGAAAAGCTAATTTTTTTACATGTATCGGCGACATAAGTTTTAGTATTTCATGAAATCTGCTAAAATTTACTAGCTAGAAACCAAATATCAATTCCGCCAAAAGCTTTGTATATTTTGCGACATCAACATGTCGCAGAACGATACCGTACATTTGCCGACTTGTTTCTGTGTGTCGCAGAATAATACCATACATTTGACGACATGAATATGTGTGTCGCAGAACGATACCATACATTTGGCGACACATGCTTGTATTGGGAACATATATTTTATAACATTTGTAACAGTACAACCCATCACAAAGGAATATAAAAAAATTAAAAAGTAAATCACATGTATTTGACGTGAGAGAGAAAGCAAATGTTAGCAGGGAAAAATTCCCAAATCCCTCCCTCTATGTTCAGCATTCCCTCTCCTTTCTCTCTTACGCTTGCTTCTCCTTGATGTTGAACACGCCGCCTGCTATGGCCAACACTCTTCCATCACCGGCAATGCTTGTATTGGTGAATGAACATAAAGTTCTACAGTCTAGATATGTGGGACTAAAATGAACGTCTACTAATTTAACACAATCATATCTTCGCAAAATAACAATTTCAGTAAAGGGCTTAGATTCATCAATTATAACCAGAATTCACAGCAATTTCAGTAAAGGGCTTAGATTCATCAATTATAGCCAGAATTCTGAATAAACTCTAGTATGAGTTATTTGCTAGGTAAAGTGCAAATAAACCCCTCCTAAATGGTTAACTTTTTCAAATTAAGACATATTAGACGTTTGCTGCATAGAAATTCTCCCGCAATTTAAATTTTAATCAGAAAGAACCCTCCCGTCTTCTAGCCCTTTAAAGTAGACGTTAGTAGCACCTTTTAAAAAAAAAATATGGGAATACCCAAAACACTCCTAGGAAGTTAACATTAGGCTGGCTGCTCTGCTTCCTTACGATAGGCTGGCTGCTCTGCTCCCCTTCCCCATTCTCTATATATATGTGATAGTGAAGAGAACTTTACCTACCATTCCCTCCATTAAATTTATGTAGGTTCAAAACACCCCAAGTTTATCATTATCTACTTTATTTATCTTCATTGTTTTACATTTTTTTTCGCATTATATAAATATAGCTAATTTTTTAGCTGATTTTGTTTTTCATGCAGATCTCATTCCAAACTGCAAGTTATGGCCTCTAGCTCTCAAGCTTCATTCTCACGATATTCAAATAGAAATTATGCTAGAATAATTTACCGCTATTGTTGATTGATTAGTCCATTGAAGACATCATGGACACGAACAAACTCGGGAAGAAGATTCTACGGATGTGCAAATTTTTTAACAAATTAATGTGGTTTTCTACTATAGGAGGATGATAAACTTTCAGAGCACTATCATAATTTAATATGAAATTTAATGACAGAATTGAAGGAGCACCGAGGCCAAGGTTTACAATCTCCTTCTAGAGCATCGACAGTGGCGGTGGCGGACAATGAACCAAAACCATACTTCAACATCCATGTTTTGCAATTTATTTTTGGTTTTTTAACCTGTATAGTAATGTTTAAAATATTTGTATGATGAATGCAATGAGTAATTATTATAATAAAATTTTATGGCAAACACATTCTCACTCCCTTTTAACTTGTCTTTCAAACACACAAATATATCATTCAAACAAGTAAACTTAACTTAACAATCCCAAATATGAAATAAACAACTAAACTTAACATATGAACTAAAAATCACAAAGGCCAAGCATGTCAGTATTTAATCTAACAAGTATAAATAAAGTAGATAATGGTAAACAAAAAATCACTGAGGCCAAGCATGTAAGTACTTAATATATTAGCCTTTAAGTAGGTAAGTACATAATTTCTGTTAAGTAGCATGTAAGTACATAATTTCTGTAAGTACATAAAAAGCACAGAGGTCAAGCATGTAAGTACTTAATATATAAGCCTTTAAGTAGGTAAGCCTGTAAGTACATAATTTATGTTAACTATCCTAAGTGTAAACAAAATAGCGCAGAGGCCAAGCATGTCAATAGTCCAAAATATTAGCTCCTGCTACTAGCAACATCAACCAACTTATCATCCAAAACACAAGTAAACTAAGTATTAGATTAGAAATGTAGCAGTAATTCAAATATAATAATCACTAAAGATATAAGAGTAGAAATGGACAACCTCTTTTTACCCAGACTTTGCTTAGAGACAATGGCTGAGAAGAGTTATGTGAATTATTAGACATGTAGCAACAAGCATCACAAATGCATAACTCAGTAGAGTTACTAAAAGTCATCACAAAATGCCAAAATGTAGGACCACATAATGCCAAAAATATCACAAAATGCCAAAATGTTAGACCACATGAAAGCCTCTACTTTTATACAATCTGTTAAAAGAATAATCCATTAATAAAGACACGGGTAAGACAATGTAATATTCTAAATTTAAATTTAAAGAATAAAAACTACTAATATTTCTACCACCACTCTCTTTCCTTTCAACACTTTCAACTTTATTGGGGGGGGGGGGGGGGGGGGGGGGGTGGCATTTCTTCAAGATGAGGGATTAGATTATCCTGACACACATGTAGGGTAGACTTAGAGAGCTTAGGTCTACCTGGTTTGCCTCTTGGCACTTCCACCATCTCTTTATAAGAATTTTGGCATGATCTTGTATTATACCCAGACTGCTTGCACTTGCCACATGTGATAGTTGCTCTAATATTGCCTTACTTCTTAGTGTTTGTTTCATCAGGTTGCTTTTTTTTTCTTTTTTTTGCCTTCTCCCTGTTTGGATTTGGACCACAGGAGGAATCATATGTACCACCCCACATATTTATCTTAGATTACTCATTGACATAGGATTGATTACCTCTGCATAAGCCTTTAAGTAGTTTGACTTATGGTAGTAATTATCTACGTAGTCTTCAATTGCATTTTTTTTTCTTAATACATGCATCCGCATGCTCACAAGGAATACCTGTGAGTTCCCACACTATACAACTATAAGTCCTTGCTTCCAAGTGTAACGACCCGCTCCGCTCAACCCGGAGGGCCGATTCAAACGACACAAGTGCAACGACCCGATCCGCTTTGCTCAGCCAGGAGACTCGTTTGAGGAAAAAGATTTCTAGACTTGTCCCTTCAGGAGTTCAGACTTAGACTTTCAAAGGCTCGCTCGGAATATCGCTCGGCCGAGGCGAATCATCACTAAGGTGGGTGGCTATGATAAACTTGTCTTTGCTTAGCCAGCACACTTAAAATATGGAAGATACATGCAAGTATCTAGGTGAATCACCCATGCATGCTAATAAAGAAAATAACCTACCTAGCTAAGGGAATAATCCTATCTTATATTGCTTGTGTTAGAACATGAAAATAAATTTTGGCTTTTAACTTGGACCCTCATATGCTAACTTTGCTTCGTGCAAGTAGACTCCTCTATGCCTTGAGTAGATCGATATATACTCTTCGTAGTACACTGCTTCACTTGTTTACACTGCTTGTCCCCTAGATTATGTCGCTCGATATGTCCCTGTACGGCTTCACTTGGTGCACTACCCCTTAGACCGTGCTAAAATAAATGCTTATATTTCTAAATGCATGCTTTCCTTCTTACATGGTAACTTGTGCTCGTTTACCTCATTTCAATATTTGTCACATAATTCATGCCACAACATGGAACACAACATTAAACGTGATTCACTCACCTGAGACAGGAAGACTATCAAAATAGTCGTTCCAATTAGCGCTCGGCCGAGATTACAAGTCGCTCGTGCTCCCTCTTTTTTTATAATAAATATGCCCTTAGGCTTACAACTGAATCAAACACTCTGAATGATGATGTTCTCATATATTATGTCTCACATATGCGAGCTCCAGGTCCATGCGCCACGCTCCAAGACGCCAAGTGCGGTCCAACGCCTCAATGCGTTAAGCAATCTCCGAATCCGTACGAGTTTCCCCCTGCACCCTGCATGCAATCTGGTTGGGTATCAGTATTATAAATGTACTGGTGGGGAGACCTTTCACCTACGCCAAAAAATAAATACATTTATTAGTTATTTGCACAGACTGATTTTGTTGTCTTTCTAGTCTTTGCCTTATGATCAGTTACATGAAAATATAATGAAAGTAATATCCGTGTCTGCTCAAGAGTGTCATACTGTAAACAACTGAGTTCATCTTACCATTTCTTACCATCCGGCCTTCCCTGTCATATGCAGCAATATAATCAATGATCTACTGAATAGCGAAGAACATGTATGCAATCCAAGTGTTACGTTTGTGTCTCTGCCTCAAATCAATTCTACTCGAACTATGTTATATACGGTACATCCATTCTAAATATGCAAAGTATCGTGCAAATGTACTTATTTATGTTACTCCTCTCCTGAATACGGATAGCTGCTATGCATGCATGACTTATCTATATGAAGGTCACTGGCTCTGTTAGCCATATTGGACAAGATCTGGATCACTACCAGAAAAAGTCAAATTAGCGACGTCTAAAAACGTCGCTAAATAACCAAAAATCGTCGCTAATTTGGTTTAGAGACGTAATTAGCGACATTTTAAAGCAGTCGGAAAAAACTAAGTCGCTAAAATAAAAAATGTCGCTAAACGTCGCTATGCCGACATTTTTTAGCGACTTTAATGTGTCGCTAAATTTAGCGACGTTTAGCGACGCCGTGTCACTAAATAGCAACGTTTATTAAAGTCGCTAAACGTCGCTGATTAGCGACTTATATAGCGACGTTACACCGACGTCTTTAATGACCTAGCAATACTGCCATGTCAGCAATTTACGACGTACAATGACATTTTTAGCGACGTTATTAGCGACGTATTTAGCGACTGGTTACAGCATCGCTAATTAGCGACGTATTTAGCGACTTAAGTGAACGTCGCTAAACGTCGCTAAAAACGTCGCTAATTTTAAAAAAAATAAAAAAATATTGCATTTCTGGGTTTACCAACCCCCTTGGGTTCATTATCAGGTATATGATGGTAGTAGAAATAATTGAATAAAGAACATAGTAGCAGCACCAAGGGGAAAAATTCTAGTGCACTGGGTAAATACAGGCCAAGTATCAGTCATCAGTTGTAAACCAAAATATGAATAATATAATAAAATTTAAAGAAAAGAAAGCATCCAGCAAATCTCATCGTAAACGTAAAGAATATGGCAAATTTATATCCATACAATCGCATCCAAAATAATAAAAAAAATATAAATATCCAGTAACTAACTATACTACTGCGGATCTGCAGGAGGCTGACCACCGGTGCGCTTGAAGGATAAGAACTCCTTATACTCGTCCCGTGGAATCGACACCGATGTCGATGGAGAAGGCAGTGACGTCGGTGGAGTCTGTGTCGATGTAGGCGCACCAGGAGGCCGTGCCCGCTCCAAGTCTGCGAGTCGCTGGTTGTAAAAATCCATGGTAGATAACAGCCTCGTCCTGCTACGAACCATTGAATCCTGCATCATCGTCAGCCTCTTGCCCATTGATAGCTGTGGCGCCTGCAGCTCCATGATGTTGCGGTCATTGGAGGCTCTAATATCATTTGTCAAATCCTGGAGCTCCGTCATGCTGCGGTCGAGCATATCGAATCGTGCGATGAGCATCGGATCGTCCGCCTGCAGCTGGGACCGGGGCTGCTTCTCGATCCTTCACAGCAATTCATCACGGAGAGACGCAATCTGACGGTCAATGGCCTCCTGGACGGCATCTTGGACTCTGGCCGACGACTGCGAGGGCTGTGTGGAATGCGCAGCTGTCGGGGAGGCCCTAGATGACTGCGTCGCAACCAGGGCACCATAGGAGCCCGTACCGTAGTACGTACCCCTCTGGAGACCACCAGCTGCGGTCAGCCACAGGTCGTCCGCCGACGGAGCTGGAGCGGACTGTGACAAAGTACCAGCCTCTCTAGGTGTAGGTGCACTAGCAGTCGTCCGCTCACGCAGCCTAAGATACTCGGCCTAGAAAGGTTTGAAAACTCGATAATTTTCTAAGTTATATTAAAATTAACACAAAGTAAAGTAATACTTACATAGGTCTGCGAGGCCCTCTCATCAATGAGATTTTCGTCCTTTCGATGGGTGGCCAAGAAGACGGTCACCATGTTGGCATCCTCACCCCTTTGTACCTGTTAAAAATATATTATTTAGTACTAAACTTAAATATTTTTTTCTACTACCATTTTATGGTACTTATATTAAAATAATATAATTTAAAAGAAAAAATATACCAAACGATAGAAATATTCCGTCATCGGAATCGAGCCACCATACCACTTGGCAGCATTCCGCCTAGCCGCCTTGGCCTTCTCAGACCTTTCCTTGTAGCTCATATCGTCAAATCTAGCCCTCATCGCAGTCTACTGCTCAGGCATGATCCAACCTTGGATCGGTTTACCAGCACGATCACGAGCCTTCTGGTCATCCAGAGCATCTCGGATAAGCTTGGCGGCAACGGTCGGAAAGAGCCGCTCGATCAACTCGGCCCGGTGCGGAGGATAAAAATATGTTTGCTACAATAAATAATTTAGTAAGTGAGTATCGACTTTCTCGTATCCCATCCAAAGCGATCTCACTATCCTCTTAGATCGATAGAAGTCTTTAGGCAACTTTGCACCCTCGGGCAAGATCTCTATAATCAAATCGAGCAGTCGATTATAGCATTCTTGCAATATGTTAAAATCGGACTTGATGCTCAATAATCTTGTAAACACCTCCAACGGTGAATGATCCTCACAACCAGGATATAGTGGAGTCCTTGCATTCTCCAGCAACTCCATAAACCTTGCAGCATCGGTATTCGGTGCCTCCTCAGCTGCATCATAATTGTCCAGATTGAAACTAGGTCCCACCGCATCATAATTGTCAAGATTGAAACTAGGCCCCGCCGCATCATAAACCATGTTCACCAACCCGTCGTCGTAAGCATCGTGGTCGTGGACATCCATATACGACTCCACATAGGGCTCCGACTCCGATGCTAGAGATACAAGTTCTCCGTGCGCGGTCCACTGATAGTAATTCGGCGTGAAGCCCTTCGAGTATAAATAATATATAACTTTCACTTCTGGATGATATTTCCTGTTGCGATATCTCACACATGGACACTTAATTTTGGTACCGTCCATGTACTGAGGGAAAGCCTTGGCGAACTGCAGAAACTGCTGTACACCCTCAATGAATTCATCTCGCACACCGCACATGTCATCAGTATAACGGTTGTACATCCATGAACGATGACGCAGATAGTAATTCATATCCATTTCTAGATACTTCTGCAAAAATGACAGTATGTATCATATAAATCATTACATACAGTGGTTTATCACCTAACTTCATAACTTAACCGTACTATAAAAATCATAACTGATATAAAACATACTTTCATTTATCAAAGTCTAAAATAAGCAATATTCAAAACAACTGACCATTTATCAAAGTCTAAAATAAGCAATACTTTCATTTCATAAGTGATATAATACATACTTTCATTTATCAAAGTCCAAGAGCCCTTGAAATGATAAACAGGGTTAACTAGTTCATGGTAATGTTTCTAAGCCACTTCTAGATCCATACTAGTTTATGCTAGTCAATACTAGGTTAATACCTTGCTACACTATGTCTTCTAGGTCGTACTAGGATATTCTGCTTTTAAATTAAGTACTCTACTATCCAAACTGAGAGCCTCTTACCCTTGGCCTGGCACCTTGCACTTCATCCTTATACTTGCTCACTGGACTACAACCCATAGTAGTCAATCCATGATACCACAATATTAGTTCACTTCACAGCACTTTTATGCTCTAATTGAACTGCACTGCACTGATCACTCTTGCCAATTAAATCCCTGATACCACAGTATCAGTTAAGGGTTGTATTAGCATGCAACAAGTGACCGGTGAACACCTACCCGATACTTGTCTATACCTTAACCCAAACACATGCCTGCAGACCCTAACTAAGTCTGCAACCTCTGATACTTTGCACTTATTCTGCAGTGGCTAAATCTTTCCTTCACTTAGTTGTTTCCAACTTCCCTTAGCTACTGCCGTGGCTCACAGCAGTGCTTGTTGCTGCCTTGCCATTACTCAAGCATGCATGTGTTTGATGCTGCTCAAGTATGCACCAATAATCTCCCACTACAGAAGATGACAGGAACCAATCCCCTCCTCACAGTGCCAACCCGACACCACTGGAACACATTGCCAGCTTGCCTAATGCACTAGGCCAAACTCAATTAAGTTCAGTTCCTGAAGCCTCATAGTTCAGTAGTGAAATCCACACACAACTCGACTCTTCTACCCTCTCCCACATCAAGCACAGCTAGAAGATATTATGAACACCAACACAGATAACAGTAGCTAAATACCTATATATATATCGAGATACACCTATATATGCATACACTCTCTCATATACAAATAGATAATACACCAATTTACATATATATATCATATGATACTCTAAGGCATAAATAAGCACACACAAACAACCACTAGTCTAATTCACAAATATTTGGTGTGCAACACCAAGATACTCTAGGATACATCCTTCATACACCACACCACCATGATACCAACCCTCAATAAACATGGACACATCCAATCGATCAAATATTGTGTGTGTCAGTGTGTGTGTGTGTCGTGCTTGTGTTAGTGTCAGTGTCAGTATCTGTGTGAGAGTGTGTGTGTGTGTGTCTGCGTCTGTGTGTGTGTGTCGTGTGTGTCGTGTGTGTCTGTCAGTGTCTGTGTGCGTATGTCGTGTCTGTGTACGTGTGTCGTGTCTGTCAAGTGTGTCTTGTGTTAGTGTCACATGAGAGAGAGAGAGAGAGAGAGAGAGAGAGAGAGAGAGATTACCTAGAGCTCGAGGAGGAGGAGGGGGATGCCGGAGTAGCCGCAGCCGTGGAGAGCCGGTCGCCGGAAAGGGGGGGCGGGGGAAATCGAAAAGTTTTGAATTTTTCGACAGATGGAGAAAAAGAAAACTGAGCCCTAATTAACCAAAATTTAGCGACGTTTAGCGACTTCAAATAAAAATGTCGCTAAAATAAAAATTAGCGACGTCAAAGACGTCGCTAAATACGTTGCTAAATATTTTTGATACATACGTCGCTAATTACGACGCTAGACGTCGCTAAATCAGATATATTAGCTACGTTTAGCGACCTTAATTGAACTTATAGCGACTAATCTTTTAAAATCTTAATAAAAGTCGCTAAACATAGCTAAATGTCGCCATTTAGCGACGTCTAGCGACGTTTTTTATGGAGTCGCTAATTTTGTGACGTTTTTACTTGGAGTCGCTAAAATACGTCGCTAATCCTGATTTTTGTAGTAGTGGATAGAACGAATATCTTTCCATCTCGGTTGCGAGCCTTACTGGATGTCCCGTACTCGTCCACTAGTAATTCAGCTAGAGTATTACCAGGACTAAACTGGCATTGCCCATCCGGGCTGGCATGATTCGGATGCCTGAGCCATCATGTCGAGGACTCTTCTCTACTTGGTGCACAACCAATTATCCGTGACCATGCAACTACTCCCCCACTTCCAATCCTAGCCGAGAACTTTCTGCTCAATTTTTCTTATCCGAGGACATCAACTCGGTTCAATCTTGCCGAAGACTACACTCAGATCTTTCATCCTTGCACAGCTCTCTGATTAGAGACTGCCTCGGTGATCTGGATATCCTGAGTATTTTCTTTTCTTTTCTTCTTCTAACTTTGAATGACTACTTGATAGTCTTCCTCGTCTATGTATACAACATGATTATACTCTATCCCGTGTCATATTCCGTGCGGTGTGGTGCGGTGCCTCAGTATGAACTCAACCTACTTTTGTGGCATATATAAGAAACTACTATATTTTAACTCTGTCACTGTAACCTCCGTATCCTGAAATTCTAGCTTAAATGTTGTTTTTAGATTAATTTGGGACTAGTGAGATTTTTTCGTAATTTTTGGTTAATTAAAAACTAGTAACACTAATTTTCTAGGACTTTCAAGAAATTATTATAGGTTCAAAATTAATTAAAAATATACCAAACTTTTATTTTATGTTCTAAATAATCAAATATATTTTCTAGAATTTTCTGATTATTTTTAGCATTTATTTTCAGTTAATTAGGGAAAACTGAATTAAAAACTATTTTTTGAAAATAAAAACCCAAAAAAGTAATTATGTCAGTGACAGCGAGCAGGGTGCGGGTGCAGTCGAGCCGACCCAGAGCCGACCCGAGCCGAGTCCGAGTTCGACTCGGACTCAGCTGAGCCAAGCCGGGTCAAACCCGGACCGTCCGATCTGGGCGGGGCAGTGTGGATGGCTGCCATATGGCAGGCTCATGAGCCATGGTTTCCCTCTCTCCTCTATATATATAGGATATTTAGTTTATAATTCTAGGGTTTTTTTTGAGCCAAATTTTGGAGAATTGCCATCTAGGGTTCCTTCATCTTCCAGAAGCCATTGCGCATAGCTCCGGACTCCAAATGAGGTCCAGTTTCTTACGTTAGAACGATATTGAGGATAAATTTCTGATTATATAAACTTTTTAAAGAAATTAGGAGTATTAAATTCTAAAAAAATCGTAGAGCACAGCATGTCCAAAAATATATGCGTCTCGATGTTTTTGTGATTCCGGGAGAACCAGTAATCAGAATCATGACCGGTTTGAAGTTTCGAAAAGCTAATATCGAGATCATTAACATATATTTTTCCAAAATTTTAATTCGAAATATTTATATACTGTTAATTCTGTAGAACTTCTAGGTTAGAATTTAACCATCGGTACACGATACGAAATTTGTATGTGCCATGATTCCCAAACGAATTTGAATTCGGACGAGTCATAAATTCCAGCATGTTTTTGATGCTAAAATCTATAAGAAATCATGCATGAAAGTCGAGTTTGTGTCGATTGACTTTTTGGTCAACAGATCGCCTCGATTTGCGTGCTATGAGTCTCGAGTCGATAGACCTAAAAATCAGAATAATAAGATTAAAATAGAATTATGGAGTAATTATTCCAGAATTAAATAAATTAAAATAAATTATCTTTTTACATGATAAATTTGTAATACATAGGCTATTTGGACTGTGACTGGGATTCTGATTCATACCAGCTAAGGACCACAAGCGAGTACATTTTCGTGATTACTTTTAGTGCTTGATAGTCTTTATAATGCATGGTTAGTATTGATTATTTGATTCTTGACACTTGTTACACGGATTAGTATGATGGATTCTTATTATGAGATAAGTGATTATTCTGGATTATTGTTATTTCTTTGTGACTGGTTTGGAATCCATGTGTACTTGTGGGGAGGGGAAATACTTAGTGGACGTGAGAACTACCCTTTTTATCCCTTAGTCTTTTCTGGAATAATAGCAGCCATGCACGACACGTGTGGTTTGCCGGATATTACCCCCTAGCCGTTCATATGTCAACAAGGTATTTCAAATCACATAGAGTAGTTGTTCCTATCTGTTCTTCCATCCATTATAGTTATTTTTTTTATTGCTTGGAGATATTGTACTATATGTTTGCCATGACAGGACTTCAGCATTTGGTTATTCTAGTTGCTTTATTGTGAGTTCAGTTTGTTGCTATCATATATTCCTTGCTATTTATTATTTTATAGCTTCTACCATGTGTTGGAACTGTTTTTATTGTGATGTACTCGTTCCTTTCCTGACTGGATAAACATTTTAGGTGACTACATTGAGGATGAAATTCCTACACATTATGGATGGAGTTGTTTATTAGTAGTTGATTTTGTTAGTTATTTGCATCGGATTGTTTTTTGACAGTTTCCTAAAGTATTTTGAACATTGTATTTGGATAATTAGTTTTGGGAAAGATTCATTGTACCCAAATCAAGGTTATTATTTTAATATTATCTTGGTGTATTCTTTTAAGCTAGTGCCTATGATTGAGTATAATGTAGAGATGTATATATTTTGTGAGTTATAGATTACTTGTGGCTTATTGTACAGCGTTCTACCGCCGATACTGCGGCGTAGGCTGGGCGTACTCATGACTCATGCCCAAATCCAGGGTGCAGCTCATGACAGTCATGCCCCAGTCCAAAAATACGTAGGACTAGAAATACGTAAGCATGCCAGTCGTATGTATATGACAACTCCAATATATGGAAACCATAACACATACGTACGATGTATTATGAATAACAATTCACAAGTGGTATAGATTTTATGTTATAGGTCACAGGGCATAACTAGATCTCATCCACAGAATCAAATAGAAATAAATAATCAATCAACTATATAGCTGAATTAAGTATAAAATGCTTAATAAGAACAAGTAGTTGGGTGGAAATAAATCCACTACCAAACTAGAATATAAGAGAAACAAAATAAGTACATCTAATGAACAACGAGGCTCAAAGAGAAGACCTCCTCGAAAGAGAGATAAGTAGCAATTCATAATTCATGCTCCTGCAAATAGTCAAGATCGTCTACACCTAGAAAAGGACCAGGTCCTCAGAGGGACGTAACAAGATACAAAGAAGCATGTCAATTGAATACAGTAAACATGCATA
The DNA here is from genome assembly GCA_036927795.1 of Iris macrosiphon. Taxonomy (NCBI): domain Eukaryota; kingdom Viridiplantae; phylum Streptophyta; class Magnoliopsida; order Asparagales; family Iridaceae; genus Iris; species Iris macrosiphon. The sequence goes on along the minus strand of JAYESA010000008.1, from coordinate 35,626,917 downwards.
ATAGACAAAAAATATATAAGTACGCTGTACTAGACAATCTATATGAATGCATAATGAGGACAACCTTTTTGATGTATGGGTAGGTGTAGGATAATCTATCTATCCCATAACTCACACACACGTCCATGAACATCAGAAGCCGTCATACCTCGAGGGTAGCGACCATCTCGACACCAGAAATCAACATACCTCGAGGGTAGTGACCAGTACGACACAACTCCCGTAGTGTGTGCTAGTTACTATGGTTTACCAGAGTGGGTAGCCTATACGCCTACTGAATGTCTTCCCCTCCCATGATACTACGTGTCAAGTGTGTGTCAACATATATAGTATATAATTATGATTGAAAGAAAACACATTTATAATGAATATATAAATATATGATAAGCATGCAAAGTACTATAAGCAATTTGGCAAGGTATCTTGCCTGGTCTGAAAAGGGATGAAGTCGCAACTCAAGGCGTCGTCCGATCTACCCGTCACATAAATTAAACAAGTTATGTTACAAAAATAGGTGAATAGGTTCCTCCATTTTAAGCTATTTTAATTATGAATAAAATAACCTAAAATAGTATTTTAATCTTATCATAATATGATTTTATTGTTAAACCCTAATTTTGGTCCAAAGAAAGTCAACTATACGGATTTGTAATCCGTGGCACGCAAATCGAGGCAATCCATTGACCAAAAAGTCAACCGACTCAAATCCTTGATTTGTGTGTAGAATTCTCTAGATTTTAGTGCTACATGAATACCAAAATTGACGGTTTCATAAAATTATAAGTCGGTAAAGAGTTATGTCCACAAGGGCGCACAAATAACAATTTTGGTGGTTTCCTATTTACCTCTACGTTGCACGAATTTTACGGTAAATTAAACTTACATGTTAAATTTTGAAAATATTATTTTATGGAGTTCATCATGTCCTTTCAAAAACTTTAAACGGTTCATCATTCTGAATTCGAGATCTCCCGAAATCTCGAAAATACGGAAACGTGTCTGATTTCGGACAGCTGCACTTTTAGATTTTTTCGAAAAATAGGTACAGCAATTATTAAAATAATTTATATATTCAGAATACTAACCCAAAAAAAACTGGAATGCGTTTGAAGTCCAGAGCTAGGAGATATCGTCTTTTTAAGTCGTCATAACTACTAGAAAATGAGGCTGAATTTATGACGAATTTCGACTATTTTTGGACGTAAAAGAGATGAGTTTGGGGGAAAAATATGAAAGAAGAGTTTATTTCATAAGTCTAGTAGGTATTTATAATGGTGGAGACTACTTAATTGAATACGACTATAATTAGCTAATTTGGATATGATTTGGATGAGTTTAAATAAAGATAGGATATGCATGAAGCTGGTTTCCTAGTAGACTCAGGATTTGAATTAATTTAAAATAGAGTTTGAGTTTATCTCAATAATTTATAATCTTAAATAGAATTAAAAATAATGCAAATAATTTATATATAATCTTTTTAATATCTATTAACACTAAATTAGCATCTATCTAATATTAAGACTATATATATCCAAATAAATCCTAAATAATTTGAAAAATCTAAATAAATTTCTTAAAATTCTAAATAAATTACAAAAAATTATTATTAAATATTTTAACATAAAATAAATATTTGGTAGGAACAATATGCAAGTATGATCTCATAGTAAATCATGTAAGTCCTAGAAATTTATGTTTCCAATGTTGTAATTACCTAAAAATTCTAGAAAAATCTCTAAAAATCTAAAATAGCCTAAAAATAATTCTAAATAAATATTTACATAAGTAAATATACTAAAAAAATTATTTTCTAATTAACTAAGAGAATACTCTAAAGTAATTCAATATTTAAAATAATCTATAATAAATATAATAATATAAAATATACACAAAATACCTATTTTGGGTAAGGGGGTTTACAAACTCAATAGCCCGATTACGCAAATAGCAAGTAAGATCTCCATGTTCTATACAATGATAAGGAAGAATTATCCCTTTAGTTATGTGCGTTCATCTATTTTTATTAGCATGCAAAGGTTATCACTGAAAACTAGCATGTATTATTCCTTTTCTTAGTGTGCAGCAAAGTAGGAACAGGTTCACCGGGGCCACCCACCATAGCAATGAATCACATCGGTCAAGCGAGACTCCGAGCGCGCCTCTAAAAGGTCTAAGTCTGAACTCTATTCAAAAGTCCAAGTCTGAAAGCCTTTGCATCGTACGAGTCATCTCGCTGAGCAAGGTAGGTCGGTTCGCTATACTTGTGCCATTTGAATCGGCCCTCCGGGTTGAGCGGAGTATTGTATCATGGGTTTGATTAAACGAACTCAAAACCTGTGCAACGAACATGTTAATGAGAGTAGGATGATCTGTACTCGATGTTTAAAAATCTGAGTAAAATGAGCCCGTACAAACGAATAATGGTTTGATCTTAGGAATTGGGGCGAATAACGTACGACCAATTTGCATGATGAATCGTATGCTTTAACTTGTACCTATGACCTTGTAAGCTGGCCTAGTAAATAGACAGACAATCCTATGCCGAGTGAAAGAATTTGTGTAACCGACTTTAGAATATTGCTTGAACAAGCCATAGAACTGGCAGCAAGACTAAGCGTTATACTTGGAACGATAAGTGTGTGCTATATTTGACACAAACTAAATGTACAATAGGATATGGACGCTAGTCGGTTGATCAGACATATTATGCTTAACAGTAGTGCAATGCCTAGTTTGAGTTGGAAATACAAATTACTTGAAAATTTTATTGACCCTATTGCAGGTATCATCGTGATTTGTAAGATGAGAACCCATGGCATTTTTGCAAGTAGCTTGTCCGAATTCACTATCCTAAGTTGGTTGACATGAATATGTTTTAAGGACGGTTTAAATATGTGCACGATCCAGACTCGCAATATGCTTATCTCGAATGCTAATGCAAGTGAATATGTTAGATTTGCATGAATGAGTATAACGACTTGGATAAGTTTGCCTCGGCCTTAGATCATCATTCAAGATGGGTCATACCATACCCCACGTTAAGCGATATATGTTCCACGCTAAGGCGCAGTTGAGATCGAGTCAGAACTTGGATTGAATGCTGGAGTCATTCAATGAGACCGAGCCAGCAAATACAAGACACAGTAATAAGGAACGAGTAGGGAATTATTTTCGAATGGATCTACTTTTACCAATTACTATACTTGAGATAGATTCGCTAATGCGATAGAACAGTTTGCGCTCAAGAAGTCTCGAGGACAAGAATTTTTTTGAGTGGTGTATAATATAATGAACCACTCCGCTTAACCCAGAGGGCCGATTCAAATGGAATAAGTGTAGCGAACCAACCTGCCTTTCTCAACAAGATGACTCGTTAGATACAAAGGCATTCAGACTTGGAATTTAGAATAGAGTTGAGATTTAGAATTTTTAAAGGTGCGCTCGAAGTCTCGCTCGACCAATGCGATTTATCGCTAAGGTGGGTGGCCCCGGTGAACCTGTCCCTACTTAGCTGCACACTTAAGAAAAGGAATGATACGTCCTAGTTTCCAACGTTTACCTTTCCATGCTAATAAAAAGTAATGAACGCACATAGCTAAGGGGATAACCCAGCCTTATCATTGTATAGAACATGAAGATCTTACTTGCTATTTGCGTAATCGGGCTATTTAGTTGAAATATAGTAGTTTCTTATATATGCCATAAAAGTAGTTTGAGTTCATACTGAGGCACCATACTGCAGAGAATGTGACACGGGGTAGTGTATAATTATATTGCATACATAGACGAGAAAGACTATCAAGTAGTCATTCCAAGTCAGAAAAGAAAAGAAAAGAAATTACTCGGGATATCCATATCACTGAGGCAGTCTCTAATCATAGAACTGCACAAGGAAGAAAGATCCGAGTGTAGTCCTTGGCAAGATTGAACAGAGTTGATGTCCTCGGATAAGCGAAACCGAGCAGGAAGTTCTCGGCTAGGATTGAAAGTGGGGGAGTAGTTGCATGGTCACGGACAACTGGTTGCACACCAGGTAGAGAAGAGTCATCAACACGATTGCTGAGGCATCTGAATCATATCGGCCCGGGAGGACAATACCAATGTAGTCCTAGTAATACGCTAGCTGAAGTACTAGCGGGCAAGTATGGGACATCCAGCAAGACTTGCTACAGACTTGGATGGTCAGCTGACTCATCGGATGGTTTGGGACGCCCAGTAAGGCTCACAACTGAGCTGGGAAGACAGTCGTTCCATCCAGATCTTGTATAATATGGCTAAAAGAGCCAGTGACCTTCATATAGATAAGTTATGCATGCATAGCAGCTATCCGCATTCAGAAGAAGAGTAACATGAAGGAGTATATTTGTACGACACTTGCATATTTAGAATGGATGGACGGTATATAACATAGTTCGAGTTGAATGGGTCTGAGGCAGAGACACAAACGTAACACTTGGATTGGATACATGTTCTTCGCTATTCAGTAGATCATTGATTATATTGCTGCATATGACAGGAAAGGCCGGATGGTAAGAAAGAGTAAGTCGAACTTAATTGCTTATAGTACGTCACTCTTGAGCAGACACATATATTACTTTCATTACATTGCTATATAACTGATCCTAAGGCAAAGACTAGAAAGACAATAAAATCAATCGGTGCACATAAATAATGAACGTACTTGTTTTGTGGCGTGGGTGAGAGGCCTCCCCACAAGTGCATTTAATATACTAATACCCAACCAGATTGTATGTAGGGTGCAGAAGGGGGAACTCGTACGGATTGGGAGATAGCTTAACGCATTGATGCGTCAGACCGCACTTAGCGTCTTGGAGCATGGAACGTGGACCTGGAGCTCACATATATAAGACATAATGTATGGGAACATAATCAATCAGAGTGTTTGATTTAGTTGTAAGCCTAAAGGCATATTCATTGTAAAGAAAGAAATAGCACGAGCGACTTGTAATCTCGGCCTAGCGCCGCTTTTAATCTTTACTTATTATCAATAAAGAGCTTATTTTGGATTCAATACTTGTGTTAATTCTATGTTTCCACTATGACGACTCGGCGAACTAGTTATCATCGGCCATTTAGGTTTTTTTCTCGTGTGGGCGCAATTCCAGGCTCGTGCGGCATTGCGTCACGATGAAAACAATCGTTCTGCGGGAGCGCTGGCGTGGTGATTCGCGCCTAGCGGGGAGGGCCGATTCCTACGGAAGATCGGGGCGTGACACCAAGTCCACTTGATCATTAGTTCCCCTCTGAGATACTTCATATTTTTGAGTCCACAACTACTAATAACACACTTTTTTATTCCCTTTTTGACTTCTTCCAGTTTTTGTAGAGCTCTAGGAACAAGAAACCCATCATTTGCTCCCATCCTTTCTCTCTTATCTTGGAACCTGACCATGAGCATCCTTCTTATACTTTCTAGTAGACATATAATAGGTTTGTCTCTTGCTTTAAATATGTATTTATTCCATGATTCACACATATTGTTGCTTGACAGATCACACTTAGAATGGGTTGGGAACCCATGCTTTGACCACTGTCCTAGAGGAAGTTTTTGTATCCTTTCATAAGCTTTCTTGCTAACTTTCTTTATCTTATCCATCCTAATCTCAAAATTAGCTAAGGTGTATGCCCTTGAAGCTTCCCATACATAATGTCTTAGATTTGACCCTGGATGTTATTTTTTGAAATTGCCATATATGTACCTGGCACAAAATCTATGCTTCATATTATGAAGAAGATTCTTAAACACATCCAACAAGCCTTTTTGCCTATCAGAAATCTAGCTAATTTTATTTCCATCCATACCAAGTGCATCTGATATCTTGAACAGGCACAAAACTACTATAGTCAATAGCAGCTTCTTCTTCATCCTCCAAATATTCTTTATCAGTTATATGTCCTTCATTCTCCACATGTCCTTCCTCAGACACATGTCCTTCATCCTCCATATGTTTTTCAGCCTCCATATGTTGAGGAGCAGGACCAGCTTCCATATCCCCATCTTCATCAGGTACTACCCCACTCAAGTCAATAATATTTGCCCAATATTCATCCCCCAAATGGAGATCCATCTCTACAGCATCTTCAGGAGGACCACATATATTCTTTGTTGTTGTTGTATACTCAATAATGTCAACATAATCCGCATAATCAATGAGTGACTCAATAAGCTTCCCCAACACATAAAACTTGACAACACATGAACTTGCAAACTTTTCAACGAAGCTCAAAATATCATTGTCACCCAATATCTTTGTCTTACTTCTATTTACAGGGTCATAATAGTAAATTTCACATGGAGGTTGTACCCTAGCACTTTCACATTAGCCATCTAGGTCAAACAACCATATCTCATCTCTTTCTACACATTCTTTAAGTTCTAATACAATACCCCCAACATATTTGTCGTCATCATCAAACTGACCCCCAATAAACATGTGAACAACATACTTTACATCCATCAGGCCCATGTACTGTCCACTAGACCCATGTATTTAGAATTTTAGGATCAAGCATAGACACATTAGAATTGTGTAAAATTGTAGGTTATTTTATTAATCAGTGTACAGGAAAAAACTTTTAATTAAAAATACAAATTTAACATGCACAAACCATTACTGGAAAATTAACACATTAGAATTTAACATGCACAGACACATTAGAATTTAACATGCACAAATTTAATATGCACAAACACATTAGAATTGTGTAAAGACGATGATGCAAATTTTAGGATGATTTTAGGATCATGTAATTTTAGGATCATGCACAGGAAAATAGGGTTTTCTCATGCACAGAAAATTTTATTATTTTAGGAAACTAGGATTTTGTCATGCAATTATAAAAATTTTTACTATTAAAAATACAACTTTAATAGTATAATTTTAGGATCATGCAATTAAAAATACAAATTTAACTTGCACAAACCATTACTTATGATGCAGATTTTAGGATCATGCACCTAAAATAGGGTTTTCTCATGCACATAAAAATTAAATATTAATAGGGTTTTGTCATACAATTTTATGAATTTTTACTGTTAAAAATACAAATTTAATAGTAGGATTAGGGTTTTCTGACCCACCAACCTAGCATGATGCAATTTTTAGTATGTAAACAGAATGAAAATATTTTTTTCATTCTTAAATCATTATTTGGGGGCTTACGAAAATTTGGGTTTTGTCATGTACCCGTTCGAGATCTTCACCAATGGTCCCGTCACTGCTCTTGGATGGTCGAATAAGATTTCTACATGAATCTACCCTATAATCGAGGAATCGATTGTAGAAATAGAGGAAATCATATGAATGGGGAAAGGTTTTAGGTTTCCATGCCGTGAGAGAGATGAGAGAGATGGAGAACGTTTGGGGGGTGGTTTAGTTTTTCTTTTTCTTTTTCTGTTAGATAATATAAGGGTAAAATGGTCAGGTCACTCCATTTTTCCACTACTTTCACGTCTGTTAACAAAAAATAGACTTGAGGGTGTTAACTTATCATAATTTGACTGTTAAGGGGTTTATAAATCGAGAGGTCTTAATTTGTAAAAGTTGACCATCTATGAGGGGATTATTTGCACTTTAACCATTATTTGCTATTGTTTAGTATCTTTAGGTGCTTTACAGGTCATTTGCCTATCATTTCCTCCTTAAAAGGTCTTTTTTCCAAAACAAGAAGAAGAAGAAGAAGAAGAAGAAGAAGAAGAAGATTGTGCTCTTTATAGAAATTAATATCCTTATTTATTGTGAGATTACTGGATTATGTCATAACATTTGAAATATAGTTTTGTTGGAACCACTGGTCACACTAACTGATTCCATATGATCTTGATATTCTACAACTTTGCTTTGGTTTATGGCATGTCTGTTATATTTGTGCTGCCAAATTTTGAGAGACCTAGGTGCTTGCTAAATTATGCTCTCTAGTTACTGTTCAACATATGCATTCATGGTAAATGATACAATATTATTTGAGAATTGAGGTCTCTTACTATTAAATTGAGCATTTCTTCGTTTCTTTCTCTCTTTCTGTATCAGGAGGAAGAATTCAAAACTAATCAGGCATGAAAAGTATAAACTCCCTCGACCAGATTTCACTATTTTAAAAATCATTTTTAGCAAATTAGAATTTATTACAATATTTTATTTATTTATATCCTATTGATAGTGCACCTGTCCATTACACAATTAATTAGAGCATTACACTAGCTGTAATTCCCAAACAAAGTTCACATACCTATCCTAGACATGTTAGACTATTTTCCGGAAATTTGTGCAACTCCCAGATGCTTATTTTTGAGCCTCGTTTGAGACGC